>JBAIZZ010000009.1:267941-413763 GCA_037355905.1 Heliconius aoede
TATGAAAATATATTTTTTATCATACTTATGTATATGTTTTAATAATAATAATAATAATTAATTATATAACATTTTCTACCTAAAATTAATGATAGACAAATAATAAAAAAATAGACTCCTAACTCCCATGCGAAACAACCGTCTCCCATATAATTATGTTAAGCGGAAATTCTATAGCAATTGACCGAATTTAGAATTTTATATCTCTCGTGCTGTGATTTAGACGAAAAGACGTGCGTGCAAACACGTTTTGTATAAGCGTAACCTTTATCGGTTCCCGTTAGATCGCTGACGTGAAATTGGCTCTATCATTTGACCATCAATCTGCCTATGAATACATTTCAAAGTCGAATTCGATATGATTTTTTGATTTGTGTTAAGGCTCCATTTACTGTTAAATTTTGGTAGTTAATTAAACATAAAATACTTAAATGTTACATAATTATATAGTTTTTTTATATACACATTTTATTTTCCAAGTCAAGCAAACGAAAAGCACCGGCAAAGAAAATTTAGTGTAAAGACACTCCGATCGCCACTATTCGAGACATTTCCTCGAGTACATTTTAAGCTTTTAAAATAGATCTATCAAAATATTATACATTAATAATACGTTTCTAGGACATATAGTAAAAGACAGTTACAATTTTGTGTATAATGTACAAATTTACTCATGAGTTTTACTATTGTTTACATATGGTAGTAGCTCGTACGTCTTCAATGCAGCTCGAGAGTCGGTCGGTGTTTTTTACTCGGAGCACAATAATGCGTGTGATAGTCAGCTGTTATGGATAATTACAACCGTGATACCGTTTTCATGGCTGTTCTAGTTTTGTTTACTTTGTAGGGGGAATGTGGGAATCTTTTATTTTTATTTAATATATAATTTATACATATCTCTCTAAAAAAATATAAATTATCGATTCTATTTCTTTCTGTTTTTGTTGTCCATTTTATAGACAATGAATTTTAAGGGAAGGATCCCGATACCAAAGTTTACCTAACCAAATCAATGAATATATATATATCTATATAAACATTATCATTTGTTTCCCGTTGTTAGAGGATTGAATCAACGATAGATTAGTACTAATTACGTAACATGAAGAAAATATTTTTTCAAAAAAGCTTCAGTGCCATAATAACAGTAACGTATTGTTCGAGCATAATTGGATGAGAAACATAGCGTATAGCCCCAGAGCGGTAACTATATATTAAAACGCTATAAATCTCCCCGTAAGCACAATGGCGAGAAAACTCCATCATTTACATACATTCATCGCATTCCACATCTCTGTGAACTGTGCAGTTTCCGGTCGTTTTGTTCGAATTTTCGATCTCTTAATAGTTTTGTTTAAACAAATATGTAGAAAATATTTTAATTGAAAATTGCGAATTTATTTGCTTTTTAATATCTCAAACACTTTATTAGTGATTTGTTTATATTCACGCTGTGAGAATGTAGTGGTGCCAATCAGTTTTTCATTTTCTAAAAACCTAAGAGAGGCCTCTTAGGTTTTTATAACCCTATTGTCAATTTCATAATGTATGATATGTAAAGTTTTCTGCTTCACGCTGTATCCCGCATTCAGCAGGGTTGGCAGATGGAACCTCGGTGTTAAGACACTCCGTTCCCCACTTTCTGCTTCAAAAAGAGGATCTTCACAGAATTGAGGTTCATTTTCAGCTTTATGCTTTACTCACATAATAAGGCAACCAATGGGGACCTAGTGTTAAATGTTTTTCACTATTCACCCAATTTTCGAGACATTATGCGATGAGGGGCGGAAATCAATGCCACGTTTGTTACACTGGTGGAAATCGAACCTAAAACATCACGTTTACAGACGTTAGACGTTGGACCACTGCACCACGACAGCCTCATATACCAACATTTAACGTTAAAAAGAACATAAAAAGACTACAATCATTAAATTATTATGGGTAGTCTTACGTGAATTTTTCCAAGAACAGGAAAACTAGCGTGAAATAGCGTAATTAATAAATGATAATCTAATCTTGAGTTTCTTCATTCCAAACAAGCTTTTATATTCCATTCATTCATGACATTATCACACCTCGCACCTAACAAGGAAGAGGACTGTTCATTTTCACTTTCTCTAAACATTATAGTCAACATAATGTTTCTAAATATCCTTTACAGACTGGGGCGTATTATATTATACTAGCTTTTGGATGTGGCTTCGTTCTTCATTTTAAATTGAAATAAAGAATAGTTGTGACTCTACAACCATATGATGTATATGGAACAGCAAGGTTTCTTACTTACCGGGGTCACATCGAAACGCTTGATATGATCGAGAAATGATATATCGCCTTCCTCTATATATAGACTGTCGGACTCAAAAAGAATTTTTCAATTCTAAATTTTGGTGAAACGAACAAATTATTTTTAATAATATTAGTATATGTGGACTGGGACATATTATAAAATTGATGTTGTCATCGTATCGTCGACCTGTGATCCGACACCGTCTCGAACCTCCCACTGCGTCGGTACACAATGAATCCGTTCCGCCTGCATTTCACCACCCTTTCTAACTCTCACGAATCGTACAATTTGAATTGAGCTGTCATGTTTTGTCGTCTTTCCTCGATGTGGTGGCGCTTGTGACCTACTTACTATTCATCCTTTTCCAAGTGCTTTTCTTCCTTTTTTGTAAGTTCATATCCCGATTGTAGAAAGTTTTAAATTTATATTATCATATAACTCTTATTCGATTACTGGAGCTTCTTTCGGAACATAGGAAATATATATTGTGAAGATATAATAATTATACTCAACTTTTTCAAATGATCAAACCGGATATTATACCGTTTTGTACCAATGATTTAATGTCAATCAATACTCAGCAACAACTTGTTTGGTACAAATAATGCTCGATGAGAACCAGTTCGATAAAAAAGATCAAAATTTGACCTGGAAGACCAATCAGCCTGTGGCTACGAAATTTCGCAATCGCAATTATAGAATGATTTGACATTAGTATAGGCATACATTAATATTTTATATTGTTGGCTATTTTTATAATTATTTAATCCATCTTTTGTTTCTTTTTGTTCCATATAAAGCAGGATAGGCAGAAGAGAGCTTGTTAAGACACTCCGTTTCCTAATTCTTGCTCAATTGCTGGAAAATTGCGTGTTAAGTTGCGAAACTTAACGCTGATCTTCGTCTACCAGAGTGAGGAATGGATTTTTATTATTTTCTCCTAGTAGAGATTGAAAAGAATTTTAATTAATACAATGAATAGATTATTTATATCCTTCGTATCATATCCATAGACAATACTGAATATATAAGCCTTGTTAATAGCCGACGCATACATAGAGTGACCAAGAATAGCCATCACAGTACAATGCGCAAGGTCATCACGAACAAAAAATATGAAAGTTGCTCGACTCTTTTTATCGCATTTCTTATATGCAGATCTAAACATCTCCGCCATATTCCCACGACTAGTACCGATTATACTGTAGATTGTATGAAACATGAAGCGAATAATAAATAGACTATGTTAATATTATAGTTTATAAATTTTCTTTAATATACAATTATACTAGATAATTCATTTTTTGGGAGTCGTCAGTATCTGACCGTTAGCACGAAGGCTGTGAGTTCCATTTGCACTGTAGCAATGTAGAAGTATTTTTTTATTGATCTGGTAAGAAGAAAAACCGCAGCGTTTAGTTCCGCCTACTAGAAGTCTCGAGAATTGTACGGTGCTTTGGGAACGAAGTGTCTTAAAATTAAGTTCCCTGTCTACCCTGGTACACAGGGATAGAAAAAAAGCTTACAAAATAATAATGTTTTTTGGATTAGTCACGATAGAAAGAAAAACTTCAAGGAAAAGTCCAATTACAAGATTTAATATAAATTATGTAATATGTGTTACGTTATGTGTATTTAAAGTAATTATTTGTCTTCTTATACGATGTTTTTTTTGTTGAGGAAAATTATCAAAATACACGCGCTAAAAACTTTATTTCAAGTAGTTTCGCAGTAAGCTTAAATAGCGATTGTCAGATATTACAGCCGTAGCGTAGCGTGGCTCAGGTCGCAGTGGGAAATGTTCTAGCATGTTTATCTTAACGAGGTGATGTTTTGGCGATTTCGCGGTACATTCTGTACGGCCCGTTAAACTCTGTTTATGCGAACGCCACGGAACTGTGTTTACATGTGAGTTCAGTTTATATGTTTGTAAAACGCATTTTGTTACTTAGTTTTACTATCATTTTTATGTTTTTTTTTTTAAAGTTTAAACGATAACTCTACTGATATTATTTTTATGTTGATTTTCTTTATTTATATCTAGAAAAGTTGTTTTAATATACTGGGAATAAGAAATGCAAAGCTGTAATGAATGTCAGGCTGTCATGGTGCAGTGGGATAGCGTCAACGTGATTACTGTAGAGTAAGTGCGGCGTTGAGATTCGCTGCTGAAAATGCAGAATATCGAATTTGGCAGGCAAACTAGTTTCTTAGTTACTGCCTGCTGATCCTGCTACATGTAGGATAAAGCGTAAAGAAAAAAAAAACTCTTTCAAATGGCCTCTTTTTGGTCTGTCAACGGCTTAATTATTGCGTCTATTTTTTTTAGAAATTTATTCCAAAATTTGCATTTCTGTGCCGTAAATCTCGTTAGACATGTTTATATAACATCTTTCCTAGTCTGTAACGTATAGTTGTAGACGTGCCATTGGACTGTCTCCCAATATGGCTTACATGTAAATTGCAAAGTTCTATGTAGAACTATAAAATTTATTCACATCTTAGTTTAGTTAAACTGATAGATGTACCTTTACGTTTATATTTATGCATTCCTCATTTTGTTTAACGATAAACTCAAAAGAGATCATCAATATATCAATATCGAACGATATCAATACATAAATAATAACTTTTGCTTTCGGCATTTTAATCTTGGGTTGCCTCGTTACTAGAGAGCGAGAGAGAGAATTAAAATATTTCATTTCCCTAAGAGGGAATCGAACTGACATCCGGCGTCACTGCGCCATGACGGCCTCTTGAGTTTTGACATATTATATTTTTATGACTAAGTAACTCCCTTTAATTGGTAATAACAAAATCTTATATAATGCTAGGGAGATGCGGCCCCCATCCACATAGCTGGCCTATCCCTGCTCGCTTCGCTTGCTGTTATGATTTAAAAAATGATGAACTTACAAAAGCACTGCAAGTTTTTAAACCCCTATTACATCCTCTCAATTCGAAATATCAGTCTAAACCACCTGTTAATTATATATATAATCGTGAGCCATTCAATAATTACGTTGCCCAAGCTTTTATAAATGAAAGACCCAAAATTTAATTTCGTCACATGCCTTACTTAAGTGTATGTGAGAATGTGATGCGTGGGTGGTATTGTTTTAACGTGTAATTGGTTACCGCTACCAAGTGTCATATGTGATTAATAGACTATGTTAATACGACACGCGGTATTTGCAAATAACGTGATGTGTCATTGTGCCATTTGAGGTTCCAGTGTGGCTACCGTTGGACGTTTTGATCGATCACAATGTCTCGAAAATTGAGCAGAAGGTATAGAATTGAGTGTAATAAGGAAAATAATTATAATTGAAAAACTGGAGCTGAAATAAAAAAAAATAACTCTTTTCGTACAAAGGATATGCACTAGGTCAGCGGTGTCTATCTATAATTTATTTTGCTTGTCTACCTTAGCTTTGACTGAACTTACACTCATAGCTTATGTCAAACCATTTTCTGTACCAAGAGGGCGTCATTGTGGTGCGCTTAGGGCCAATGATTGTCGTATTTATGACAGTCTTTAAATGTTAAAGGTATAATTATAGCACTCAATCAAAGAGACGGTCAATTGAAAAGTTAATAATACTTTAGTAGTTATTTATGAACCTCTTTCGAGTTAAGTGAAGTGACCAATAAATATATGATTATTGATTTATTTGGGAACCGTTACATGACGAGTCGACCGCACATCAATACAACAGTCCCTCATATTTCCATTAACTGTGGAAATAAATTTCGCCGTTCGACGTGTAATAACATTCCTCCAGCCAGCCGCTGTCCGTAACCCAGTTTACTCTTCTGAGGCTAAACTCACGCCTGCGGCTCCATCACTTCTGCTTGAAAACTCTTAAAATGACCGGTTTCAAAGCCAAGATGAGAGGCACTATTTTTATGTTGCTGTTAATGACTGAGACCTTCGCTCTTAGATTTATAAGTGTCTTTTTATAATTTTCTGTCAAGAAATTAAATTCCACATATATGTTTAACACTATACATAACGGTTTGGATGTGTATGCATTTAATATAATTTCATAGAAAAGCTGGAGGTCATAGTGAGAAATACGGCAGCGAATCGCTGAAAATGCTATTATTGTGGATCAGATTACCTACAAATATTTATATTACTCTGCTAAAGTAAGACGAAGTGTGACGTTAAGGGCGAAAAGTGGACAACGGAGTATCTTGTAGCTTTTCTCAGCTACCCTTTTTCATGGGGATAAGAAAAAAAATTGAGTAGAACATACATATGTATAAGCGTAAGTCTTGACGTCTAGTCTCCACTTTTCCTTTCAATAGCTTAATATGTGATAGTGATTTTACTTTGTTGGTAAATAATATCGCATTATACTATAACAAACGTTTCAAAATAAACACGCGATCTTCCAAAGCTTTTATACCCTACAGACAATGTTACCGTATTTTATATGAGACACTTATAAGGTTGTAGGGTCACAGTGAAAGTGGCGCCGCACCAGGCATATGAAGGCTTTGTAATACACAATGTTGAAAATTATTATTAATAGTGTGCCACGCTTGAAAACTGATCTGCCCCTTTGTTTAGAAGACAAGCTTCGATTGATATATCCCTTAAGAGTTGTGATGGATAGAAGAGAGTTAACGATTAACGATGGTTTGTTGTTTAATTATGTGTTAGTTATTGTTTATTGATGGTTATTTCATCAGTTTGTTTTGAACTAAGTGCTTATTTTTATTTCCCTTTCAAATATTTTGAAATAAATTGGTACTAATATTTTTGAATTTGAGTATACGCTCAAGTCTGTTAGTAAAAATAAGTGACTTAAGTTTTAAGCTTATAGGCAATAAAAACAAAGGCATGACGAGGGTTTTTGAGTTTGGGCTTGATGTCCATTCGGGCAAATACTTACTTATATTTAAAATATTTTTTTTCCGTGATCTACTAAGTTCTAATAATACGCGAAAAAGAAAAACGAATTATGCATTATGAGATTTCTTTTTTTTCTCCGTCCTATTTTATATTTTTAAAAATTCCTAATTGTATATTCACAGGTATAAAAGATCAAATTGCATGCAGAACTTTGTTTTTTATATAAACAAAGAAGAGAAGTGATAATCAAACCCACACTCATCATGTTTCCAATCAGATACTTAATCATGTTCCCACTGTGGCACGGTGACAGTAAATATTATACAATATAAATTATAAATAATAAAGCTCTATCTTTATAAATATGTAAATATCACAGTACTATAATTTCCGTACAAAACATCTGATACGCCAGCAAGTTTATAACTGACGATGTCTCTTGTGGGAGAGAATGAATGGTAAACGTTTAACCGTTGACTGTCGGTGCATGAGAACATGGTGTCTAACGGAATGGCTTTTATCATGGCGAATGTTGTAAATTATGTGAATATTATTTTCAGCTTACAATTATATGTATATTTAGTGAGACTCATTTGAATTTAAACTATTTTTACCCTAAGGGGGCAGGTCTACCTGTGTGTAAAAGACGCGGATCGGGTTTTCTTAAAAAATATTTTCGAATTTAAAACTTATTTTTTGCTTACTAGTGACCCATTTTCAATTTGTATGTCTTAGAGTAAATTCATAAATTCATACTTATATTATGTACATGTATAATATTCAATCGTGTAGTTTTTAAATTTAAAAATTTAATACCGAAGGTTTTACAGTTAATAGTAGCAATAGGCTCAAAGTAATTATGGCACGATGACCCGTAACATGATACCACTAAAATACAACGATGCAAAATTTTAGAAGTATAATACGAAATTTGATCCAGATCAGCCATTCATCTATAGTGTCCACAATAGGGCTACATTGGCAACACACTTGGGCTCGACACTAGAAAGCCAGTATATTAGGAGTTAAGACCTTTGCCATTGAGTCAGTTACACGTCACAATATTTGACAAAGAGTACCTAGCTGCTGAGTCATACGATACCTAGGTTCATAGATTATTATTATGAGCTTTTGCAAAAGCTTGATTTTAATCCGCAATAATAAATCTTCGCCATTTATTAATAGTAAAGTATTGTTGGGATTGTTTACAACTTTGTAGCTTAAGACTGAGAAGAATTCTTTCTCCTACAACGAAAACGCCTTAACTCGAAATTGAAAAGTAAGAAATCTGATAATATTATATAATATTTTTGCCTTCAATATAAATGGTCTACTTAGACATAATGGAGACTAGGTCTTAATGTTTCTATGACTACTATGGATAAGCTGTTTAATGGTCAAAGCTAAAGAAAAAAACCTCCAATAAAGCGTATGTATACGTAGTTTTTTCCCTAAAAAAAAAAAACTTTTAAAGTACATTTGAACTCTTTAAATGTACATTTCATGTTAATACAGAACTGCGACACACGGAGGTAGGTATCGTCTGGCTTAGGCGCCGGTCATGACTGTGATCGCTTATTGCTATTTGCGCTTCGTGACGAAACAATGCCTGTCGATTGTTCATAGTTTATTAAGTTGTATTTTACCTATACATATATTGACATTTTTGTCGATATGTTTGAAATACTTTTTTTTGCAAATATAGTTTTTTCCATTTTGTTTATTACCTTCTTTAGTATCCGCACTTTTTAAGGAAAAAGGGAACTCTTATAAGTTCACTCTGTTGTCCGTCTGTCTGTGCGTTTATCTGTCTGTCCGTGAGGCCATCTGCCTGTAACACTCTTTCTCTCTGGAACGCTTGGAGATATCGGGTTGAAATTCATAATACTCAGATCTACGACCCCATGATTTCCTTATAAAAACATATCTGTATATTTACTAAGAAAAAACATATGGCCGTTTATATAGTTACAAATGTTTATTTCGACACTATGAAGGGACACAAAATTCATAGGGTACTTCTAGTTTATAGAACTAGAATTATAGAATTTAGCAGCAACCATCTACAAGCAGTACTAGTTCAGGAGAAAAATCTGAAAACCATACATTTGAGGTTAAACGAAAAGCATACTATTGGTGCATGTTTTGTCTACCTGTGAAGAGAATAACATTTTACAATGTATTCAGTTACAGTGTATGTTATATTGGTGGACCCTATAAATTTCACATAAAATAAATAAATAATGAAATATAATAAATAAATAGCAGGGTAGGAAGAGGGTACCTGGTGTCAAAACTTTTAGCATGTTTAATACTAAGTAATTTAATAAACGGTTGTGTATTTAGATGTATAAAATAATTATTTTCAGAAGCATAAACAGTAGATTTGATTATAATTGAAGTAAACTATATGTTGCGCTAATTTTATAATAACAAGATTACTGCCTCTTATTGCGGCCACAGTTATTATTATTTGATAACCTATTATTTAGACCGCTCATTGGTCACGGCAATGTCAGGCAAGAAATGAACAAAGCGCTAGCAAAATGCGCTTGCGAAACTATGCGTTGGGCGCCATGTCACGTCACTTTACTATCCTGTTGATCTGTATTCATTGCATGATCTATAAGAATATAAAACAATAAAGATGAATTAAGTTAATTGATATAATAATTAATGTATTTTATTTCAATCGACAAGTTAATCAGACCACATTTTGAGAAATATTATAATTATATACCTTAATTAGAAGTAAGATTAAAGATTTATACTTGTATATGTTAACGAAGAGAGTCCAGTATTTAGTAATTTACATTATTTTTGTTTGCCTTTTTTTAGAAATAATATTTACGTGTGTAGAAGAACTCTTACAAAACTGCAATCAACGCACCGTCCGACGACCGGACAGTTAACTATCATGGAACGTAATTGGGTTATCCGTGCAATTTTGACCAGTTACTCGTAGATCGTTAGCGTTAGTATTAAATCTTCGTCGTGATTCATAATGCAGCCCGTTACGTGTGAAGGGGGTTTTGGCGTTTAACAGAGCAGAGACTAACAGAGCGTGACTTGATCGACTTGCATCAGGCCACACACGTGCCCATCAAGGTCATAAGGAATAGCTTAAGTTAGACGCTGTTGTAGTGCTGATGATTGTACAAATTCTTAAAACGATCATAAAGTTTTATTGTTAAGAAGCACACCACATTCAAATAAAAATTGGACTATGTAGTTCAAGTTGATTTCCACTTGAACTTTCCACAAATATGTATTATTTTATTTACCTTTTTATTAGATTTATGTTGTTTTTTTTGGACCTGGACACCAGAGCAACGAAATGGAAATATACATTTAAATAAATATTTCATTTCTTCGAGTGGGGATCGAACCCACAATCAGTCGCGTTTACAAACACACTTTGTGCCCCTGCGTCGCAGCTGTCCTACTTTTAATTTTTTTATATTTTTGTTTTTCGGGTCTATTTTATTTCCCATATGCAGTTTTTATGTTGAACTTTTAAATATTTAATTTTTGAAATATGTATTTAATTAATGTTAGAATATAGATTGATTGACTATTATTTTCTCATTTCTATACAGAAGATGATGAAGAAATAGGTGCTTTATCAGAGGGCTCGGAGACGTCAGAGGGAGGTCGCGCTGACACGGACGATGAGGGTATAGAGAGGGACGCTGAGCCACCACCCAGGAGGCGCCGACCCGTTAGACGGTTTATTTTGAAGGATGTCATAGAGGTAAGTTTCGTTGGGCATATCCTCATGTGTTGTCCTGATTCTTCTTTCTTGGTCTTGGTTTCGTCAGTTGGGCACACAATACACTATGAGAATCGATCAGTTAAATATCCCTTTTATATTGCAATGCCATCGAAGTAGATCAATGTTGTAATGTAATAATTTGAAGATTTTTATATGAGCTCATTATTTATTACGAGAAATAAATAAAGATTCCGTAATATTTTGTTCTATGAAGAAATATTTTAACATTGATATTAAAACTTCTTTCATATAGACATTTCATTTTAATGCTACAGATTGTTGTTAAGTATTCAATTATGTTGCAAACATATCGTTGAATATTTTGTTCGGTTAATCGATATCAATTTTTTAGAATTGAGATAAGATCGAATATGTAACATACTAAAATATTCTTCTAAGCACTAAGTTATCACTTCCGTGTTGCTTAACATGTAGTTTAGACATTTGAACATATTTTATTGTTATTATCTGTAAAAGCTCGATAATGGAAGCTTTTAAAAATTTATGATTAGTAAGCAAAGGTAAGTAAATCACGATGTGGAGTTTCGCTGTTCAACATGCAATGTCTTGAATTCGAATGGAAAACGGAGAACTTAGTGTTTTATCCTTGACACTAGGTTCTGTATGTGGGATACAGCGGGATAAAACGTGAAGCTACAAATATACTGGATATAAACCTGATATACGCGTGAGACTGTAACTCGACAGTTGTAGGTTTGATTTCCACTCGGGGGAATGAATAAATATACTTTATGTTCATATGTGATGCAGCCTGTCATTATATCTCTGTACACGCTATGTTTGTATATAAATGGGGATTTCTGTGTAGAAATGTCCACATACCACACGTAGTTAAAAATAAAAGATAAAAAAGAAACATTTTCATGTTTTAGTTAAAATCACTAGAAGTCGTATTGATGTCGTAAAAATTCAAATCTTTATAATTAAGATTAGTATGGCATGTTGCATCATAGACAACACCACAGTGCATCATAGTGCACAGTGACATCTACACGCACTTTCACTGCGTTTTACGGGAGACAAGGGATATTCCAGTTTATGAACCCGCTAAGTGTATGTCGAGAGATTAAATATAACTATAAAAGATAGATAATGAACGTTCCCCATTTACATGCTTTTAGCGATCTCGAAATAGACTTTAGGGAAAGTGTGTACTTTACTATATTTAAGTTATAAGTGAGGGTTCGGCCAACAATTCGGTTCTGCGGGAATTCAGCGCAGAAGTGGGGAACTTAAGTTGAGTTGAGATATTAGAAGCTGGTAAAAGAATATATTTTATTTATTCAGTTTATACTTATCTTTGAACGTTACATCAATCCTCATAATGTAGGCTCTAAAAGCTTTTACACATTAATTTCGAATCGGAACTATTTCCTAATTTATTATTTAAAATATGCATTTTTTATGTTTAAATTTTAAATATTTCACTTTTATAATATGCAGACAAATGTTACATTTAATTAATTGACGTTAGAATATAGATTGTTTTTTTGTCATTAATATTTAAGATCGCTGTCCACATTGGTAGGAAAAGTTTTGGTGGGCTTTCAAATAACCAATTCGTATGCTAATATATAAATGTCTAAATTAAATTAATTGGAGATCGATATAATTAATAGCTCATAAGTTAACGACAGCATTAGCTCATCTCGTTAAAATTTTATGATTTTGTTTTCATCTCATACATACATCACCTTTATTATTATTTTCTTATCTTAAAGATTTTTAGAAATTTTATTTATGTAAAAATATTCCACGAGAGGCCTTAGTTGCAGAGGGGCGCTAACGTGCTATTGGAAACGTGACGGCTGTGGATTCGATTCTCACTCGAGGAAATGCGATATCTAATATTTTCTTTACCTCGCTCTGGTGACGAAGCAACAGGCGGCGTTGAGCTCTGCCATTCAAAACACAACGCGTCCAGAATTTGGCGGAAAGTTGGGTACGAAAGTGATTTTACACTAAATTGCCTATGTGTGAGATACAGAGTGAATCTAAAATTAATATATAATAAACAATACTGTCAGTAAATTAAGTCGACGCCATATCAATATAAATAAAACGATTAATATTTGCCAAATTATATACATAATATACATATAATATCTAACTAAAGATCACGAATATTGGCTGAACAGGTGATCAAGAAACGCAATAAATCATGGTTTCAACACGAGTGCCGTAACGGTGCGCCGTCGAGACTGATAAAAGTAAAGCACTCGCCTACCATACTGCATATTCATATTAATAAATTGTTAAATTATGAAATAATCTACTTTCTGTGTACCAAATTATAATTGAAATTGTATTATAAAGAAGTTTGTGGCGATGTGAACGTGTGATAAAAATTGTAGTTCATTTTTAGTAAAGACAATAATGTTATTCAATTATTAAATTTTACTAGTGAGGCACCCATCTGATGGGAATTGACGGATTAAAATTATAATATATTTTTCTAAAATCCGTAAACCAATAAAAAACATTAATGTGAAACGAGCCAAATGTTAAGAAATGCGTCAAAGGAATGGGAGATCTTTTTGTGTGACTCTTTCTGTGTTCTTTCTTTCAACAGAGAGTGAAGAATGTATAGAGAAAGTGATGTTTCTAGAATCTTCTCTATCTTCTATATTTAAGGTGATACTAGGTTATTAAATTATAATTGAATACAAACTAAATATATTATACTATCTGTGGTATCCCAAAATAAAACGTAGCACAAGAGGCGTGACCGGACAAGCCGGCGACAGGCACTATTCTAATAGGTATTGCGAGATGACTTGATAAGTGACTTAAAATATGCGTGCTGAACTAGCTCAAGTACCACAACTCCTGCGTATCTCGATCGTTTGGCAAACAATGATATATGCGGAATCTTTGTTGTAGTGTTATCCATATGTAAGTAGACACATACGGTTTTCAAGTTGAACGTAAATATATTATTTTTTATTAGTGACCTGCTTTGATTTGTTCAGGTGAATATAATATATACATACCTATTCTAATGTATTTAAATTAATATAAATAAACGGATGCACTGCCTGTAGCATTTTTAATTTTGAAGACATATATATATATATAAATATAGTTTCACATAAAAGTGACTTACTTAATTTCTAACAACCCACAGCGTTGCATATGGCACTGCGGCGGGGGCAACGGTCGCATCGCCCGGGAGACGGCTGCGGCGCACTACCGCGCTGTGTGCCGGGCGCTGGTCGCCGAGGCCCTGGAGCTGGCGTCCTTCCTGGCCAGAGTGAGGGTCGGCGGCGCCAGGGACATGGGTGCGGCTGAGGATTCCGTTATGCATTTGGATACGTTGCAGTTTTCTGATTGGGTGAGTTGTGTTTGTGATCTAATTGCTAAAAATTTTAAAAATAAGTAAAGTTATTTATGCTGTATCCCGCACTTAGCAGGGTAGGCAAACGACACTAGCAAAGGACATTTACAGCATATCGCATTTACAGTCGCCGCTGCCGCTGCGTCACGATAGCCTAAAATTTTTAACATATGTGTAACTTATAAATCATTATAGTTTGAAATATTTTAACAAAACATAATAAAGTAATCAGGATCGTAGACAACTAGACAAAAAAAATAGGTAAAATTATAATAAATTTATATTTATATACCTCTTTGTTAAGAGGACAAGTGGGAGGCTTACATCGGGTGGAATTCTCCTTAATTAATTTTGCCAATGCAATACATTCAAATTCAAATCAAAGATATGTAGATTGGATATGACGAAATAATACATTTTATCACGTGGGTGGCACAAATGTCTGTTATTGAAGAAATATTGTTATCGTTACTTTTGTTTTGAATATATAATATTTTATACTGGCTTTACATATTTTGGGTTATTATAAATAGGCATACGGATTTTGTAAACACAACTTATAATATTGTATTTTTTATAATTTAGAACTTTTTAGTACAAAAAGTTTTTGGACGCTTTTAAAATAAATTGCTTAGTTTAAATTAGATATATACTCTGTTCCTATACGGGTAAGATGAGATCTAAAAAATTAAATTGTATTTCATAATAATTATCTAAATAAGGCCTTTTTCCTTAAAACTAATTTAAAGTGTATTATAGTAGATCTATACATAATTTAAGATAGTATTTACCGATGAAATCGCAATATAAATGGTGATTTACGTACTTGTAGATTGATTTTGGTACATTGTCTTGATAGTCATGGGTATAATATATGGGCCAACGGATACCATAGGAAACCACATCCTATTGATAATTGTAAAATGACTTACAGACACTATGACGTAAATAAGATGACGTCATAGTGTCTGTATGATAATGGTTGTGACTTACGCGACGCCTGTAGACAGAGAGCGACGTTGAATTCCGCCACCCATGAAATGATAGAATGTAAAGAGTTTTTTATGTATTTGACACCATGTCCTGACTGCCTTGCTAAAGTAATGTAAGATGTCGAAAAAAAAAACTTATAGTCGAATTATTATACAGATTCCCAAGCGTAAAGGTATGCGTTAATTTCGCAATGTACCAGCAGCGGTGTGCGAGCTGATGCCGGTGTAAATATTAATAGCGGCGTGCTCTCTAGGAATTTTGTGTTGAATTAATTAGACTGGGCTGTACGGCTGTATGTATGGTAAGCGTGTGAACGGACACCTGGCGCAGGTGATCCTCTACTTATTGGTAGTGGGTGGAAATAAATCTAATTGTATACATAAAGTTCAAACATTAAATATCCTTAAATCTACGAAGGTTGGGAAAAGGGTGTCACTTGGTTCTTTCTGCATTGGAAACAGCCGATGATATATTACGATTATGATTGTGCATCTTGCAGTGGTGCAGTCTGATTGTAAACGCGAAGGTTGTGGGTTCGATTATTACTCGTGGAAATATATTTTTGTTACATTCCTTGTATGAAATGAACTACCTAACATATAAATGTGTATTTTTTTCTGTACGTCCGTTCGTCCTATCGTGTATACGTACGTCCACTGGAAGTACTTTCTTCAAGTTTTTATTTGAAAATTAAATTTACTTAGTCTTATGTTTTATAGTCTTAGAACGTTTCTATATAATGGAATACTTTTTTTGCGTAAAATTTCTCAGCTGTCTATACTCGTAAATAACTGACATCAGCTGTGTCGGTAGATTCATCAATGTTCGTACACCTTATAGACTAATGAAAATGTCACACATGCTTTTCTCAAAGCTCAATGAACCATTCAAACGGCGAACTTTTCAAGGCCATGAAATAATTTGTATTCGTCGCTACGCATCGTTGACTAACTAACATCTATTAACGTTTTTTTTTTAAATATTATATGGTTTGTTCTGAAGTTTAGAATCTAAACGGAAAAAATACAAAGGAAATGTTTTAATTTAAAATACGTAGCCAATTTTGAGTTTTGATATGATGTCTGATGTAAGTTGCGAGTTAAATTTTAAATTAGGTTTTCATTCATGCTAATACAAGCAATACTTATATGTTAAGATTTATTTATCGTAACACACCAAATATGTATGTACGTTCTTGATATTACTGTGTGATATGACTGTGGCATGGCTATCTTCACCTAAATTAGTTATTTTCATTCATCTGTCTAGTAAAAAAAAACAAAGCACAGCACTAAGCTCCTCCACTCGACACGCAATGGAAAGTGAACGAAGTCTACACTAGGTTCGTTCAGCTCGCTGTGTGCGGATAAATTATTAAAGGGGATTCAGAAAAAATATAACGAAAACCAAAGGGACATATAATTAAAATCTGTCATAACCTTGTTTTAAAGGTCTTTCACAGCCTGAAAGATACAGTAGCCTTCTAATATTAATATATCGTCCATATTAAGTGTTCATGACATTTATTCAAAGTTGGGTAACTGCGGTTACGAGTGTGGTAGCTGAATTCCACTTGATCATATCATTTGCCATACACCGACATGTTTGGTGAAGCTTGCTGGCGTCAAGTCTGACCGCACAACACCGAAAGGCCTTTTATCTTAATTGCTAAAATCGTGACTCAGGATAGGAGTATGCAAAAATTGTTTTTGAAATAGTAATACCTAGTGTTCCTTTCTTAATATGCAGTGTATTGACACTCGATGTTTTCTGTCTACCCAGCAAGTATTAGAGAAACTGTGAAACTGTTTTATTTTTTTTGTGATATTTGATATATATTAAAACAAAATTAGACTATAGGTTTAAAGAAAATATAAACAAGTATTATTGATCACATTTTTCTTTATTATAGTCTAACCGAAGGATTTGGAGAGCTTTACAAGTATGTACAATAATATTCAAAATCGGCTTCTAGTTGTGTATTTTATTTATGTAGTTTCTAGTGGTATGAATTTAAAGTTTAAGTCTACCAGCATTCTGTGGTTGTAAAATGTCTAAATTTATTGAAGTAATATGATACAACTAGATGGTTGTGTAGGTGCAATGCATGCAAATTAGTACATACAATATTTATTGAATTCGCAAGCGCCTGTCAAGTTTTTTATGGCAACGTAACTCTAACAACTTATTGCTATTAAATTATTCCAGGCACGGTTCTGGATGCAAGTGATTGGGGAACTACGTATGGGAGTGAAGCTTAAGAAGGTCAACTACTCTAGAACGCCTATAGAATATGAATTGACTCCATATGAGATACTCATGGACGACATACGGTCGAGGCGGTACACGTTGAGAAAAGTGGATGGAGCGATACCGCAGAGGTAATTATAATTGCTTAATTTTTTTTATAAATTCTTTTATTGCTATTTTCTTTCAATAATTTCTTCAACTGATTATCCCGTAAACACTTTTTATTTTTATTTACCCCATTTGGCAAGACCTCAAACCCACTACCATCTTGCTTACAATTGCTAAGATGTTGTCTTACTGGACCACAAAAAGTAAATATTTTATAACACATCCATATATTGTAGCTTATTATAATAATATGATGTATATTTTATGAGCATTTAAAATAGTTTAAGTTAAATTTACATTTCGGTATGCCTCAGATAAATTTCACCATAAATATTAATGGAGTAACGCAGTGATACTAACTTCAATGCGCTTTCTAAATTTTCTGTAATTATTCTGATACTAATAAAAACCCTTTATATTTCCACTTAAAAATTTACTTCCGATAAATTATTAATGCTTCCATTTCCTCGCTTCGACAAAAAGGCAAAGTATGGCAGGGTCACGAAAATTGAGCACATAATGAGGAACCGTGTGTCTTAACACTAGATTCTATTCACCGTCCACTCTGTATGCGGGCTACAGCATGATGCTCATTTTACGTAAAGATTCCATTGTAATTTTTGTTTTGCTATTTATATTTCAAATTCAACTAGTAATTCAATTATATTATTATTTTTATATTTATGTAATTTTAAAAGGTTTGTGTCATAATGATTATTAATTTTGAAAAAAAAATGTAGAAAAACTTAATACATCAACACACTCAAGTATTTTGAAACTTTGATAAAATATTATGTTATGTAATAACGTACATACCTACATGTCAAACTAATATTATTTTTTTAATTTGGTGGAAAGTATTATTTAATTTATGAATAAAAAGTAAACTAGATGCCTTATATTTAAACATACAACATACGGAACATTTACATATTTTCGTTGTACTTATTATTTAAAATAATAATATTTATATTTGGTTACAGTGTCAAGAAAGATGCGCACGCGATGATTCTCGAATTCATTAGAAGTAGGCCGCCACTTAGAAAGGTAAATCTTGACGATTTTCTTATTATATTCATATTATTTTAACTATTATTTCTTAATTGAAAATTATAATTATTTTATAAGTCGTTACCACGAATACCACCACAAATAAAAGTGTATTGTAACAATATTACGCTATTTATATACTATTAAGGCTAGTAGTGATTACTATTAAGGCTAGTAGTAAACGCGATTGGTTCTGGGATCGATCCCCACTCGAGAAAATGATATACTTATTTAAATTTATATTTTGATTTCTTCGCTCTGGTGTTGAGGCAAAAGTGCGGCGCTGAGTTCCGCCACTCTACACGCAATACCTGCAGAATTCAGCAGAAAGTGGGGAACGGAGTGTCTTAACACTAAGTTCCCTCTACCTATCCTCACCTGTGTGGGGGATACAACGTGAAGCCTTTGATGATTGTTTAATAACAAACCATAGATCCACCACCATCTTTGGACTACGACTCTTTTTATATTGAACAATACTTAAAAATATATATATTTAATGGACAAACAGCAATTTAAACTTATTTTATTATAATAAATATTTTTACAGTTATATAATTACGGCATGGATGATATTTTCATACATTATTAACGTCGTTATTGTCTATAGGCCTCAGAACGCAAGTTACCACCGCCCCGACGGGAGGTGACGCCGCGGGAGCAGCTGCTGGCTTCAATACAAGTGGGTCGCCAGTTGAGGCCTACGCCGTACTCGCGACGATTATGTGAGTAAAATGCTTTCAAATTGGCTTTTTTGCATATTCATAAGACCTACTAAGTATATCTATATTATTTTTCTTAAATTTCAAGAGCAGGCGAATATTTTATTCTAATAGGTACAACTTGTCCCTTAACATTTCAAAAATGCCTTAGTGTACTTGTACCTTATTGTGCTGAGATCTAAGTCTATCGGCTCTAGAGGTCTATCGGCTATCACAATTTGTTTTATTTCTTTCTTAATTCTTACCCGTCTTCAGAATAATAGCTGTTAGGTTTAACCAGTTTTAATTTCTATTTTTACAAAATGAAATTCACATTAGTATTCTTATTATATTGTTATAAATTAGATGTTATAAGTATGAAATTAAATTAATTAATTAAAATTAATTAATTATAAATTATATGATATAAGAATGAAATGTTTGAGCCTTATTTAACCCACAACTTTTTCTATCTTTATCTTAAGAGCACACGGGGCCCGTGTCTAAGACTCTTGACGTTACGAAGTCCCCTAATGTAAGGGTGTGGGACCCTAAGTACCTTACCTACTGAACCCTAAATTCGAGTGTGCACATGAGCCCCGGTATATCAAACATGCTTAACAATGTATTCACTTCAATGACACTATAATAACTTCAATGTTCCAGATTCCCAATCCTTTCCCATCCTACAGCCCGAAACGTCAATAATCGAAACATAATGGTAAAATTTAAAGAGTTATTGCTACAATAGAATGATCAACAAGTTTATATTTAAGTGATTAATGTTTCAAACTAAAAATATTATATATCATTGTGTACTCATAGAAAATGTTACTAAATTTTTCAAACTACGTTATTGCTTTTTATTTTCAACAGGCGTTTGAAATAGTCGGTTAAAGGGTAAATGCTATAGTTTTATAAGTTAGGGTCATTGAGTCTTTCAAGTTACAACTTTGTAAAACTTATTAGTTTCTTCAGTTTTCAAATGTTCCTATTTAACTTATAAAGATACCATTAGTACAGTCGGACAGCGTCTAACGTCGTTGACGGGATGATAGTGAGTTCGATTCCCACTTGTAAATGATTTTCGTTTCTTCGTTCTGATAATAAAAAGTGCGACGTTGAGTTGAATTATAGAAAAGACCAGGCAAAACGACAGACAGGTCACCTGGTGTTGAATAATCACAATCGATTTTATTTTTGGCTTGGAAGTAAAGTGACTAAAAACTTGCCACACAGGCATGTGCTTAAGACAAAATGAAATTACAAAATGAAAAATACATTGAGTTTGTACAACTTTGGGTAAGCCTACCAAAATTCCACATTCTGAATTACTTAAGAATGAAATCTAATGTATATTTTTTAATATTTACCCATTTACGTAGTGATTGCATCAACATAACCCGCGGTCTCGTTTCGCAACGCTTCAGCACACAATGCTGTCGAAGATAAAACTATATTCGTTATACGATAAGAGGTGTGTACAAAGTCTTTGGAAGATAATGCTAACTGAAAGGAAAAATGATTTTATAATAGCGGTTACCGCAGGTTCCTAGGTTCCCTCTGTTTATCAGCTTTGTGGGACATGGGACACAGCCGTGAAGCTAAAAAATAATAATATATACGTAAATGTTGCTATGTCTTATATTTTCATCTATTTACCTTCTCCGCTCAAGAATAACGTCAAGAACAGTCAATAAAAAGATAACGATCTATGCTCGACCTAATGTCTCTAAGGCAATGTCATCTTTGATATATCTACATATATTGTAATCAAGCTACGTACTACATATATACATTTAGGTCGGTTACGTAAGTGACTGCGGGTCCGTCCTCATACTAGGTCATAGAGAAGACCTAGGTATTGATCTGTCTAAGTTTTCGCTTCGTGGCGCCAGCGTTTTTTTTGTTTTAAGCTATTTTTTGGCCTTTACATTTTTACGTACATAATACAATATTTTATGCATTACATTTTAAAAAATAACTACAAAGTAAATTATATTAACCCACTGACCGCGCCCCCCCCCCCCTGCGCCACAATTGGTCTCTTAACATTCTTCAAATTATAATTTTTCACCTACTAACCAAAATTATATCGTGCCAGTGTTCATGCTTGACATGTGTTTCATTCTTCACGCCAATTATTTTCACGCCCTCTATATGAAATGCAAATGTTTGATCATATGGAAAATTCCTATCATTTGTTTGAATGTAACACTATTTAAAGTCATGAAGAATTTTTTTGACATTCATAAACTAATTAGCCATAATATATTTTTATTACATATATTTATAAAATTAATTTTTTACATTAAAAAGGAACACTTATGGGACACTAAACTATTTTATACATCATATAAAATAGTTTAGAAAATTGCAATAAAAAAATAACGTCAACTCATCGTAGCCGTTCATATCTCAGGCCTGACTTTTATCTGGCATTGTAAAATAAGAACGAAAATGCATTCGACAATAGAGTGGCGAGCGAGGAAAAAGAACAAAAACCTGAGTTGCATAAAACCTGTCGCTCGCTCTTGGGGAAGCCAATTTCAAAATATTGCTTTACATTATTCAAAATGACTGGTGTGGTGTAGCGGGACAGTGGTACACTGTTGTTGTGATGGTCGTGATTTCGATTTCGGATGGAGAAAATGATTATATTTGTTTTTTTTCACTGGTAGATAAAACGCGATGTTGAGCTCCGGCTCTCAACTCGCACTCGCAGATTTTAAAACTAAATTCCCTGTACTTACTTTGCTATCCGTAAAGCCATTTACAATTAATATTGACGTTGTCTTAGTGCAGTCTTAATGTTTCAAACAAAATGCGAGGGTTGCCATTTCTAATATTATTCTAGTGACATAAGTATAATTTCAACCACCCAAAATATTCAAAACGTAAAAAAATCTTTAATATAATTTAAGAAAAAAAACACATATTTTAATTGTATCCGTTATAAAATACTATGCAAGACGAAATAAATAAAAACTAAATAACAAACCACAAAGTAATCGATAATATCATTTAATTTCGTATAGAAAAAAATGAAGGAGTGTTTGAGAAGCGCTGTCACCCAAGACATCAACAATCTCGTTCCACAGTTGCCGCTAGATCTTACAACTGCGCGCTCGTGTTCTACCTTCTTTAAAACAATATTGCAAGTGACTTATAAAAATAAATTTAAAATAATATGAAAAATTGCGAATTGGACAATTAGAATTCTTTTATAATTGTTTTAATTGGATTAAGTGGTGTGGGGCTTCATAGAAACTATGTAAATCTGATTAATAGTGTCCGTGGGAAAATATTGTATTGTAATTGAGTGCCCGTTCAAATCTCGTACAGCTCGGTGTTGTTAGTGACCCGTCATTACATTTTGTTTTGACATAGTGAATAAATAAGTTGTGACCATCTATGATGGGAATGCTTGTGACGAATACACTCGCTATGGACATAAGTCGTAAGTACCGTACATGTTGCCTTTATATATATATTTTTTTCTTTAATTTTTTTTTATATTATATTAAAAAAAAGTAGTTGGTTATCTTAAATTAATTACATAGTACATATATGCTTACTCATTATTTATTTTGTATTAATATAATATTCACGTACTATAATAACAATAAACCTGATGCTGAACAAATTCTGATGTGTTTAAAATTATTTGAACATTTTGAGCAACGTTTTGTCTTTCTTGAATATTTTTTTTTAAATAACGGAAACTTGGAATGAAGAAACGTTATGAAATAACTATTATTTGTAACATATATCATGCCTACTTGATAACTTAGTTGATAAAATGAAATATACTATTAGGACAACTCGGTTTACATAATATCTCTAGATATTGTGAATGGATCTAGGAATGATATTTGATGTTATCAGCACTACTATCTTAGAATACGTGAGATTTGATACAACACGCGTGTTGCTAAGAATGTCACAAGCGTAAGTGATCTGGATCACTTAAACATATGTGAAACTAAAATCAAGTGATATATTTTTATTTGTATGTCATTTTACAAATGGAGCTGATGGAATTAGAACCATATCTTTATAGTCTCTCTTACCTTCATGCCTATAGCAGGGTGAGGGAACCTAGTGTTGAGTCACCGTTCCCCACTTTCCTCTGAATTTTCGAGACATTGCAAAATTGGCGAAGAAATGAAGTTATTAATCCATAAATATTATTGTCTCCGAGTGGGAATTTCGTCGTCGTAAATTTTTTAATCATAAAACTTATTAGGACTTCGAGCGGATGAAATTGCACAAAATTAGATACGTTGCGTCAAATTGTGCTTCAATATGCGCATGCGAGCTAATCTAGTAAATATAAAGGAGTAAATGTGAAGAGCGCCTTTTATGAATAGTTAATATTAATTTTGGAGAATGCAACAGATTAAATAATGCACATGCGGGAAGCGTTAAGGTGAATATAAATATTATCGCATTGAACAGACCAACGAATATGTAAATCGATGAAAAAAAAATCATTATGAATATATTTTTTAAGAGATTTTTACGCAGCTCTGATTTTTAACGGTTCTTATTTTTTTTTATATTTACAAAATAAAAATGATAGAAATGAAAGTGATCTCAATTACTATTGTTATATTAGAGTATATAAGTTTTTCAGTCTGGCTGATCAAGCACGAGCGTTACCGTTCCGTTTCATTTCGCCTCTCTCTTCTATAGAACTAGTGCACAATCACTTCTTGCATAACAACGTAACCTATGCACTGTTGTTAGTTCACCCATAAATACCCTTTTACTTACTAAACCTTTGAAAATACTATTATTGCTATTGCCAGCCATTGATATTAGTTTTGTATTGTAAACGATATGCTTTTATATATTTGAGGACTAGTCAGACACAGGCTAAGGCTTGATCTGCACCGTGTTGGCCGTTAAAATCTATGATCCAGAATCTAGGGCTTTTTAAATGATTTTTTAACCGCTATTCGTAACGTAAGTAGGAGTACAGAAAATCATTTCATTTTAATTATGATATAAATATTATTAAAGTTACAATATTAAATTTAAAAATGATCAGTGTCGGCAGATATCTTTAAATTAACTCAAAATTCAGAAGATAGAATTAAAATTTTACTTTATAACGTATACAAATGGAAATTGTAAGGTATTTGTTACCTTCATATAACCACAATTTTTCGTAACTATTTTAAATTCTTGTTGTTGTAGCTGTAATAAAACGTGCAGTACAGTTAAATAACCCATCAAATTGCATGTATTTAGAAAGAAACGTGATTGATATAAATAAATAATTAATAATAGTAATGAAAAACCGGTTATTATATAAAAATATAGGCGTAGCTATATTTTTGGAATAATTAAATTCTTAAAGGAAACGGAAACTACAAGTTGCTAGTTTATTTTATTAGTTACATGTTATACAACAATGTTGATAATATAATACTAATAAAAAAATATTTTGTGATATTGTGACGTCGTTATGGCGATGTTTCGAAAATTCTGACAGTCGGTACGCGATTAGTGTTGAATGGATTTCTATTCGAGGGATGAAATGTTTATTTTGTTTGTTGGTTTTTCTAGCTTAACAAAAACAACAATTAGTTACACAAATTGATCTAATATACTTAGCACTAGGTTTTCTTTAATAACCTAGTATTGAGATATTCCGTTCCCCATTTTCCGCCGAATTCAGGAGGCATTGCGTGTTGAGCCGTGCTTTGCCTCGACACCAGGGCGAAAAAATGAAAATATTAAACATTTCATTTCCTCAAGTGGGAATCGAACCCACAACCAGTCTTTTGCCCCTGCGCCACTATTGGCCTCTAAAAAAATTAAAAACTCGCAATACCTATTGTGTTGTTATTTTTTAATATTAATAACATAATATTTTACAATGATTTACATCAATTTGTAATACTAAAACCTGTCGAAGGAAAGCGGCACATGGGTATCTTGTGTTACTCATCTGACCCGTTACGCGTTGCGAGGGCTGAGGTTGCTGGCTTTTGCAATGCGGATCTTAGATTTTTCCTTTCACGAGCTTCATGACCTTCATTTTATTATTTTATTTAGTTGTCAGTACTTTGTCAGGTATTAAAGTATAATTGTATCTGTATATTACAAAAATAAATGAATCTGTAATAAACTGTAATAATTAATTTTAAAGATTTAATATTATATTTACACAATGTTTTCAAGATGCGATGAGATGTGTATAGATTAATAAATTTATACAATGTGCATCTGTGACCTTCATATAGCAATGTAAGCAGGGGTTTAGAATACACTTATAACAGTTGCCATAGCAACTTCGCTAGTTTGAACTACTCTATTATTTTTATACTTATCTGAATTTTTTTTTTCGTTCTAGTAACATTATCATTTTAAAAACGACCTTCAAACATTGAAAACTTCGGTTTCAGTCAATAATTCAATAAAACTGTTATTTTATAGCAATTTTGTCGATCAATCTATTTATATATACAAATATATTTTGTTTATTTATGAAAAGATTTAAATAATAGATTAGCGTGCACATAAATAAACAGACAAACCGGCAAAGTTTTGAGTTCTATCAATGTATATTCCATGTACAGACAGCGATCAGTTATGATTTTGTTATATATATATATATATATATATATATATATAGTGGTGTTCATGGTGGAATTTATAATAAAAGCAATTGTAAGTACAGTAGGTAGAGGTAGGTCATATGTTACAATAACCCCGTTTAACTATTAATCTCATTGAATGTGAGGAAGAAACAAAGGAAATGCAGTGTGGAAGGTAAAAGCAGTGGGGCTTCCTCTCAATATCTACAATGTTATAATAGGATTTAATAATCAATATACGTATAGGTATGTATATAGAGTATACATTAATAACGTATAGAAGTTATACTATTGACTAGCCAATCTTACTTTTTTAGTAATAATTCGCTGTTGTGTTTGCGTTGTCCGTTGCCAATTTCGACACTGCGCTCTTTAAAAAATGTTTAAAATGATGTTAGGTAACATTTTAATGAAGTATTATTTTTTTAAATAGACATAATAAAAATATAAAGAAAATGATTGAACTTTATTATCGTAGTATGTACAACACGAGGCGTTTATATTTTCAAATTTTTTTTTTCAATAAATTATCTAAAAACATGGAAACATTTGTAACAAAATAAACTAACAAACAAATAAGAAATTAATTATTCAATCGTTATAGATCTATAGTTTTAGAATAGTTATTTTAATAAATTAATAACATTTAAAAAAAACATTTTTATTAATTTAATAACACTTTCGATTCAATAACAATATCAATAAATCTGCGGGTCATTCGATTTATTTTTATTAGAAAACACAGCTTTCGAGCACTTAAAAATGTTCCGTAATAGATGCCTTGCGGTGGAACGACCACATCGCCATCAGGTGCGTAATGACAGGTTAAACTACCAGTCTAGATCTAGACCGAAAAGCCGCAGTAAATAGATTTTCTCCAATGACTGTAGCGTTTTTATAAGATTTCTTTTGAAAAATTTAAGTTAATGGCCTTATAGGTATAATAAAGGTATAAGGGTAATAGTCTGAGATCCCAGGATCCCCAGACATACGTCATTTTAGCAAAGATAAAATTTTGTGGATTAATAGTCTATTATTAAGACATAAGTAAAATTAAGACTGTATGCATACTCTCTAAAAAATAAAAAAAATGTATATTTATTATTACCAGACCCTTTACGTGGGCCTTTACTCCTGCCAGACTTCCTAAAGGTTGCTTAATATTGGGGTAAATTACATTAAATTATCTTTTTCTTTAATATTCTATTATATTATTATATTTAGATTAGGCATACTGTCTTAACTTAGAGAGTAGGTCTACATATTAGACTAATAGTCCTCAAAATTTCAGCTTTGTTAAAATGACTTACGTCTAGCGGCTCTGGGATCTTGGGCTATAATAGTTATATAACAAAGGCAACTTTAGAGTTGTATAACAATTTATTAAGTCAATAATTTAAATTTGGGATTTTATTTTATATAATATTATAATTCTTGTTAATTATAATTTTATTTCAATTAACATAATGTATAAAGTTAAATTATAAGGTTTTATGTAACTAAACGCAAACAATGCTGTATTAGGGAAAAGCCAACACGTCGCTTCTCGTCTCAAGATAAAGTGAAAGATTAAAATATTGTTTCCTTAAGGTTTAAATTGTCACTTTAATAACATAACGAGTAATAAGAAATATGATAACAAAAAAATAATTATAGAAGAAAAGTCGTACTTAAAATTCACGTAACTGAATTTTAAATTAGGCTTTACAAGATATATGGTCCATGTTTCTACTAAACTCGAAAGAAAGTATTTTTGATATATATATTTAAACATTAGATGACAATAATTTTATAGCAAAGTACTATTTATTAAATTTTAAATTTATGTTTATTATATAATACTATACTACTGAATGCTATTCTTTTTTTTAATCTCAAAAATTCACAGAGTAAAAATTCAAATAAAAACGACTTAGAAAAAAATTGTTGCTTGAAAGGTCATGAGCAATTAGTGTAGTATCTCAATAACAGTATTTATGTTACCGCAAGATGTTTATTCGTAGCGCTTTATCTCGTGGCGTAGCGTACTTTGTCCCAATTACACTGGCATCCACATATTTCGTAAGAAAAATTCTATCACGATATTTCAAATGTCAAACTTATAAACTCTAAATCTTAAATTCTTATCGTTAATCGTTACCAAAGAATATGGTATTTAAATAAATAATGAATGTTACAAATTCCCTAGTACTTTTCTCAACTTTAACCTAGTTTTTAAGGTTTTTTTATGTTTGAATCGTAATTTCGCTATTATTTATATCAAATACGATTGAATCGTGTCACGAGTACAGACGTATAAAAACAACTTAAGACGCATTACCTTGAGTGATTTAAATAATATTTTAACTTTCATACTTCACGGCCATATCTCAGAGCTTTGGAATTATCCGTCTATCTTTAGACAAAAGCCTTCGGGTCAAGGATGCTCAAATTGGACGTCTGCCAAGATTTTCACATCGCTTTATTTCATCTGTGGCAAATAAAAGTAATGGCGCCATTTTTTTAAATATACATATGGATGAAGATGCCAAATGTCAAATATCTTTGTGATTTAATACCTGTAATTTGAATTGACATTTAGGAAATACTTTTAACTATCAGTGTACTAAAATTTTATAGTTACAATAGTATTGTTAAATTACCACAAACTAAATGTTGCTTTAAAATAGTTTACACCTGGTGCCATTTTAATGCCAAGGATAATCAGGCTCAACACGACGCGACGCTGTAAGTACTGAACAACATTCAAAAATTATAGCAACAGGTTTCAATAAATAAATCAATCTTTCAATTAACAAATAACAAACAAAGTATAGAATATTTTTAAGTTGCACATAAAATATTTTTGTGGCCAATACCATTAATTTAATTCAATTAATAAAACAAATTAATATATGTTAATAAATATTTTTTTTTATTATTTAAAGGATTGTGTTTTTTGTATACATAAATACTAAATATCACTTTCCATTTTCGATTCGTAAAACAAATGACTAACAGACCGATATACCGTTAGATGATCTTACACAGAAACACATTTCTTTCTCATGACGACTTATTCTTTGAACATTGTTTTGAAGTAGGTTATATCTAAATGACATGTGGAACATAATAATAAATATAAATCAACGTTGGGGGATAGGATTAAGAGTAATAGTAATTTAGCTTATTATTTTCATTGTTATTTGTTTGTATATGAAAAAGTAAATTAAAAGAAATCTGGTGATTGCGCCATTTATATAGGTATGCTGAAGGTTATATAGATGCTTAAATGCACTATTATAATACTTATTGTACGAGTATGAAAAGAAACAAAAGTGAAATAGTCGACGTAGCAATCGTGTTTTATTATCTTTTTTAAAATACAAAGGCAAAATGATATAAATTACCAACAGCATTACTAGATATTTTTGAATTGTAACAAAAACAAATTTTAAATAACATCTGTTTACGTTTACAAGACAACTAGACGTTTCACAAATATCATTGTTTGAAGTGAAAACAGCACTGCCTCTTGCAATATTAAAATGTGCAATGAAAGTGTTTATAGTATTATAGGTAGCCTTTAACATTCAATATCACATTAAAATTTTACGTTGCTATATCCATACATATGGATTATTAACTTTTTAGAAACTAAAAATTATTCAGACATCTTTATATAATCAAAATACTTATAAAAATTCACAATAAACAATTACTGTACTGTGGAAAGTCACAGTTGAAAGAAAGTGGAGAAGATAATTTTGTATTTTTTTTTTCATAATAATTCTCACATTTTCAAGATGTATGGGTTAAGATACCTTTCTGCAAATATCGTCGATGCAGTGATCGATGTAGTGACGAATGCATCGACATGCGCAGTCAAACAAAATCGCGACAGACCGGACGGGACGGTCGCCAGACAGACGAACGGTAAAAAAATTAAACGAGTTCCACTTGAAAATTATATATCTAATTAAAAGTTGATATATTTAGCTACTTTATTTTGTAGAGTTTGTATTTATAATGTTTATTGTGTTAACATTATGACATTAACACTAAATATTTGCAATGTCTCTTCATAAACTGAAACAACTGCGTGCTATATTATAGTTACCAAGTTAAAGAAATATATTCAAAAATATCGTATTAAACTACCCACTGTATTCTCATATACATATTTTAAATTGAAATTCAGTCAAAACACGCTTTAAATGCGCTACTATTATATAGTTTTCAATCTATTTTTAACCGACTTCTGTAAAAGGAGAATCTTCTGTTGTTCTATGGGTATTAATAAAGCAATTTGATGTACTAACCTCCCATAAACAAACTTAGTTTGTACTTTTTACTTATCACGAGCAAAACGACAATTTAAAAGAAAAAAAAAACTAGTTCACAAATGAACAACGGAGTTACGTAAGAAAGTTTGTAATATAATTCTTTCACATAATAACTACTAGATACGCCGCACTCTGAATTCTTGATATTATAATGTTATTAGCATAACTTTCGATTACATTTACTTTAAATACATGCAAAATAATGGAATTTTTTTTTTTGTAATAAGATGCTTCCGTGATCCGAGATAAGAGATTCCCAGGTTGTATTCTAATTATATTGCGAGCGTTCGAAACAATGACGTGTTGCAATACGCAAGACTTTTTAGCCAATATTCTTAATGTGCTGTGCATTTGTGAAATTTAGATTTTCCCATTGATTTATAGATTTTGAAATGCAATTTGTTTTGCGTTCAAGGTAACAAAAAATCCCTATTAACTAGATCTAACCACAGTTACATTTAAACAATCTAATTTCGTCAAACGTGTCAACTCATTATATGGCCATACTTATTATTAAATTATATTTGTCCTGTTATATTAAATAGCTTTTATAATTTCATATCCAATATATGAAATAAACATTATAAAGTTTAGTACATTCCCGCGAAGCTGCCTGCAAACTTTGTTATACGTTAGAGCGAATTCCGAGCGTGGGTAGCGTATATCTAGTTATCAAAAGCGAAATGTCATTGGAAGCCTTTCATCCTTTCATTTAATGTATGAACAGAAATAGCGTGTTTTATTAATTGACTTCACGCTAAAGGTCGTCTCTCAAACATTGACGCAGTAAACGTGGTATTGAAAATTCTAGGGCCTTATGACGTCATGACTCTCATACATGTGAGAAACTAGATATATTTCATATTTAATTCCAATTATTAAATATGCCAGTATTGCTACTCTTTTCTGTTTTCTTCTTTTTAATTCTTTGTTTTTTGAAAAACAATGGTTTTGAGTCAAAATGCCACTCAGAAAAGTTTTTATAATTGAAATATTTTATGCTCTCGTTCTATTTGAAGTTTGTGTGGCGTTAGTGTAACACCAAAAAAACGTTATGATATTTTGCAAGTTTCTCTCCGTCTTCCACACAAAGTGCTGATGAAGCTGAAATATGAATACTTATAATAATACAACTTTGATATACGGAACATAATTAAAAGGTAGTTTTAAAAAATTTAAATACTAAAATAATAAAGCCTACATTTCCTACATAAACTTTTTTAAACATATATGTTTATCCAGGCATTACTAATATTCATCATCCTACTCAATGTTTACATATGATAATATTTATGTACGGTTTGGCATTTCCACTGGAGTGGTCCCCAGGGTTAGGGCGCATGCGGGAACCGAGAGCACCCTCCGAAAGCAATATGGCGACGAGCGCCGCGGGCTAAGCACGCGCCTTGTATTTACAACGCTTTGCGCTAAAATATATTTTTTGTGGCACACCGAAATAAAAATGGCCATTTTGTTATAATTTGCTCGGTTTTGCTTAATTTTGGTGCGTAAATAGTATATGTTAATTTTGCAAACCGTTGTGGCGCGTTGACGCAGTGCGATCATATGTACTGTAGAAGAAACGAATGAATCACAGGTCAATGTCGTCGCGCGTTGTTTAGATACGTCATTTTCGCGCTTAACGTAGCGTACGCTCTACAAACATTCTGTATTATTTATGTGAACCAATTTACGAAGAAAATATAGTTTAACGCTCTGATTGCTGATTGTCTAATTTACTTCGCGTTTTATTTGAACAAACATTAAGTAGTGATTAACGACTGAACTGACAAGTGAAATTGTAGTGTAACAAATAAAAGAGTTTTTTTTAAGAAAAAGTGATATCAATCAGTCAAGCTGCGTCGTTCGAGGGTATCCCCTGCGGCGTTCCTCTTCGGCACGCGGCCGGTCTCTGGACTGGTCGAGCCGGTCAGGAGCCCCGAGGAGCCAGCGTTGGACGTCGCGCAAGACAAATCTTTCTGGGGCAGCGTTGCGACTGCAATGACAAGTAAAATTGCATTTTTTTGTACAAAAGTATTGAGAGTTGGGAGCGACCTTCTCCTTGAACCGGTTTCCGATTTAAAAGAAAGTTGCAAAATAAAATCTTTAGAATTTTAATGGAATTTCATTGTTGCTCGTTACCCAACAGGGTTTTGTAAAGATAAATCATTTTAATTAAGGCAATTCTGAGTAAATAATTCGTTATGTAAAATTATAACGAGATAATTAAAATCTTTTATTTATGGTTAATAGTATTATAAATATTTATTAAATATTTATATTATTATTAAAATAACTATACATTTTACTTTGCCTTTTCCTGGCATAATGTAACTTAATAGGGGATGGAGATGAATCACTGCTACTGGATCGATTAAATTGAGTCATCCATTCACTGTTACCCCACAGCTGATTATTATTTCTTGTGTAACGAAAAAAAAGTTGTTCCTTATGTTCATAATCTACGGAAATATAAACAATAAATTGTTGTTAATGTTTGTGAGAGGTGAATGTCTTGTTCTTTCTGTCTACTCTGCTATGTGGAAAATTGTGTGATGTTGATTTATGTTTACCGCGTGAAAATTGTAAAATATTTCGATATGAAAACTTTTAAGAATAGCCTCTAAAATAATAACAACAAAAATAAAATAATAACAAGAGCCTCTAAAAAGACAAAAGATATTACGTAGCTTAAATGTAATTTAGTACTTCAATACCAAAGTTTCATTACGGTGGAGTGTGCAGTCGGAACATTAGCGCCTGTCTCGTTTGCTCTCAGGCCTCCACCAGGCCACCAGGCCACCAGGCCACGTCTACTGTGCGTTAATACTTTAAAGACATGACTGATCTGTTTGTTCCTAACACCTTGACCTAAATGACTGACGGATGTAGGTTCTAAAAAAAAATCCGATTTTCATTGGATCAGATTTTGATTGGTAGCGAAAATGGAGAACAAAACTATACAATTATTACAGAAAAATTACTATAATAAATAAAAGATATATTATCAAAAATAACAAAAGATTTATTATTAAATATAGGTAAACGTATGCTATCTTAAAAGCTTTTTCATATATTTTATACATTCAGAGTAAATATAGCCCTCTCACTCAAATGCAGAGCAGTGCAGGTTTATTTATGATTGCAGTGGGAATTTCCACGTCCCGCCTACCCTTCCCTGCATCGCGGAAACTACGCGAAGCCAGTGTCGTAATTAGGTTAAAGTGGCAAAGCAAATATGGAAAAGCGAGAGTTAACTGTTAAGTTTCTTTTAATAATGTTTTATATTGCTTTTATTTATGTCTTTAGATTAATATTTTGTGTTAAGAACATTATTATGATATTTAATTGTTTATTTTAAAAATTTTCAAAACTGATGACATAATAGACGTATTTATAAAAAATAAGTCTTCGACATACATGCATAAATGAGTTCTTTTTAAACTTTTTTCGTTAAGTGAGCTCATTTTTGTACAAACTGATACATAAAGAGAAGCAAGTGTCATATCACTCTATTCTGTTAATTCTGTGTATGATATTTAATTGAAAAAAAGCTCATATACATAAAAGGCAAGTTCGATTTTTCATTTATTCGGTCTAGTAATAAAGCAAAAATGATAACTGTGAGGTATATATAATAGTCGCTTACTTACTGTGTTACAACAGACACGCCGAATAATTTATGTTAATTAAAACGTTCATGATATAACTGAAATCAGCAAAACTGCGAACTTGCGTTATAAATGTCAGGGTTCGGCGTAATTTACGTCAGCTATCCTTCTTCAGTGTAAAAATAGCGACGACCTTTGTGAGTTTAAGCACGTCAACTTTCTTGTATTCTGTTTCAAAGTGATAAATGGAAAATTCTTTTTTGTTGTAAGTTATTTAAAAGATGTTTTTTTTGCAATATAGTTTGCAATTTAATGAACTTTATATTGATATCATAACTATAACTGATAGGCATGGAGAAACAGATGATTTTGGCACTAGATTCCCTATGCGTACTTTGCTATCCGAGAAAAAGGGTGAAGCTAACAGAATAGGTCGAAGGAGAAAAATAGTATAATAGATCGATTCTTTTATTCATGTTATCATTATAACTAATGATTCCACCAGTTAAAGCCATTATTATCCAAATATTGTAATGACGATGACTAAATGTGATTTTATACGAATATTATTAATTACGTAAACTATATGTTGATCAACAACTTGCTTTTGCTCTTGATATAAAATATGACAGAATTCATTAATATAAATTTATTATTCTTTACTCAGGAGATAATGGAAAATCTTATTTTCTTCGTGCGAACATCGCATGTTATTTTTATCTAACGTTTCAATTCCAAGTGTTGATAGGTATTGATGATGGACATGATCAAATGTGTGATTTACTTACTATAACAGTTTTTATCCGAACTGGTAAGTTATCTTATGCGTAAACTTGTACACAGTATGTACTTGTATAATAGGTCGGGGCAAAAGTATTTTTGTATTTTGAATGTATTATTAGTAATCAATGTAATGGCTGTAATGAATGCAACTGTTAGTAAACTAGTTCCCGCCATTTTTCAATTTCTTTTTTTTTACAATTTCAATTGTAAAAAAAAAAATAAAAAAATAAATGTTTTTCAAGCAAGTGAAATGAACGTATGTGACGAAGAAATTCGGTACATTTTTGTTTTATTTAGAAAACAGGTAAAGGTATCACTAAGCGTAGCACAAACGTGGTGCAAGCGTTTCATGTCTGTAAGGTTTTGTTTGTGAAAGATAAGGTTTGCTCTCATAGATAAAATCTGTGTCATTTTTGAGAAAGTGGAGCAAAATTGACACATTATTTATAGTATTAACATTGCTGAAGACATGAAATAGTTTTATGTCCGGGTACAAGAAAGTAATATGTAAGAACATAGAAAGTGAAAATATTTTTAAATACTTTTTATATCATATATTGCCCCGAATAAGAAACGAATTCAAGACCATAGCGTCATTTCTTCCTCTTCAAAGATGCAATATTTGATAATAACACAACACGCCTTTATCATATAACAACATAAAAATAACCAGCGAATATAAATCCGAGGTGCGCTGCGGCTGGCGCTTATCTACTCGCAGACCTAAATACCAAGGTTTTCCACTTACTGGCAGTCCGGTAGTTAAGTTGATGTGGCTGATAATGGTCAGTGGAGCGAAACGTCCGTAAAAATTATATACTGAGAATAATTTGTATGTATTTTATAATTATAATATGTCTTCGGAAATTAAGAAGTAAATTATAAATGCTTTAAAAGTTATTTTTACTTATACAATGTTTCTCGAAATATCGATCGATCTAGAGAACTGACAATGTCTCGGATTCTGGGGGAAAGAGAAGAACTTACACTAGTTTATTTTTTCTTACCCTCCTTTATGTGGAATACGGAGCGAAACTGAAGTACCTACATGTTGTATAACATTTTAAATTTATATTTGCGGAATTTATATCTGTCTTGTCCACGTTTATTCCAATTCTTCTATTTTATTTTAATTAGTAGAACATATCATGGAACGTAACGTAAGAATATCTTAATATATATGTCTTAATAATATATGATGCTTGTTAGTATAATATAAACATTTAACTAGTATTTTCTTCAGAAAGAATTAAACATGTTTTCGAGAACAATAAAGCTAATAACAACATCTAACGATTCTTTTGATGTTACATCTAATTATAATATTATTAAATTGTAATATTATTTGTCCATTGTTCAGTTTTTTTCATAATAATAGCTTTCTTTGAAACGGCTTTGTTAACGGAAGTTTTAAATATCAAACGTTAATTCCAAGAGCAAATTCTTTTATGTCAATTTTTCTCTGATTGTGCGGAAAACGATTTATTTAAAAAAAAAAAACATAATATGAATGTCGCCTTGTTATAAGTCATTGTTTTCAATGTTCTAGTTAATTGCTACCTTTTTCACATAGTTATATGTTAAATATTCATTTGTAAAATGGTTTCTATTCTTCTTTCGATGGAAGTTGCAATAAGCTTCCTTCCTTTTAAAAATATTAATTGTTTTAATTCTTGATTCAGTCAATTGTCAATTAATTAAATTTTTAATATATTATACATATTATCTCATCAATATTCACATGAGATGAAATAAAACCCATAAAATTCATTCTCGCCGTATCCATGATCGATACGAAAAATCCCATGACCTTTTAGTCTATATCAATAATAATTAGATTTTCGTAAAAACTAGGAAATCATACTATCTGGAATTTATTCTACGCTAGCTAGATAGTTTTGTATAATAATTTATACCAGTGAGGGGTATCAAAACAAAAAATAATATTACAGCACAGTTTTCCATTGTACGGCTATAGCGTGTTTATTAACTATTACTATTCTTCTTTTGTTGTAGCTGTTAGGCTTATCTCAGTAAGTCGGCAAAATATGTCTTTATATTAAATCATTGTAAATATTTTTTTTGAGATTTTGGTAAAGAAAGTCAGGCTTTTTGTATAATCTATCGATCTGTGATTCTGGTAAGCCAATAAATAGCTTTAACATTAGTCTCTTCCGTATTGTGAGGAAGAAGTTTCCTACTTTGCACCCATAGCCACGGGCCTCACCTTTGCCCCATTATTGGTATATGTTTTGTATTTATAAAAACATTAATATATTTGCATTTAAAAATCTATAGTAATCTTTTCGATAACAGATGATCTTTGAAGGATATAAATGATGTAACACTTATTGTAACATTTATTGTCACCTAGTTGAATGGAGGTGGGACAGGCACAGAAGGACGGGGAAAGTGAAACGATTGCTCAAGAATAGATGATTTGTTGTATTAAACTAGTACATACATGGCATTCATATTTTGACATAGAGTAATGTGTCGTTTCTAAATCAATTATGTGGCTGTATAAAAAATTATGAGGCCGGGCTGGACTAGCATATCCATTTTATTATTCAAAATATGACGAATAGATTAACCCAAAGTTAAATAATCATAAAATTTTAATGCAACATTTCCTTCTACTTTCAGTAAGTTGTTTCAAAATAAATTCTAGTGAGTTTTGACAGCAATATTACAATTTTATGTTTCTTTTGACAATAAATAAGCATAAACATATTTTCTTTTTTGTTCCAAAGGGAACGTTTAGAACTTGTTGTTTTTTTTTGTGAGAGTCTGGTATTTTATTAGTTCGTAGTCTGTTTCATTTTATAATTTTCAAACGATCGTATGTTTTCAACGAAATATATATTACATAGTTCTTGATAGACCGTTATCTTTTAGATAATCAAATGTTTCTCTTACAAAAGTTATATTATTATTTTTACAGCAACAAGCGGGTCGGGAAGTGGGCCGGGCGGCGGCGACACGCGCCGGGGCGAAGTCACGCCGCACGCGCCACCGCAACGACGCCTCATCAAAGTTGATTTTGATAATTTGGAGGTAGGTTGTTTTTACTTTACATATATTGGTCTTATTAAGCTTGCGGTCGCTGTAGATTCTTATCTCAAATTCTCTCTTATCTGAAATATTTATGTTAATGACAAAAATGTTTCATACTTAAACTTAACATAAAAATCTCGCCTTTTATAGCCTTTTATATCTATAAGCTAGTATTTCTTGGCATAGTTAGATAAAATGATAAAGACTTCGGTAATAAATATTCCCACGCCGTATTTATTATATGAAAATTATTAATTGTACTTAAAAAGTGTCTACTTCAAATATTTGATTTATTATTAGAATCCTAGAATAGAAACAAATATTACAAGTGGGTCCCAGTGTAGGCACTACATGTTATGAAAATTCTGTAACTTGATATGTGTAATATTTTATCTGGTAATCAGTCAAACTTGACTAATTGTAAGTTATTACCTTATTACTATGTGTTAAGTAGGCGTTTGGAATGCCAACATAATATGCTTACACGTCGTGTTGCTTATTATCGTAATTATAGTTATGTAATACCAAAAAAAACCGTTTACTTATTTCATAGGAGTTGTGTATTAAGTATATGTCGATTTGTTTCATTAAACTTCTATTAATTTATGTAAGGTACTTATTAATTATATTATATTACTTATTCTAGATATAGAAACTTTCATTATCTTAATGTCTCATAAATATTCTTAATAAAAAGATTCTATACTTACTATCTATATTTTAACATAGTCGAGTGTGCTTCACTTCCACGTTAAAGGCCAATCATAGGAATTAATTATAATTAACTATACTAAATCGTTGGTCAGTTGTTTCCTATAAATACAGTGTGACCAAATAAACTAAGAATGAGGATAAATTGAATTACATTTTAACATTTTGTTTACTTACGTGTGTGTGGAAATATGTTTGAAGTTTCTAATGTCATTCAATTAATAGCGTTTGTTATTAGAAAAAGGAATGAACCTCCAAAATCGTTCCCTATTTGTACGCCCTAACTGCCAACCGCCTACATCGATCAATCAAAGAAAAATTGCTCCGTTTTTTATTTCTGTTTCGCCGCGGGCTGTAGGTCGCAGCCAGTAGAACGCCTTTTAGAACTGTTATATAAAAAAAAACCTAGTTTATTTTGTTAGAAAGAAAATTTTGCATTAAAAAATATTTTTCATTTAATATTTTTAAAGAAAATAATTCGCAAACTGGTTCGCAAGCTCGAACCAGTATGTGCTATTGAATAAGAAAATAATTATTTATGGAACATATGAATATTTTTTATAATAAAATACTTTCTAATACTAATATTAAAACTAAAAAGTAAGAAAAATAGGAAAAGTGTTTTAATGGGAATTCTGCCTACCCTGATGAGTGCAGGATACATAAAAAAAATACAAAAAACTAAATAAAAAAGCAGCTTTTATGTCCATGCTATTGTCATTATTGGCATATCTTTATTGTCATATTACACGCAGCATTGGCTACGCTTTAAACCACTTATTGCGTATATACCACGTAAAAACAAATATTTGAAGTAATTTTTAACGTTATCGTCCGTACGTATAATTTTTATGATACTTTTATAAACTTAGGTGCTCCAAATGATAGGAAACATTACGTAATGATCTAAATGTCGATATAAGAACATCCTGTAGAAAGTGAACTGTTTCACTTGAACAAACACTTTTTACAAGGCTTAAGTGACCTAGTATTGTTATATGGGTGATAAAATATATTTTTCAAATACACTTTGGTGAACAACCTTGAATCATCTAATAAATGTAATTCATCTACCAGCTCGAAAGACAGTTCTACTGAGAAGAATTGGCAAGAATAGTTGTTCGAATCATTGGTTGCTCTTTTTGATATTCTTATAACTTTCTAGTGATTAAGATTTATTCCTTGTTTCCTTTTTCCTCTTATATTAAATGTGTTCTTTTGTTATCAGAGAAGATCTATTGACATTTAGTTTTTTTAGAAGTTTGTGGACTCAAATATTTATAACTCTAATTCAATTTTAACAATATCACATAGATATTATGTCGGTTCGAAACTAAGCGGTCTGAGTGAACAGTTGACTGTTAAAACATGGCTTTGACTTTATTTTTTTATGAAATTTATCTGAACAGAATGATTGAACTCAATAAGAAATTTCTCAGTGTTTCGAGAGGTCACTGTCCTCTTTACTATTCACTCGACAATTCGATTATACAATATAGAATAAGAAATCCCATTATTAGGAGTAACTGTATGATTTTTTTGCGCAGCTTTATAAAAAATCTTTCTTAATTTCATTTCAATGCGTCAATTCAAGTCGATTGCGTTTAGTGACGCTTTATTTGTAGGTTAGGTAAGTGGGTATTTTTAAATTTGTTCGCCTTTAGTACAGTTAGAAGAGAGGTCGTCAACCAACATGTATATCTATCTATAACATAATCTATAACATAAAGGAGGAAAAGAGAAGAATGGAGGGCGGCTTTTTAACACACATGGAATAGAAGTGTCTTAATAGGAAGGGAGTGTCTTAACACTAGGTTCCCGGGTTCCCTGTGTCTATCCTGCTATGTACGGGATACAGCCTGAATATAAAAAAAAATGGTACATTTACCAAAGAAATTGCAGTTTGTGATTAGGCTACGAAGAAATTGCGGTAAGATATTTAGTGCATAGGTTGTTAACCGTCGTACCTAAGCGGTTGTTTTTATCGGCTTTAACAAGCAATTTTACACAAGCGAGCCTTTCACGCGATACTGAGAACGATTTTTTTTTGCTTTTAAATCATAAAGCAACATTGGAGACCTCATTTAGTATTTTTATTTAAATATAAATATGTTCTATAAATAATTATTTAACAATTTATTTTATAGCTTTTTAGCAATTTATATTTAAAATTATAAGTGGCTGGCCATCGGTTTTACCAATCAATCAAAAATAAATTTAAAGAAACGTAATTTACCTGTTGCCATTTGATATTTTTTTAGCTTCTCGTTGCATTTCATATAGCAAGGTAGGCAAAGGGAACCTCAACTTTGTATTGAAACAATCTGTGCGTTTCCCACGGACCGGAATTCATTGTTCGAGGCATTTTGTGGTAACTAGCGGAGCTCAACGCCGTGCTTTGTCTTGTTGCCAGAGTAAGGAAAAGAAAATAATTAATTCCTCAGACTGTAAATAAACCTTTAAACGTAGCGTTCATAGTCCAATGCTGTGTAGGCCTCAATATAATAATTTCATAATTAAAATGCATTCAATACTTTACCTAAAGTTCAAAATAGCTTTGAGTACCTTAACCGAATTAAAAGACTTATATATTCGTTCCACGTGAAACTTTTGCCAAAGTGCAGGCAGCACTACTATGTTACTTTTGTGACCCCGTAACCCAGCTTTAAAATAACATATGTAGATTGTTGTATACGATCGCCGAATACAAAATGTGATTTTTAGGTCGATTTTGTATAACTGTTGATTAGTCATATCATTTTATTATTAATACTTATTCTGTAGCAGATTATAAAATCTTCTACAGAATAAATAAAAGGTATGTTCAAATATAAATGAATGCATGTTTAAAATAAATGTTTAAATATAAGTTTTGAATTGGTTTTGGATATTTAAACATCTTCAAGTTTACGTTTTATCCTGCATAGCAGGGTAGGCAAGAATAACCTAGTGTTAAGACTTCTTCTTTCACGAGAAAGTGAACGAGAACCCTTCACGGTGATTTTACAATCATTATTTTAGCCAGAAAAGCTCAGGATCTAACAAGACTTTCTCTGTACTAGAAATTTCACCTGTTATAAATATTTTCTTAAATCCTTTTTTATTTTTTCATGTTCTCTACATTAAGATGTCTGAATAGAATAATATAAATATTGAGAAACCCTAAACGTACAATACAATAATAGGATTTCCCGTTGCATATGTTATAAGACTTCTCAGTGTTATTAGTTTCCGGTGCATTAGAAAGTTAAAACATATAGTGTTTTTTTTGTTTAACTTTGTGTAGTTATAGTTCTGTAATTTTCAACTTTATTCTGTTACTTTTTAATAAAAATGATTGCTTAAAACACATGTTGGAAAATCTAAATACATATATGAATTGCCTAAAAGGAAAACGTTACTAGATCCAGATCTCTCATCTCTCATGAGGGACACGCATTACAAACAATATAAATTATATTATAGTTATGGAGCCGAAATTTTGCTCTATTCCCGAAGCTTATACGTAACATGTAATATGACTAAAAAATTTACTGTACTAGCAAGGAATGAGATACATTTTATTTCTTTTAATTTAAAGCTCAGTAAAGAATGTCAGTGTCAGTGTATTAATTCGTTATCTGCATACATAATGTATTATAACGTAAAACATTTAGAAAGTAGTACATTTGTATAGTAAAAATGGTCTTTGCTGTCACGCTTCTTCAATAGTTGATCACGATACAACGAGGTCTTTCGTTTGAATATAAAATATTATATTATTATACTTATTAGTATTTCACTGAGTAAAAAAGTATTAACACTTCAATGTATTAATATACTATAATAAAATAAAATAAAAATAACTAAATTATGTCAGAAATTCTAATTTGAAACGAAATTAGAGTAAATTAAAAAAACTAAACTAAAACATGGCTTTTCTCTACAATAACACCTCTTTAACTTTTAAAGACTAAATACTTCTGTACTTTAAATAATTTCCCTAATGTCAAAATGCAATTGCTGTAACATTTTATATTAAAACAATGGTTTCCGATTACGTGACATAATGGCAATGCAGCGGACTCTTTCATGGATTTAATTGCGTAATGTTTTTGTAACTAGCGTATTGGACGGCCAGCGTGGCAGCTGTTTGCAGTTGATTCATATTTGTTTACGTTTAATATTTGAGGTGGTACGGGCAAAGGTGTTTTCACACAATTCATATAATATATGTATAATTTTAAATTTGACGTGTACAAACATGCTTCGTATCTCTGACTAAATATTATTTTGTAAAAGACTTCCAGTGCCTTCCACCCAGTGTTCAACACGTGTTGAGGGGCGGAAGTCTACACCAATTTTGTCTTGTTTCCAGAGCGAGGTGGAATAGAACTGAAATCTATTTCACTGTGCCAGGAAGGTCTCTGAATACAAATGATAACCAAAATATAATTGTAAAATTTTTCGTGACGTATTACTTAAAGTGTATCTCAATTTCCTCGTCGAGATAATCAGTTCTTTATATAGTTTTACAATATAACAGGTAGGTGCTAGAATCTCTTGATATGTCTTGTCATGATACTTATTCTGTGCGCGTACCGTCATTGGAAACTGCGATGTTTGATAATCTCAAAATTTTACGCAATTAATGACCTAATACAGTGGTTCTCAATTTGTAACTAGCGGGAATGGTATGTGCTCCAAAATTATTATATCTTTAGTATTTAGTAAAGTAAATCTACGAATACGTAATAAAAATTAGAAATATAATATAAAATAAAATAAAATACTTTTATTTAATGCTCATAATTATTATCACATTTATATTATTATTTATTAGGGAATAATAATGTTTTGTTCCGTGCCGAAAGTGTGTCAAAAAAAATGTTAAAATTCTTAGATTTTTTTTCTCTACTAAAAAGTTTTTGATCCTTGTCAAAACTATAAAATTGAGGTCTTCAAACCTCTACCATGTCAACGTATCGCGTCAAAGCTGATTGCTCACGCGGACGATATAAAGGAAAGGGGACGAAAACTCTTGAAAAAACAAAATGTGCGCGCGCTTAGTAGTGTATTGATGTCGTAGAAACATAGAGTTGTTCTTTGCTATGTTTAATTTGTTCTCAATGATTTTTTTTATTGTTATTATTTCTTTTCCGATAAAGATAATGAGAAATTGATAGCCTACAAGTATATATATATATCTACATGGATAATTTTATTTTTATATATAGGATTTAATTACTCAAGAATTTTTTTCTCTTTTGGGTTGATAAGTTTAACTTCAGATTAATAATTGTTAGCCCAAGCGTTTTTAACATATTTGTTTGTACCTACATACACACCTTTAAATGCTTTATACTCCGATACGTAGTCTGTAGATATTAGTGCCAAGATACATTTATCAATATTGGTGCTGCGCCTGACGCAGGTCGACCCAGTTTACATTAAATGCTCTTTATTGAATTAATGGCTTTATAAATAAGTGACACGGCGCTTTCATTCAATTAATGATATTATAGAATTTAACACCTATATTGATATTTAAATTTCAAAAGGTTTTTACTTTGGGTATTTCCTAGTTTTAGAAAATAAATTAGGAAACAATATACTCAACATATATTACTACACTTCATAGCTTTGAGTCTTTACACATTGCTCTCGGCATTTAAACTAACTTACCTTTATTCGCGTTTACTGTTTGCAAAGTAGTTTTAAACAAGTAAATTTATGTGTTAATTAAAATAGAAGCAGCGTTTATTTATTTTTTACTTAATGCTACGATACATATTTTTATGAATATTTTCTGAAGATTGTACTTTCTTTTAAAGCCTTTTATAGTGGTGTATCGACGAAAATTAAATATCTATTGACCAAATTATATGATTTTTCTTTTATTATTTCAAATGTAGCAAAAACACCTAAGATATGTTCATCTCAATAGCTCAACGTTCAATATTCTGACTTCAAATTGCGCAGTTTTTCACCTTGAATGAATAATCCATCACCTTCCGTCGTTATATCAAATGCAGTCTGTGTAAACATCTCAACGTTCGCTTCTGCCCCAAACGTAATGAGCCCCTTTGAGCTCCATATCTTTGGAAGAGGTGATTTCAATTGGCCAAGGTCCAACTGCTATAAGGCTTTCACTTCTTACAATCATCTATAAGATTATTAATGATATTCTATCATTATGAGTTCACACACATTAGGTTGCTTCTTAGCCTTCTCTACTATTATATATTGTGAATATTTCTGTAATATAATACTTCTATCATTATTTGTCTATCTTTAATACTGGCTAAATGCTCACGTAAGATTTTTAATTTATTAGATAAGTACATTAATTTAACGGAAGTGAGAGGCGCTGACTTAAATAAAACTGGTTAAATCACCTTAGATTTGATAAATGTCAATATTATGGAACATGGCTTAGTTGAATTTTTATAAAGTGGAATTTTTGTACACAGACTATTGTCTGTGTACAAAAATTGTGTGTTTTTAATTTTTGTGTGTTTATCCCTTCTTCAGGACGATGAAGATGAAGACGACACCGAGACTTGCGTTAGTCCGGAAACCTGTGCTCCCCAACCATTCCCCAGGCATACAGTCCCACAACAAAATCCACCGAAGCCATGGAAGAGAACCGGTAAGCCATTTCTCAGTTCCTAATATATAAGTACCAAAATCCCCTTTTATAAATATATTTACACGCTGAAGCGAACACGGCTTGAGGTGATGAAGAGATTTGGGTAGATTAGCGGATGGCTTCATGATCTCTGGCTTTGCTATATTTTTAAAAATGTGATTGTGACAGCCTAAAAATAAAAATGCAATTATAGTTACTGTTTTACAAAAAATATTCATACGTTAGTTAAGATATAATCTGATAATATTTAATAATATATTAATAAGGAAATAGGATAAATTTCATTTTCCATGTTATTTGATATTATGAAAATTAAGAAATGATAGACAAGAAATTATCCTAAGAGATAACTAAGCTTGGACCCAAAATTGGTCGAAAAATTCCATTTAAATAAATCTAAGCCTAGAATAAATGACATATTAGGCTATAATAAAGCACTTTGTCCACGCTCGCTCGGGCAGTGGAGACGCCGCGGGCGCCGCCGCGCACGCGCATCTCCCACGACGAGTACCACCAGTTCTGCGACGAGACCCTCGAATGTATGATGCATGATACCACGCTTTTAAACGCTATGTTGATTTAATATATTAATAATTTCATATTTATTATTATTATTGTCGTTTTGTGATTAATATGTATCATTATTATTGCTTAAGCGATTTAATATCATATTGTCACGCTTTCAAATTATTTTTGTAATTTTATCATGATTAGGACTAATATAAAATTTCATATATTTACTTGGATAGCTTCAATAAATGTTATTAATTTCACATGATTATTTATTTAGTAAAAAAAATCAGCTTCAGACTGTATATCGCCGCCCGTTGTATTTGTGCCCCTGTGCCACGTCTGGCCTCGGCTTATTTTGTAAGTTGTATATTATTTTGAACGTCAAAGAGAAAGACTACGTATACTAAAGTACAATAACTCAAGCTTTAATGCAGAAAGTTGTATTTAAATAATTAATCCAATTATAATAGTTTATTAATTTCATTAACATTTATTTGAATATAGTTATAATGTCACCAATTTCGAAGCCGAATTTAATCTAAACCATACTATAGTTTGACAATATACGATAATTATAAAATAATATCCACTCGTGGTAATATTCATTTTTGTTATAAGTAATTATTCTTGTGCCTTTAAAGTCGCTGAAATGTGAATATATAGTCGAGTTATGAATATTGTATACCTTCTGTCTTCTTAATTAGCTTAATTAGTTTGTAAGCGCCGTATTACATTTTTTTTACTTTTCACGACATTAACGCAGCCACAAGTATCTCATTTTCAGCATACAGTGTACCACTTCGTAACGGTGGGCTGGCTATACAAATGATCAATCTGTAAACGTAAAACATGATCCATATTAGTTTTAAGAATTTCTATTGCTTTATTTGTATTAGAAAGCACCGTACTTATTATTGTTTTTATCTTAGTGCTTTTTTAAAGGCTTTACACTTTAAACAAAAGTTTATTAAAGTACACCTAAATAATAACATAGTAACATACTTAGTTTAGACATTTACTTACGTAAATTTAAATATAGTAAATCACTAAGTATCTGCTCAATTAAATTCTGCATATTTAGTAACTTACAGTTTCTTGAATACGTCAATGTTTTTTTTACATTTCCGTTTATTGATCTTATATTAAAAATTGGAATCGTCCCCAATAATTATTATAAAGGCTATAGTATTTATGTTGAATAGACGAAGCATAGAGATCTGCTGACCATCATATATTGTTTCTCTATATATTCGGAAAGTACAGAACAGAATGCGCTATAAGCAACAAATTTAATTTTGTTGTTTATAGCGCATTTAATATACAAGGCCATTCGAGCGTACCACTTAGAGTCGAGGCACAACCTACAATTCTTTGGTCTCTATAACGGTTATCGTGACCTGACACCAAGTGTTGGACAGGTTTGCTTTGTTCTGACACGATCTAGACATATTTATAATGGTTACTATATTTGGTAGTGTTTACTTATATTGCGTAAAGACCAAAGGCGATAGGTGCAAGTTCGATGAATAGTTGAAGTAATTTTGTAATGTTTGTTGTCGGTTATTTTATAAATAAAATATCTCATAAAAACACACATTTTAATTATATTAATATTTATTATCTACATATAAGATATTTTGTTTTTCTTTTAACAAATAATAACGATATTAAAATCAATTTACTATCGTTATTTTTGTCAGATGTTTCTTAGAAGCGGCCTTAACCTTTTATAAAGGTGGAGGGAAAGTCGAACGTAAAACGGAAGTTTTGAAATGTAGCTTCATTTGCTTTAATTGTTGAAGGCCTCTTTAAATGTAACAACTTAACGATGAACATTCATTAAGTATGGTCAGTTTAGTGTAAATACGAGATAATTTGTAACATCTTTTTTAATTCAACTCCATAGTAACAAATTAGTGAGCGCCGTCATGGTGAGACTATTGGTAATTAGTGGGGTCCAGATTCGATTTATTCCATTAAGTCAAAGTAAATGCGATGTTAAGTCCTTTCTTTAAGAAAGTAAAGTGACCAACGAATGTGTAACTTTGTTTGTAAAGTTAGTTGATTTCTTGTCGTTTATTTTCAATTAAAAAAAAATAAGAATATTCAATTATAACAATATAACAATTACGGTTCATAACTGTAATATTATTATTAAAATAATTGAATATGAAAGTTTAAATTTTTTATTTATGAAACGATAAAGGATAGTCAATGCCATTTGTAATGTATTTTTATACAACATTAAACGGATGCTTTTTTTCTAAATTATGTACGTGATTTTACGTAAGAACGAGTTTTATTCAATGCCAATATATTATATAACATTTACTTAAGTGAAGACTTTTAATGACTATATATTTTTTATATTTTCATACATTTTTCCTTAAATAAATATATGATGATTGTTATGAAACAAAATCTGCTTAATTATAGATATATAATATTAAAATTGATAAATTCATCCCGATTTCGCTTTCGATATTGAAATTCTATATAACACAAATATTCCTAAGTTTGCAAATAATAGTGTAAAATGATACGCTATAACAGCGTTTTCTACTTACGGTATAATATATATTGCTATAACTACTTACTTACGTATACTTAATACTACATTATGTGTATCACTCACGATGTTATTTGCTTAAGAAACCCTGAAATTTTATTTAGAGCGTTTCGTTTCAACCAGTTCTAGATATTTAATTTTCCTTTCGTCATTAATGTTAACAGTATAATGATTATATTTTAAATGTGAAATATTCTAGATATTTCTATGGATAAGTCATTTAGAATTGCTTATCTAGTAGTTTAATAAAAATATTAGCTGTTGAAATTCTCATAATTATTTTCTCACATTTATCTTTTATTTTGACGATAACCAAAAATGTCAATAAATTTAATTCATCTATATTGTTGTAGCTTACGACCTGGCGACTCAATGTCCGTCGCGGCGCGCTTCTATGCGACGACACACCGTCACACACCTGCCCTGCCCTACCACAGATGGTGCTCAATCGTTACCACATTCGAGGTTAGTCATTTTTAGCTTCATGTTTTATCCTGCACACATCATGGCAGAAAGGACATGGAAACTTAGTGTTAAGAAACACTATTCCCATTATTATTGTTCTGGTTCCCAACGAAAATATCTCGTGTTTAGACATGTTCCTTATTGTCTATCCAAATTCGATAACTTGCTAAAAATTAACGCCGCACCTAGTCTTGCAATAGCGAGAATGTGAAAATAATTAATTATTGTTTACAGTCAGGTGTTATTCACTGCGCCACGATAGGCCTGTAAATTTGATGATGGCGTCCTTTTATGCATCATCAGGGACATAGGACTCATCGAGGGATTTCTTTGTAATGTTACTTTACTATATTATGATGACGCAACTTCCAGGCCAGGATCTCGTGCATCATGTACGGGCGCAGCGTCTCTAGCGAGCAGCGACGATGCCCAGCTCGGCGAACTGTCCTGGTCCCGATCGTCTTTGCAGGATGAACTCATCAAGTCGGTTAGTGGCAGCCCTGTACATCCGCACGTGAGTTGATTGCTTCACGCTTATTGATAGATTGATAGATCACGCGGCTTTATTGATAGGTTGATAAGTTTGTAATTTGATGATACCCACTAAACTATTGAAAGATTGATCGGTTGAAATTGCCAAAGCCATCGCACGCCAAAGGATTGAAATACTCGTAAAAAAATATTGACGTGTCATATAAAATAATATGACATGAGATATCAATGGTTATATCATTAACTAGCAGTTTAGGACCAAAGAGATTTAGATCCAATTTAAAGATTTTTCCATACAAACTTTCAACCCCTATTTCACCCCTTCACAGTCCACGTTATGAAAATAAACTTTCTTAACTTTTTTGGTTAAATCTTGTTGTTTTAATTGTATTAGGCTTTTATAGAGCAGATAAAATTGTGGTTTCATTTAAAGTGGTGATGACAAAAACACTCTGTATAGATAATAATATAATTCGTAGATTGAAAATTAATTTTAGTTATCAGTATCAAAGCTTAGTGCTTTGATAAAAAATAAAAATAGGAATGCGAATATAATGAATAAATCATAATAAAATGATGATAGACGTTTTTATACAATTTAAATATCTATATAATATTGTCAATTTTATTTAGTAACCACTTCACTAATAAAAGGTATGAATTCTCATTTGTGATATATTACATACAGGGTCGGGTCTAAATATGTTTGGTCAAATGCATGTTTTCTTTAATCAATGACGAAAAGTAAGTTTTAAAGTAAAAAAAGTAAGCTTGCTTTTGGTAGAAATGCACAAATTTAGTTTCTTAATAGAAAATGCTTTTTTAACTTTAAAGTTATAGAGTAGTTGATCATTTAGACCGTAGCAATATGTATATGTATTGTAGTTTTTGTTATATACCATTGCGAATTAAACCGCGTAGCGCTAAGTATATTGAGCTTTCTCTCATACACACTAACGTCACGTATTCTAAGTAAACAATGTTACTTAATTAGATAGTATACCTGATTTTTATATAGTTATTATTGTAAAGTACATAATTTTTTTCATTTTAAAGCTAAGTAGTAATATAAATAAAGAAATAAATATAATAAACTAATATAATTGTATGTAATTTAATTTGATAATCTTACATAATCATTGATATAAATACAATGTAAAATTAACAGCTAATAAGTTTGTTAATTTTGTAAAAATAATGCGGTTACAGAAACAATGGCAAGACGCTATAATGTCTGACGACCGGCTCTCTCTGACGCTTGAGGAAATCGTCCACATCCGGTCGGTGTTAACGAAAGCGGAACTAGAGGTCCTGCCCGTTGAGGGCAGGGTTAAAGAGGACGTCGAGAAGAGAAGGGTGAGTGATATATTTCATAAATGGAAATTATTAGAAAAAAAATAAATTGAATCGACGCTGAGTTCCGCCATTCAACACGCTGTCTCCAGAATTCGTCGGAAAGGGGCAAATGACGTTTTAACGCTTTAACGCTAGATCCCTAGCCTTCCTGTTATGTTTAAGATACAGCGTGGGCAACGCCGCGTTGAGCTGCCTAATTTCAGTTATGGTGCAAAGTGTCTTAAAACTACTTTCCCTGCACTGCCTGCACTGCTGTGTGTAGAATAAAGTGTGAAACTTAAAAATAACCTAAATATGCCAAAAAAACTATCGTTGAAGTATACGAGGTAAATATAGTATATCTAAGGATAAAAATACTGCTATTGATTTAGTCTAGAATGTAGACTGTTGACTTATAAAGAAATATGTTTCTGGAATACATTCACTACATTTTGTTTCAGGTATGTTTCCTTTGTTTGAAAACACGATTTGGCATTTTCGGTCCGTGGGGACAGAAGTGTAAATTGTGCAAAAAGACTGTTTGTCAGAAGTGTTGTTCGAAGGTAAGCTCTATGTAATACATTAAATTGATATCTACATTATTTTACTTTATATTTTATTATTTAGACAAAGCTTTCTTGCGTTCAAATCCGTCACTCATCGCGCAATGTTATGAAAAGCGTACACTTTACTCTTGAGTGTCAAGCTGCCCCTACCTCCCCCTACTCTATGGGTGAAGCTTAAAATAAGATATTAACCACTCACACCTTTTCCTTCCAGATGCGAATCCCAACAGAGCATTTCGCACATGTACCAGTGGCGCTACTGAGTCCGTCGCTGTTGCCGTCGCCCGACGAGGAGCAGTCGTCGTTCCCGCGCTCCCTGATGGCGCGGCTTGTGTCGCCTGAACACAATGTCAGTTGTTTTTTATTTACTTTTCACGTATTTTCCGCATTGCAAGAGTTGAGAAATTATGACTATCTGTTACGTTTAGTTCAATAATTCTAGCGCCTGTGTACTTTAATATTTGGACCTGCGGATAATAAAATCGATGATTCTTGTAAATGTAATTGACAGAATTATTGGGATTGACATACATTTTCAGTGATTAAACTCAAAGTGTATTGAAATAAAAAAAAATATTTGATTTGAAAAACACATTTTTTGTATCGTTATGTAGAAGAAAGTAAATAAAAAGTAAACCAATCATCAACCTTCAATCCATCAACAGGCATCAACAGTAGACAATACGGTGGGGTCTGCCCCCAATAGTCCTCGAGCCCGGCGTGCGGCGTCCTCCGCGCCGGGCTCACGCGGCGCTTCAGCCTTGGGATATGAACCCCCACTCAGCATTGCGAGGGCAGACGGCCCGGGAAGTATGCCGTGTGTGTCTACACCGCTATCGACTATGAATAGTTTGGAACGCAGGTATGTAAGACTGTTGTTAAGGTTAGATTTATAATATGTTTTAGTTTTCGTTGATAAAAACGCCGTCGTAATACCATAAAAAATAAGAATCGTAGGTTATAAATAAGTGCATATCTGTATTATAATTAGGGAGTTCTTAATCTTAAAACTAATAAAAGCTTGTGTTAAGTTCGCCATTTTATTTTAACAAGGTTAAAAATGTTACGTTGAAATATTCTAGCGTCAGATTTTACAGGCGGTTCATTTTGACTCCCGAGTCGTCTCAGACGATAATCTGATGATTCCTTTGGGAAAAATTCCTTATTTTTCTTTTTTCTTTTTGAGTGTAATAAACTAAGGCAGATATATGTTAAATAGATACAATTCTATCATTAATTGATAAAAAATAGAAAAAAAAAAAAATGGGTATTTTAATCTTGGTCTTCACTGGATTCGTGAAGATTCTACTCTTATTGTGGCTTAAGATCGTGTTTGGAATCATAAAAATATAAATATCCTTTACATTTGCAGAGCTCGATACGGGCGCAGCGTGATGGGCGCGGGCGCGGGCGCGGGCGCGGGCGCGGCGGAGCGCCTCCGCGGCGTGCAGATGGCGGTGTGCCACGACTGCAAGGCCATGGTGCTGCAGATCATCAAGTCTTCGCGCGCCTCCCGCTCAGCCTCCCGCGACCGCGCGCTGCGCCACCTCACCCTCGATCTGGCGCCCGTTTACACCGCCGACTGCTGAACGACGCCCCTGCAGGGTGTGACGGCACTAATGCATCGAAAGTTAGTCGTTAGGCTGAATGTCACTGTGACGTCACGCCGGATAGCCAGGTTGAATATGTTGAGTGTAGGCTGCTCATGTTGAGTGCTTACATATTTTTGTATATATTTGTAAATTTTTTCAGTTAGTGCTGTGTATAAAAACACTTTATATTTTTAATTGTAATTTTTTATTTTTAATTGTCAATTATTAATGTTTTGAACTTTATGACTTGTGTTTAAAAATTATTTAGAAATGAATGTATTAATTTGTAAAATATCATGGAACGACACTATGAATGTTTTATATGTATTTTTTTAATATTTTATATTATTAACATGACAGCCTTAACTCAACTAAATATGTGACGTATAGCGACTTACCAACACGGCTCCGCTCTGTTTCCGTACAATTAACAAGGCACAATCTATTCATTACAATGTTTTATGAAACACCGCCATTGTCATGATATTGAGAAATCTAAATAAATAGAAATTATTAAAAAAATATTAGAAAAACATATTTTTAGTAGTCACGTGAATAAAGAGCTTCCGAGGTTGTGTAGAATTATGTTGTGTTTGTAGGTGAACTGTGATCCAACACTCGACTAGATGACTTTTGACTATACTTTATGACTTTGACAGAGAACGTTTCATTTATTTATCGCACAAATTTCATATTTTAAAAAATAACTATTTACCACAATCAGAGATATTAACACTAAAATATTATATTGAATTATATACTAATTACTGATAATTAAATTAATTATTAAATATTTCAAGATTTACTCAAATATTTTTGTCATATAATAAGAAATAATACATAAAATTTAATGTGATAAATATATAATATATATCTATATTCCGTATAAAAGAATTTATTATCTACAATTTTGAATGTAATCTGTGTTCAAATAAATGTGCTAGAGTGAAGATTTATTATAAATGTTGAGACATTATTCAGTGTTATCTAACTGGAGCATACCATTTCCTGTTAATGACTTGTGTAATTCATCGGTTTTGTTTGACATGATTCACACTTCCCTGTGCCATAACAATTTACACCTGCTTTTTAACATAAGCAATAATAGCCCGCGCGTACAAACTCACCACATTGATTTATGGATTGTGAGGAAAGTTTTAGAAGTTACTATTTATTTTCTGTAAGCTTTAAAGGTGAATCTAATTGCGTACTGGCCACTTTTTTAGGTCAAATAATGTCGAATTGCGGGGATTCTGTTGTTTTTGTTGTTTATTTGTTAAAAATAACAATTATTCCCTTGAGTTTCAATTAGTGAAAAACACTGAGTGATATTTTATTTACAAACTAATATGAACTCAGTGTTATTGTAGTAATTCAATTTTATTTAATGACATCTTTCTGACATTTCTAAATTTGTTTCTTTTTATTTATTTTTAATGTTTGAAGAATTTTCAAAATCTTTAAACTCTTTCAAAATCTTTGTTATTTTTAACTATTTCTTTTAACGATTCTAAATTGATATGAATATAGGTAGTAATAACTCATTGCTACAAAACTTCAATTTTGAGGTCCCATGTACTTATATTGTGGCCAGTATTCAATTATTTTCAATAGTCTGTGGTAGCGTTACTCGATTTCTCTCATATTAATCATGCCTTAGTTTTAATTAGATGTATTTAAATTATTTTGCCAAATATGTAACCATTTTCCACCATTTGTAAATATATCGTCATTATATATTTCCATTGGTTACTTAACTTGTAGTGATAGATTTCGATGTTCATAAAAATGTGTAATTCTTATGTTAAGCTTTTAGAGAACTGGGATTTCTACTACTACTACTACATTTTGCTTCGATGTAAATTGGGTCAAGATGTAATATTGTTATTTTTAATAATTGTGAGTGTATTCTTTTTGACCTAATTTAAATAAACAAATTATAAAAACAGCTTATATAATTGTTATTTTTCAATTTGGGCCTAATGTTTGTTTAATGCATGTATGTAATTATATAATTATCTATTTATGTTATAAATAACATCCAACCATAAAAAATTAAAATAATCTTTGAATTCCCAGTTATAAATTTTGTAAATGTATGTAAATTTTCGTAGTCTATATTAGATGTTACGTAGATTGTAACCGTCTAAAGCATACATAAAGTAAAAAAAAAGAAAATGGTAACGATATTAAAAAGAATTACAAATCGGACATGTGTTTTTTTTCCCTGTATTAAAAAAATAATTACTAGCAATACGTAAACAAGTAATTATATATATATGAAATATATATATATAATGTAATTTACATATGGGTTAGGCTTGGGTGATCGGAATAAATTATCTAAATTTATTTCTGTGTAAATCTAAAATTATATTGTAACAAATATTATTATAAGCATAATTACAATATGTACAAGCGTTGTAAGTTACCCGTAAATTAAAGAAACTACAATTGAACTTAATTATTCGCCTCTCTCTTTTATCTTTGCTTTGATTTATAGCAATGAGTTGTTATTTTCTTACATTGCTTTTGTCTTCACTTTTTTTGCGATGACAGGAAAATAATCTTCTAGTGTCACGTATAATAGGAAAAACACGAATAATAAGAAGCAGTAAATTTTGGGAGATATTATGAACTGATATATGTGGATATGGTAGTGGATGTATGTGGCCTTAAAGGCCGGCAACGCACCCGTGGCTCCTCTGGTGTTGCATGGAGTCGTGGGCGGCGGTGACCACTTACCGTCAGGTGATTCAAACTAGTATAACCAAAAAATAGCTATATTAGGAAATTGAGGACAACTGTAACTTTGTCATTATCTGCAATAAACTTTACCAACATTTTAATAAAAGGACTAAACTTACCTAAAACTAAGTATGCTTAACCTAAAAATAAAATATTTTACATTAACAGGACGCTGTACATTAAGAGGAAGGATATCATAAAGAGGGTAGTTAAATTTTGGGCATTTAAATACAATGTGATCCGTAAAACCCTCCTCCAAAGAACACTCACAAAGTTAATTCATAATTATCTTTAACCCTTAATTTAGCTAGCAAGCAAATCTATACATTCACAAAGGGTAGAAGCTTCAGGGGGGGCATTTAAAACTTAAAAAAAAATTGTATTTAGGAATCCAACAAGCAGCTCCAATATTAGAATTATGCGGGGACTTAGATGCATCTATAATATACCTATATAATCTGGTAAATAATTAGCGTAATGAATTTGAAATTTAATATTAGCGCCTGGATCGTTTTTAACAATACCCAGGTTCGTTTATACCGGAGGGTTATACGTAAGCGCACTAAACGAGATAGAGGAAATAGAGCGAATAGGGGAAATGAGAATACAAGTGAAAGGGATGACAATTTACGGAAGCTTTTAAAAATGCACGGAAAGTGCCCTGGGGACTTAATGGCACGTGATACACCATGAAGACCATTAATCAACGAACGGTACACGAAACCGTATACCAAGCTTTAAACAGGTTTCAGAGATGGCGATAATAACAAGACTATGTTCTTGAATCAGGTTCGAAATATATACAGAGATTCGAAATATATAAGCTATCAAATATAATAATGAACTTAAGTGATTCTCTTTATTTTTATAGATATAACTTATAATAATAAGAATACTGATAAAAGCGCAACTTTTAATAAAACCGATATTATGGTGAAGTCGTTTACAGCTGCTGCAGAGCGAATAATTGATAACATAGTAATTAATTAAGTATTAAAATACACAACAAAATAAACAAATTATTACACATTTACACAGGGACCCGTACACAGTGCAAATGAAAATACTCGAAATGGCTTTATGTCTATCTTATGTCGAAACTGAAACGATTATTAACTTTTGAACACACACACTCATTCACATGTACACACGCTCAAAACACTTAACACGCACATATGCTCTTAATCAAAATAATTTAAGAGAGCAATCATGTTTTTTATTATCTCTATATCGTCAACATATTTATTTTACTACCTTCTATTTTTCTTCCTATTGAATTTTATTTTATCCCATAAAAAAGACATGTTTTATATATATATACATATTTTAAATTATTTAAAAATTCTACACAAGTATAGTGAATTATGTAAAAAAATAAAACAACGAAATAAATTATAATCATAATTTATTGATTTCTATTGAAATGGTACACTTAGATAAATAATTCGTCTAACATTCAGATAATGTTTATCCTACAACGAGAAGACCGTCGTCTAAGAAGCTGTGCGGTGGCACTTCTAGGTTCAGAGGAGCTGGTCCCTTTCGGATCCTGCCTGAGGCATCATAATGGGATCCGTGGCAAGGGCAGTAGTAGCCACCAAAGTCCCCAGCATTGGCTACTGGTACACAACCCAAGTGGGTGCATACTCCGATAACGACCAGCCATTTTGGATTTTGTGCGCGTTGGTCGTCATGCTGGGGGTCACGCAGGGAGTCGATCGGTACTGCTTTTTCAGTTGCGATTTCGCCCTCAGTTCTGGAATTATACAAAAATATATTTCTAAATGCAAAACATTAATTAAACATATTTTATCGAATAAATAGTGATAGAAAAAGTGCTAGTGAGTGATATGAATAAGACAAAGGTTATGGTTTTTAAAAGAGATGAAGAAAGGATGGAATGCAAAATCAGTGTAAATGGTAAGATATTAGAGCAAATGAATGAAGTGGTATATTTGAGAAGTATATTCAGCAGAAGTATAGAAGATACAAGATGGATGTGGAAAGGTGTGTTGCTGCCAGTAACAGCATTTGCATTGATGACGGCGAAACGTTAGTACAGCTGCACGTTTGGCAGTACATAATGTAGTTTTGGTACCAAAACTATTATACGACAGTGAAACGTGGGTATTAAAGAAGAATGAAAGAAAAATTAATGCTGTGATTATGTAACCTCTTCGTAGGATATGCGGAGTCAGCTTTGGAACCATATCCTCTCTGACTACCCTGCTAGGGATAAAGCGTGAGAGGCTAAGTTAGTAAAAGTGACATGCAAAAATATTTGTGTCATTATGTTTAATTAAAATTTTTCGAGATATACAAGTATGAATAACATTATAGGTGGGTTGTATTAGTGTCGTCAGCGTTATGGAAGAAACCTGGGCTTTCAAATTTATAATATTAGTATGATGGGATTGTGCAATGTCTATTATAGATAATCATTTATTCACCTGTGACGAATAAATAGTGGTTTTCCACGCCATTTGAAGGTCACAGATTTTCCTTCAGGAATTTCAGCTAGATTGATTTCAATCTTGGCTAAAGCCAAAACGTCGGCAGCGGCGGCCATGGATGATATGAAATGTGTGACCACAGATTTGGCGGCATATGCTCCAGCCACACTTCCAGCTGAAATAGTTTAAAAATATTGTATAAATAGTCTTAGTTAATGATTTATTATACTGCATTTGTTATTGACTAAGTTGTTAGTATAAATATTATTGTTATTATTACTAAGGCAGCATCATGATGTAGAATTATCAGCTTCATGTGTTTGTAAATGTGACAGTTGTGGCTTCAATTTTGTCTTGAGGAAAATCAAATATTTAATATTTTCATTTGCTCACTCTGGTAGCAGATTGTGTTCCACCACTCAATATGCAATGCCTGCAGAATTCGGCAGAAACTGGGAAATGGAGTCTTAACATTAGGTTCCTATGATTCTTCTGCCTACGCTGCTATAGTTTAATACATTTTTAATAACATTCACCAAAAGTTTTAATAAAAGCAAATTCTGGAAAAATTTATGAAGTGGAAGAACTGTCCATCAGTGAATAATAATGACAAAAGGTGGCACAAATATGGACTTAAGCTGCCCTATGTCTTTTTGAACATTTGGTCTTGAAATGATAAGGCCAGCATAATATTGTAATATAATTTTGAACTTTGACTTGACAGGAGTTCAGTCTTTATGCAGCATAAGCTACTACACAAGAGTAGTAGCCTACACTGCATAAAGATTGGCCCAAGGTTCACAAGTACCAAGGAATGTTTCAGATTTTCCACAGGCTTGGTGCCTGCATGGTGAGTGAGTGCCTTTAAAAACTTTAGTATTGAAAGATTGTCTATACATTACAATATTCATAGATGTTTGCAAATTTTTAAACAGTGTATAAAACTATACCTACAATGTTGATTGATTTTATTGTAAAATTTGGTATTGTAAAATGAACATTTCATTAATAATGGTTATCTTCATGTATATGCTGTGCATATTGTGTGTATCGTATATAACCCATATAGTAATATATAGTAATATATATAAATCTATTTATATAGTATTGTTATATAGTATTTACACTGTATAGTAAAAGAAAACTAAAAAAAAGTAAAGATTACCTCCAGCAATGAGATAAGTGAATGACTGGCGACCATCAACATTTTCTTCGGTTTTAGACCTGGGGTCTAAAGTTTCTTTGCGACGGTAAGCTGAGAAGTCGGGGTAACCGATGTCAGAGTGTGCAAAACGAACTTGAATTGGCACTGAAATTGACAAGTGTTATGTAACAGAAATAATTCCTTAGAAAATTTCATAAAAGATAAGATACTTACAGTTAGAGGGATGCTTAACTTTTAGATTTTGAATGGGCAGGGCTCCATTCAACGACTGCACAGTTGAAGTCTTGGGAAGTGGCTGAACAACTAATTTGTCAACGGGTGTGGGGATCGCTACCACTGGTTTCAAACCATTCGACACGACATTACAGGTGGCCTTAAAATAAGGGGCCAAGTGTCCAGCCCGTGCAACCGAAGTCATTTTTCGTGTTCAATTTACGCAATAGAATTGCTATAATATATTTTTTCGCGATGTGCGATCGCCTGAATACGAAACGTCAACTTGAAGGTTGTCATAATCTAAAATGTTTCCATATTATAAAACGTTATGCCAAAAATATTCATAGTAATGAAGTATTTTTAAAAAACCAAAATTAAAATATTACAAGCAATTAATAAGGAACTTACGAAATACTTATGAAATTGCGAATAAATAAATTTTATAATTCTTTTACTAATTTTATTATCATTTGAGCAAGTGCTGCCATCTGTATCTGCATATTTGTACCAGTACGGTTAAGGAACAAGTGTTGTTCCTTAACCGTTATTAATTCTTAAAAATTTTAATTCGTCTTTAAAATACAATAATAAATAATTGAATGAAATGTAAAGGAAATATATTAAATTATTTACGGCAAAGTGTATATAAGTTAACATATTAGTTAGAACGTATAGAAAAGAAAAGATTCATTTAATATTATAATATAAGTAATAAATATTAAACAAATATTGACGAAGAATTTCTAAAGTTTATACAAAGTGTTTGTAATAAAGTTCATACGAGGTCGCAACTGGCGCTGAAAAAGGTAAATATAATAATATGTTTGTTAACTCTAACTTAAGTTTCAATTATCAGTAAATAAACATTATAATTTACGACGATGGTCGAGAAAACTTTATTTTGAAAATTTTACAAGTAACAAACAAACTGAGGATCTGGAAGGATTTATTTCGTCGTTTGTTAATTCAGGTATCTATCCATAGCTATAACCAATTGGCAATCCTAATCTGAATTTTATAATTTAAAACCACGCAACGTCTCCGCGTAAACTTTATATTGTGGAATATATTATTATACATTAGAATATTATTATACATTAATACATGATTTTAATTCTATGTCGTCAATAATTATTTAATTAAGATATTATATGTATGTCAAGTTTATATTAAATTCTTTAGCCCATTTACCGCAATATAGGCATTATAAATATTAAGATAAATTTAATTATTCCTTATATAGAATAACGAAGCTATTATTAAATGAGCTATAAATCAAAATGTTCAAACTATAATGCATTTAAAAGTTTCATTTATTCGAAAATTGAATCGCGGATGGGCGAAACGTGACAGAATTGGCGCTTAACTCATTTCATGTAATTTCTATTCCGCAAGCAGCTCATTTGATTTGCTGTCAACTAATATGTAGTTATGATATCCGCAGGCTGACATAAAACAAAATAATGTACCTACTTAATTTATGTATTTCCCTTATATAGCCTTGAAACTTTGTATAGCAGGTGCTGCCTATTAATTATTTAAGGTAATATGTAACGTAGGTACATGTATGTATGGTTTTATTAAGCTTATAATTATACTAACTTAAGTTTAACTATTGTTGATTTAGATAACATTAGTATTTTTTGTTATAGAAAAGTTCTAACGCACTTAGAGTATTATAAAATAGTGTTGTGCTCATCATGTGCCGACTCTCAACATCGCGCTTTGCGCCTTTACCAGAGCGAAGAAATTTAAATATAAATTGAAATAAATATTTTACTTCCGCGAGTGGTGATCGAACTATTCGATATTGCAGTCGTACTTTGTGTCCCCTGCGCCATGAGTGGCCTCCGTATCCTATGCATGTGATATACCATAATACATATAAGCATATTACATATAAACCTAGAACTTTATTAGTGAAAACCGCATTAAAATCCGTCTCGTAGCTTGTAAGATCCATGTGTATCCACACAACCGATGTCTATGCCTTTGTAAGTAATTCAAATTTGGAGGGATCAAATTACAAAAATATAATTTAAATTTATTATTATCACCCATCACCAACTTGAATTAGAAAATAAAACCAACCCAAAACAGATTATCAATATCTACAAACAAACACAAATATAATGTCAGCAATATTACCTTTATATCTCTAAATAATACCTCCTTATTAGCATATTATATTAATTTACAAATGAACACCTATTCACGCGGCCTCGACATATTGTACGCATAGTTATGTAAACATTTTCATGGCCAACACTGCGTTTTATTCAGCTGTGTGATGTGTCCGTGGGTGCACGCTTGTGTGCGAGTACCAGCACAAGCGTAATGATCCTTGATAACTGAACTACCGAATATCCTAGTAATGTGGCGCATGCGCGTCGATATAACAACATATACTTGCTAAGTACTTACATAAAACATCTTACACATATTTTTTCTATTTATATAGATATTTAGTTTATTGATTTGTAAAGTATATATTGAAATTTTAGTTTCAAAAATATTACATATTTCTAAAAAAATCGTTCTCATATGTAGGACGTCAACTGGTTGGGTCAGACATGCATACCTAATATTTTAATGATAAATTACATATAATACTATTCGAGTAAATATATTTCCTTATTTATAACCATTATATGTTTTTATTTGTGTTTACCGCACAAATTTATTGTAATAAAAAAAGTGACAATCAATAAAGACCTTGTGAACATTTAAATTGTTTAACAAAGTATAATTCGACTGTTCGCGACGACCTTAACTTGCATAGAACATTTCCGTGGTACTACCGTCACTGAACCCACCACTCCGCACCACATGTGTACGCACACATTGACACTCTCATGAATGTGTGGAGTATAAGACACTTTATTTATTCTTTATTTATTTAATACCTATTACCAAGTCCAAGTTTGTCGTATTTAATTGTTGAATTAGGGAACTAATAAATATTTCATTATAATAAATAAGGTATTTCATTAAAATTTAAATTATCTTTTCATGGTGATTGTACATACGTGTACATAATTATGTATATTTTAATTTGTTTAAACTAAAGAAACTTGTAATATTATTTTAGACGATTAGAGACGTTGGATTTTATTCAAAAGTCATGTTTTATTAAAATAAAAAAAACGAAAAACTTGGGTTTTATAAACAAAATATGGTATATCTGAATGTCTATCAATAGATGGCGTTAAGGTCACGACAATGTGCGTTCCTAAGATGCGTTTCAGAACTGAACAGAGCGACGCGCGAAGTTAGATAATGTCGGTGCGCGGGGCGCCGTTGGGAGGGACGGCCCAATTTAAAACGTGGCTTGCCCATTACACAATAAGTTTATTGCCGCATACGGATGACACATATACCGCGCATGTCATGAGCGCAACTGGAATGTGCCGACAATTAGCTGGCGAGGTGCTTTGAAAACAAATCTATTAAACGTTCCCACGACTACGGATATCTTGTATAGATGAAATCAGAAATTACAAGAAAGTGTGGAGACTTGTGTAAATGCGCAATCACGTAGGTATAATAAATGACAATGAATTAAGTTATATGCGTGTGCGCAGACACGAGGCGACTGCATTCTGTAGTCTGTACAAATAGTATTCTAACGTTTGAACCTCGTTTGGCTCAAATCCAAATTGACCGGTAATTTTGTGTAATTTGGCAAGTTTTCTGCTTCGCCGACACCTGTCGTCATCGACTGTCTGCAAAGTTCAAGCATAGTGGGCTTTTTACGTGACTCGTTTAAAATTATACTTATCTATAAGATTTTTTTGTTACAATCAGCAAGAAGACAAAAAGCGCGTTCTAGCAATGTATATTTCCTTTCTTATTTTCATAATGCCTTCTAAGGGACCCATTACACAGCTCGGCCTCAATCTATCTCATTAGAGATGAATGCTTTGCTCTGTTGAGATTTCAAGAGGCTTACCTTCCCTTTGAATGCGATATTTTACAGTTCATTTTACTATAAATATAATAAAGAGTATCTCCACTGAAATAATGAAATTTTAAATATATATTTTTAAGATCAATAACAAAAATAGTCTATCTACATTTATAGTTCAAATTTATTATCTAACAACACTGTGAATATGAACAAGAATCTCGTTCCTCCACTTAACCTGCACTCACTCTTATTTATTTGCAGTGCGTTAACCTACCCAATCAAAATTCTTTTATTTCCAATGAACTGGTCAGGAACCCATGTTCGTAACAAAGGAATAGAGGGCCAACAAGAAAGGGCCCCGTTTAAAATGCCATCGTAAAAAAAAAATACACTCGGCCTTTTTGTCGTCGGTACCTCGCAGAACAATGGCGGTGGAGGCATCGTATTTTGCGTGTTTAACACTGCGGTACTTATTATATTAAAAAAATAATAAAGACAATTTTTACGTTTTATTGTGAAAATTAATTGCAATATTACTTTGAATGACTAGTTCAATTATTAAAGTTTTAGCTTTATTTACATGAAAGATTGCATCACGTACAGTAATATATTGTAACTATCAGTTTTTAGTATTTGTCTATATCTATATAGCTGGTTTATCTCTATTATTCTGGAACATAAAACTAAATAGAAATATTTCTTTGAAAGTTAAATTTATCGCACTTATTAATAAGCGAACACAAATAGTAACAACCTTCTGCACTAAAAATAAAATTTGAAATAGATTTTAGTATAATATTCGATCATTCATAAGAGGCGTCGTTGGGGCCACATGCGGAAATCTTCGCTGGCCAAGGACACGACGAGTTTGAGACCGGTATTATACCAGAACCGCAAGGGACAGAAATATCATGAATTAACGACTGTGGACCATCTCCTACTATGGAAATATTTTAAATTGCTTTTATGTTAGTTAATTCTAGTCAAGGTTGGCTTTTTGAATTTAGATCCAACTTTCTTATTGTTAATTATGAAGCCCTAATTATTGTTTAATTATAATTAATAAATAATTTTTAGAGAAGGCACATAATCTTAATGTACATTTCTACATCTTTATCTAAAACTCTTTCTTTATTAAGTAACTGAGAAACGATGCACAGACAAAAATATTGGACTTTGAAAGTTGAACTTTGGCTATGTACATTATTTTAAGTTTTAAAGTACATGTAAATAAATTTACAGTGATAAAACAGCAGAATTTATTTCATATGAAATGTTAAATGTAATAACAATTATTATACAATTATATTATACCTACCTAATGCCAAAATATCAATCGATTCCATAGACTATTTGAGCGTCTATTATGAAAGATGTAATATTTTTCTTCATCCACTTATTGCGTATGATTAAAGAAGACGATACTGTTGGCAGACAACTTGATGATATTGTTACTACAAAAGCTGCCAAGTGTAGAGAAAATCAAGTAAAATTGAGTCGAGTCGAGAAAAAAATAAACTGAGCTATAAGTGATAATATTAATAAATTGTAACCTCATTTTGTTATAAAATCATGCAATATATAAATAAAGATTACGGTGTCAAAACAACTGCTTAATTTGACTTTAGTATAAAAATGTTGTAATAGAAAACTGTTATGTTTAACTGGTTAAGCGAGGAGGATATTAGTTTCAAAAGTTAGTTATTTTCAATATTCGAAATGATGACAAAAATGACTGTCGTCATTAACATCATACTGGATAACCACTATGATGAACATGACGACAGTCATCATTTGAATTTATAATGTATTGTAATGTAAGTTCAAATGTTGTAAAAGATACTTTCTCATGTTTAGTATAGGAAGATGACGGCATAAATATAAATTAAAAAAAAAATTAACCCTATAAGAGTCACACTCAGACGGAAACCAGCCAAGGGACGGCCTAAGAGAAACATTGTATGTCTTTGTATCGTCGAATTAGATTATGGAGGGTCAACTCGAAATGGGTCAAGGCGTGTTATGATATTATAACAGTGACATTCGGTAGAATCCTACTTATGAACTGTTGATATGAGGTTAGTTCATTTGGTGTTTTTTTTTTTACAGTCAATTGTATTCTACTACCGCTCAGTGTTTTTTTTGTGGAGGATAAGTTTTTTTTTTTAATTTAAACACTAGAGTTTAAATTTTTATGTTAATACGAAAACTAATTATTTAAAGTTGATTGCAAAAAAGTCCGATTAGAGTATGGTATAATGCATACCTTTTTTTTAAATACATCTAAAACATGTACCACACGTTTTTACATAGTTCGTTCACTCGCATTATTAGATATGCAGTAACTATTTATTATAAATATAGCGAAGAGCATGTGAAGCTCGATAGAGCTAGAAGTCATTCACTTTGAACATCTGCTGTGCACATTTATCTGAATATATAATACATACTTACGTATTATTTATAGTAAATTGTGTTCCATTCTCACGAAACTATGACTTGAAATTAATAATATTCATATTACAATTATGTCAAATTAAATATTTTTTATCCGAAATAACAAATTTTAGATATATTTATTATGTTGCAGATTAAGTAATGTAGCATAAAAATAAAAAAAATACTGTGACTTTATCGCTTTCTTGATGCAATGATGCGTAATTGAACGTTTTAAAAAATAAGATAAATAATTACTATTATGTATGAGTGGGAAAGATTTTTTACAAAATGTTGGTTACGTCTCTTGCAATATTTCAAAAAGTGTGTTTATATAAAAATGTATTTATAAAAACCTTTAAAAATGCCTTTCGCATCCGTGCATCTTACTTACAACACTATTCTTACATATTAAAAACAAAATATCATACCACAATAAGTGTTGCAAAAATTTGCACATGCAATTCCGTAGCGTCGCTACACACGTAGACCCGTAGCTGCATCGCTACGTTGCACTTGTGCATCGTAGCGCATTGTAGCCGATGCGCTTCGTAGATCTGTAATATACAGAATTAATTTAAGGTAAAATTATTTTTATTTAATAAGTATTTTTCATTTGGTACACATAGTGATATAATGGTATTTTTTTAATACAGGAAAATATACTCCATGGTCGCGGAAAGATTGCTTAAAAACTTTGATAGTTGTAAATTGCTGCACCAGATGAACGGATATGTGTTAATTTATTGTTTTATATAATACATTTTTTATTTCTTTAATTGATATTAAGTTGTGTGCTTATCAGCTTCACGCTGTATCCCGTACACTGCAGGGTCGGCAGAGGGAAACTAGTGTTAAGACACTAAGTTCCCCACTTTCCGCTGAATTCTGGTAGCATTGCGTGTTGAGTGGCGGAACTCAATGGCGCGCAACCTCTACACTAAAGCGAAGAAATAGAAATATAAACTTAATTTAATCTAAATATCATCACCTTGAATGGGGATCAAACCCACAACCAGTCGGTTTAACAGTCACACTCTGTACCCTGCGCCACGACTGTCCTCAATTCGTGAATTACATGATTTAGATTATTTGTATTTAGCATATATTCGCTGACAGCTCGTTTACTTTAATACGTCAAACGTCATACGTCATACGTCATCGTGGTGCAGGAGTACAAGCTTGCGATGTAAACGTGTGGTGGATTCGTGTCCCATTCAGGGGCGTGAAAAATTTAATACTTTCATAACAATATAAAGCGCGGCGTTTACTTTCGCCAATCAACAACACAAGAATTCGGCGAAAAGAGTTAAACGGAGTGTCTTGGTACTTATTCCAAGGTTCCTCTGCCTACGCTGGTATATGTGCTGTGCCGGATACAGTGTAAGGCTTAAAAAAATTAAAATCAAACAGTTCGTTTAGATTTTTCTGTAAAACACAACTCAGATTTTTATTTTGCAATACGTATTGTATATAAACAGAAATGCGCGGGCGCAAGCTAACGATGTTCGTGAGAAACGTTGCGGCTATCGAACTCTCGAGTTTATTTTTATTCTATGTTTTGGCGACTAGCGCAATGAGGCTTATTTGTAATTGGTAGAATAATAACTATCGTGATCAGAGAGTAATTTGTGTAATAACAAAATTCAACTCTATGTGACATTTCAATATAACTACATATATTGTTAAATTTTTAAAAAGACAAGATAACTGTGTTCATATGCTGAAATTTGTCAATTACTTAGGTATATGCTCGTATTCGTATATGAGATAATGTTTCTGATTCATTAAACTTTTATAATTGTGATTTCAACATTTTTCTTAATTATTATAGTGCTTTATCAACTTCCTTTACAAACTAAAACATTAGATTCTTTTAGCACTGAGTAAAAGTATTCACTAAATATTTGGAATATAAATCTGAAACCTCATGATACACAAATATCTATAAGATATATATATATATATTGTATCTAGATAAAATTATAATTTATCTCGGTATGAAAAATCATTCTCTTTTTTTTAATCATCTTCATCAAGATACATTAGCAAAAAAATAATAATTATATTAAAATAATTTAAATTTCACACATAATACGTGTACATCACATGACTTCTGTAGTTCTCAATACAAACACGCACTCTCTTGTTTATTTACTATACATATAGATATGGCAGACTGGCAGGCGTGGTTTTTGTCTGTTTTTTGTTCTAGTTCATTTCTGAACGATGACTAAATTACAATCTAGGCAACAGACAAAGACCGCTGCAGTCCCACAGTTGAGTGAACTACCGGCACTTTTTGCGTCATGTATTATACAATATTGTATTATCGTTTGCGGTGCCGCCGGAATAGCTTGTGTCTCTTATAATATGCTGATTAACTGATTCATTCTATTTATTTTTTGTGCACCTTATGAATTGATTTTTTGATTGCCTTCACCTGTGTGAATGGTTAAGAATTATAAGCTAAGTCGGCTTAATACAAAAAGTTATTAAGTAAAAATATTTTAGGTTATTTTTTTGTAATAAGATTTAAACAAATACGCATTTCTTTATCTAAAAATAAAAAAGCAAATCCCGACCTTGACGAAGTCAGTATGAGTAGTGACAAACAGACTAGCTGAGTCTAATATTTTTATAGATCACCAATTTCAAATTGATATTGTCAAAGCATTGTTATAATTATTTGCTAATATCAAATTAAACTTAGTGGTTTCGAAAATGACAAGATTTCCTTAAACGGTTCATAAAAAAATTACAGCGTGTCCATAATATTTTCTTTTGGGTATTTCGAGTGGCGCCACATAGTATCAAAGTCTAGCTCCTTATCTACTCTTATCTATTCTTTATCTCTAAGACAGCTGCATAATTCTTTGTACAGTTTATTTCCGCGAATGTGACAAAATTTTATGTGTACATGTAAAATAACGCGCAACTGGGTTTGGATAAATGGTATTTTCAATATTTAGCTGGAGTTGTAAAAGTTGTTCATTTTGTAGTTCATTTTAAATTATTACATGAATTATTATTTTGTTTTTTTGATCACTTAGTTACATGTTCAACAAAAAAAGATTTAACATATAAAATCAATAATTTTGTTTTTAGTAATAATTTAGAATATTTATATACTAATTAGTTATAAATATTATGAGTTATAAATATAAAACATAATTAACTTATTTTAAAGCTTGTGCTGTTATAGTATATGTCATTGTTATTAAATATATAACAGTTATTAATTTTGAAAAAAAGACTAGTAACGTAATTAAAATTTTGTTAAAATTGATATAATTAGTTGTAAACCTTCATTGTGGAGGGTCCCTCATCAAAATGTCGTAACATGTAAGTTGTTACAGAGACAGGTGTATAGTTTATTTGCTTTTTTATAATATATTAGTCACTGTTAATAATGAACAGCAAGCTGCATCTATTTAACGTGAATCGGTTGATTTGTTTTAAAATTTAACGATTTCGAAAGAATTGTAAATAAATCTAATCATATTTCCTTATAAAATATTAAGATACAAATATTTAAGCATTTAACCCTAACACATAATGATAGATTCATGCGTATTACAGTATCTTAGCGGGCGAAGACGTGAGCATAGCACTAGTTTTGAATAAAAGAGACAAGTAAATAAAAAACGACTGAAATAAAACGTATTATAAATAAATTTCCATGAGATTTTTGATAAACGTGTTGCCAAGGATGTTTGTTTCTCGTTTCAACTACAAATGTACATGACACACACGTAGAGTTTAACAAACTTGGACGTTAAATATTAAGGGAAGATTACTTAAATATAATACAATAGTCAAAACTGTATTTAATCGGTTAAGCTGTTTCTGAGATTAACGTGCGTAAACGTACAGGCAAATAAACAAAAAAATTAAATCCTCGTGTGGGTTCTATTACGTAGGTAGAGATGTCCCCAATAGTTTTTCTTATATATCTTCATATACAGACAGCTATCAGATACATTTTTATTATATGCAAATATAATCATTTTACACTTAAGCTTCGCCATTTAAGATATCATACAAAACTGAAGTCAAAAGCGGCATCGTGTCATTGCTAACGCGAAGGTTGTCAGTCAGGGAATGAATTATACTCATTTCCCCGTTCTGGTAAGACAGAGTGCGGCGTTATAATCTAGAATTCAGGTTGAAAGTTGAGGACGGAGTGTTTTAACATCCTGCTATATATGATATAGAAATATCTCTAACTATTAATATTATGCTCCTTTATTAATACATGAATATTCAATTATTTTTCTTATATTTTATTTTATGTTAAAGTTTGTGAGGATATATAAATAAAATAAATAAAAGGAAAAAAAGCCTTCATTTTCTCTGACCTGTTTATAATAATTTTCTTTTACTTAAAAATGGACGAAATGTATAGAATCAAATGGTCAATACTTTGAATATACATATTTTGAGATACCCCTGAAAATTATGTGCTTTTTTTTAACGAAAAGACCGGCAAACTTCAACTTACAATCCTATGTATAAATATGTACTCAGATGTGAATCATGGTACTTGAAAATGATAGTAGCAAGTAGGTTAAAAATACATAGCAACAACCTGAACGTAAATAGTGTAACTAAATGAGTTGTTAGAACTAATGGAATGATTCTGAAGTAGTTGTTTGCGGCGTTGAGAACCGTAACTCAACACGCAATGTCTCCAGAATTCGGCGAAAAGTGGGTAATGGAAGTATCTTAATGAAAACGAAATGTCTTGACATTAGATTCCCAGGATCCCTCTGCTTACTCTGTTGTGTGTGGAATACAGTGGGGAGCTAAAAATCCTGTCTTAATACAATCTGCGACGTTAAACTTCGCTACTCAACACATAGTGTCGAGTATTCGAATCGAAGCTTCGAAATTAGACTTGAAAAGTTTCTTACCTTTTCAAGTCTAAATTCGATAGTAGAAAAAAATAATTTATACTGAAATTGTAAACAATGTTATGTCACGTGGCTAACAATCTATTTTCTGTCTTTTTCAATTGAATCTTACGTATATATGTTATATAATATACGAAAGCCGGCCGAGTCTGCAGATATTTCTGCTCTAACCATTTTCGATACTTAATTTCTAATTTACAATATGTATACAAACAATAACTATACTAAGTGAAGTATTTAACTGGCAACAATATTTTTGTTTATCACTGCCTACTCAGAATGTATAAACGAATATATCATAATACTTCTATATCGAGTTATATTACTCGACATAAGGTACATTTAGTCCATAAACTAAAAGATAATCTTTAGATTACTGAGCAGCGTGTGTGGCAGCTTCTATCAGTAAACTTTTAAGTCGACTCGTTTCATTTGCCAATAGCCACGAGTCATTTGATATGCGAATGTGCTATCACATTATGTTGCAGGTTAAGCTCGGCTCACATGAATTATTTAGGTATATATTGTTGTAAGTTTATGTTGTATTGTCTGCTTGTACCATATGGACGGGGTGTCTGCGGTAGTTGTGGGTTCGTTTACTATACATTTGTGTTAGTATACACAATTTACTGTAATTTGTACTATACACAAGGTTGAATGGCCATTTGTAAATTTACTGGAATTGGCACAGAAAATATAGCTTCTATCTCTACGACTAGCTTACTGATCTATATATAACAGAATGTTGTTCATTATTTGTAAGTATTTTTTTTCTCAGTTATCCAAATCAGATGTGAATGAATAAAACAAATAATAATATATAAAGTGTCATATAAACTAATGTTAACAGCGACGCACTATGTTGCTATGGGCGTTCACGCATCGATCTCGGCAATCTTGCGTCACCACTATGCCATTGGAATTTAGACCCCGATGAATACATTGAACTTCAAGGCCTCAAGCCTCAAATCCGTTAACGAAATATTGGGCCCCAATATGTGCATTCGTTCTATGAAATTTTAACTAATTTTTTTTTTTCACCCTTTTTCAGTTCGATTAAAATTGAAAGTATAATATAATGAGAAGCTATTTTTTTTCTTATTTTTAATGTCGATTGAATTAGAATAGCTTATAACCTTTTGGAGGTTATTCTATATATTACAATCCAATGTTATATTTTATTTTTAACTTTATTCAGTAATTTCAACAAAGGCCTAGTTGCCATATTGTGTTCTATAAATAAAACGACACTTCGATATAATGAGTCAAAATTTAACCACCATTCAGTACGCTATAATTATTTCGATAATTTGCATCGAGTAGAATATTAAATTATATAATAAATTTGACTGTCTTATTTATATGATACCCTTATATACCCAAATATGAAATATTTATCGCGACCTTGAGGTCTACTAATCATACGCATTCTCCACTGTGCGGAGAGTAGAAAACGTAATGTTCTAACTCTAGATTCTCCTTGCCTTCTCTGCTATGCATAAAGTTATTGAATATATTATACATATTAGTAACAGTAAACACTATCGCGTGCTATGATGGTAATCTATTGTCACTGAGGGCAATGAACGAGCGCTGAAGATATTTTGTGTAATGAGATATAATTGACATAATCCAATGTAAACGTTATAGCAATGAGTGTGTAGGGGTGTAGAACTAGGGATTCGGGTTTTTAACGTTTGAATGATGTATATTATTTGATTATTATTAATTTTACTTAAATAAATTAAACATTTATCTTAGTATGCCACCTAGTATTAAGACACTCCGCTCTCCACTTTCCACCCAATTTTCGAGACATTTCGTATCGATAGGTAATGGTGGTGGAATTTGATGAAAAACATAACATTCTTCTTTTCTTTCTTATCGAAGTCTAAAACAAAGGAGTTCGTTTGATGTAGATACGTTGTACATTAGCTAGACGATTCTTAGTAATTTTGTAGTTTACCTATTGTATATTAAACTGTAATATACTCCTATGTTATACTATTTATACTTTATTATATATAGTAATATACTTATATACTGGAATATCTAAATTAAAAAAAAACAAAAAAAAATATTTTGTACTATATTCTCCTGGACAGTAAATAATATTGATGATAGCAACATCGTTATTTATTATTCAACGCATCTGTCGTTACTATCGATTAATTAATATTGGATATATACAATACACCAACACATAGTGACCTTTTGAATTACATTAATTTTACTAATTCTTATAAAGTTGAAAAACTTTTTTTATATTTACTGGATAAATACATAAATACGTAAATCGCAAAAAAAATACATTTCATATGACACAAATACAAAATAAAAGGTGCTGTTTTGAATCGTATCTCGATCTCTTTTTGATATAAACGTTACAATATAATAATTATATGGCACTGGCAGCTATCCTGCATGAGATTTAATTAATGTCAATTCCATTCATTTTAATCTATCAACCTTTTGTCTAACTTTTTTATCAGTCGGTACGGACAAAGTAAGATTGTAAGGTTATAGTATCTTTAATATATATAGTAGTCTTAATACTTACATAGAACTCATGTACTGATTTGTTCGTAAGCTGTGGCTTCATATTTGAAGGGAATGTTTATATTTTTGAATATTCGTTTCCTAGAACGAATTTCTCGGTTGTCTAATCACAACAGGCTGGGTTCTGTACAGTTTTACATTGGCTATCCGTGGGTAATGATTCCGTAAACTTTTGTTATCAATTATCACCTTAATATAAGTATGTAAGATAAAGATGTATGTAAGATAAAATCTCGAATACGTCAAAGCTAGTCTAGTGACCCAATTTCCCGTAGTGTCATCAATTGCCTTTAGCTGGGGTTGTATTCATTCGATTTCGAAATCAAACAAAGCATCCCAAATATACAGCTATAGTGACGTCATCTGCAGCTGGCGCTTTGACACCTGAAGCCTCGGCCACTCGCTATATAACATACCTATATAAAAATTAATTGAATTCTGAGAATGCGATTTTTTTTCTTTTATTTGAATTGAATTATTCTGGTTTATATCTAATAAAGATATAATCATTTTTATGTAATTATATTTGGAAGTATATATTATTTGGAGGTATGATGAAATATATATCGAAATTAAGTTAGAAAATTAAATTGTCTTGGAATATTTCAAAATTAATGCTTTTTTAATATATAGAATATAATATATACACATAGAAATTATTTTCTTCGTATTAGCAAATATATTTTTGCGCTGATCGATGCTTATTACCTACCAGTATAACGAGACGTTGACTAGGGGAACGCATTTGCTAGACTTTTCCAAGAAGAATTACCATTGCCTGCAATGTTGTGACAAGTTTCAAATTATGATTGAGCTTTTTTATTTGATTTTGATAAGACGAATGCAAATTTGCATTTCACCCTGTTTTATTTTATATTTTATTCAAATTGAATGTATTCATTGAGTATTTAAGCTATTATGTTCATTCCAGTAATGACACTATCTATGTAATTTTCCGAGTTTTCTCTTTTTCTCAAATTCCGTCTTTAAAAAGCGGCAAAGAGTCATACGAGCATTTAATTAGTTTCGTAATTATCCATAGCAGACTTCACTTTAATGTTTGGTGACCGTATTATGATTGTGGGCGGTGGGTAAATTCCCGATAGAGTTGCTTTCCCTGGATTAGGCTGGTAGCTCTCGGCTCACCTTGGAGAGTAATTATAATGATCGGCGCCGGAACCCCAGTCTGGAGCGGGAGTCCTTCCTGAAGAGGCGTGCCGCGGTGGCGCAGCAGAGTACGCCCACCCGGCGTCCGTCCCTTTCACCCGTTTACCGGAATCGTAACAAAATGCTGTCCTTCTCTCTTCCCCGTCCCGTCTCGACCACCCACGCCTCACGCATTGTAATAACCCAATTTGTAAGAACCCCCCTTTTCAAGGACGGCCGTCGGTCTTTATGGCGGCGGCGACGACGGCGTTGATTCCCCGACCTTGTTTATTTCAGTTTCTTTTTTGTTTAGGAACTGGCTGAACTTATTTTCGTACGCCCAGGTCTCATTGTACGTTGTTATTGTTACTATATGAAGTCTAGCGCCGATTACTGTATGATGATGTACTGCTTCAAAGATCGTGGCCGATCGATACCCTTTGAATCGAAGCGAGAAACGTGTTGAATACTAATTGATATATTAGGTTTTTCTCCGAGTAATCAATATCAAATTTATCTCTCAATGAAAAAAAGCTTTTGCGTACAATAAATGTGACCTACTTAAGGGATTACGAACATAAAAAGTGATGGAGGTTGCCTCATTTGTTTAAGTCATCTGAAAGTTCAAGGCCGCGGAGTCCCTTACCAAACCCTGCCTATAGGGCCGTCTAGACGGTTTCACACCTCCATTCCTGTAAGGGTCCATCTGAATTACAAGTTATGGTAACACAAGTGATATTTTATTATTAGAAGACATTGGTTTCTTCTGTAGTGGAATATTTGTTGGAACTGAACTTTAAATATAAAACTTTGTATTATTTTTTATAATCATGCAGTTTGTCTGTATAATTTTAGAAAATTTTAACAATTTTAACAATTAAATCATTTTCATCTTGCAATTTCGGAATTGAATCAAAATTAAAACCGTACAATAATATTTTCTACAATATACTGCAATTTATTTGATACAAACCTTTTTTTGATAGATTGTTTTGCTTTTAAAGTCATTTACATTTCAACCTAAATTTACAATTTTGTTTAAACAACTGATATTTTGAATAAACTGTATTTAATATATCACTTATTTAACGCAGCGCTTTCGTATCAACGTTGTACAAACATCCAGGTATCCCAGTACCGGTTTGGTCCGCTTATCAAGTCATTAAACGGTAAAATACGACGGTTTATGCATCATTTATTTATGATAGAATGTTTCTTGATAGAGTAAACTTTATGATATTATTATATGGAGAATATATGACCATTGGAGGAGAGGAGGCTCTTTTTTTCTACTCTTGTCTATTTCGTTGCAATCTATCCTATCTCGCCATCACCATTTTGTTCGACTGATTTGTCTTTTAGAGTTTCAAGAGATTATTCTCGTTATCGTTTATATTTGCTTAATTTTCCCAAAATATTTATATTTTTTCACTTGTAACATAAAATGTTTTTCTTAAAATGATTTTTCGCCGTTAAAGCCGGCTTTTTAGCAATTAATTTCCATAAAAATTCGGTGACCTTCAACCTATCAGCCTACACGTGTTTGGGTCTGAATGGACAGACTTTCTGCCCGGCGCCACCCGACCCGGGGGGTAGGGAGCCCATGTTGGAGGGAAACAAAAATCTCTCTTTACCTTAAATATATACATCGTATATTGCTGAACTGAAGAACATTTTATAAAATATTACCAAAAAAATTGAAAGAAAACATCAATTATACTCTAGTTATATTATTTGAAAATTATTAATAATAAATAACAATAAATTTATTTATTTGCATAATACAAAAATGACAAATTATTATTAATAATTTGTTGCATATAAAAATTGTCCGTAATTTTTCCGCCTTGCTATGTGCGGGATTCAGCGTGAAGTAAAGAACTAATATTATATACATATATAGATAAAAAGATTTTATGTTAATGTTTTTTAGATCTGTGTATTTTTTCTTGTCAATTTTCAAAGGCATTTGAATTTCGTCTCTGAGGACTCGGGGGTAAATGGAGAGCCTACTAGGGAGAGACTTTCCAAGCATTTCAATTTAGGATCATAAAGAATCTACCGAAAAAACTTACTGTCTAGAGAAGACGTCTAAAGTTTACTTTTGCCCTTTTTCTTAATTTATGATGTTTTGAAATCTCCATTCGTTTTTATCGTGTCATTTCATTGAAAATGTGTTTGACGATTTTTAGAAATCACCCTCTAAACTGAAAATAATTTCATAAACATATTTAATAAATATTCATATAGTTCGAGCGGGCGAAGCCGCCCAGGTCGGCTTGTAAAGTATAAATTTGAAAGTTTTTTGACAGTTTTTAAGAATCAAAAAATATTTTCGTTTATTTTTCATATATATAATAAATAAATATATTGGTTTGTCTAATAAGTACTTAATAACTGTACGTTAAGTAAAATACTTACTAGTCAGAAATAAAGAGAGACATTTTTTTACAAAAGTAAATCGTATTCTAGAAAATAAAATGCTTTACCCAAATTGTAATGGCGTGGAACAGGACAGTTCTGACGCAGAGGACTTAATCCTATACGACGTTGTTGGTTCGTAGTTCTTACGCAAAATAAAGTGCTTTTTGCTATTTTCATATTAAAATAAAAAGAATATATATATTATATCCATATATTAATTTTGTGATTCAACTCTGATATTGACATTTTTAAAATATTAAAAATATGTTTTTCTTACTGTTTTATTATTAATATTTATAATATTCTAAAAAAATACCGTCATGCGTGATAATAATTTACATAATACATAATAAATACTAAGTCAAACGAATTTTCTGAAACGCTTCATATGAACGAAATTAAAACAGTAAAATCCCTGGAAAACGAGGCCGCCCATAGTCTGCAAAGGAAACTGGCGCGGGGCACGCACGAAAACGCACGCGACCTTTTATTCTACTGATGTGTTATCTAGCTACGAAATTATTGATGAAACGCTAACTATTGCCCATTTCGTATAACCGAATTCATAGTTTTGCAGTACAAATACGTCAATGGACATATGGTTATGGTGTACTATCGAAGACGGTTAGCGGTGAATTGCACGAGCTGCAAATCGATACTTACAGGTAAAAGGTGCGACTTTGGCCCTTTAGTGTCGTATTTCATATAAAATATATGAAGAAAAATAAGCTTGAATAAGGTTTTTTTTATATGTTCTTTTTTCATTTATTTGTGAATATTTTTAAGTAAGTAAGTTTTTTGACAAATTGTGCCCGATTCAGGTGTGACCAGAATTTTAAAATCATATACATTGTACACGTGGTGTTGAGTTCTGCGGTGTTTATGCTGGTGATCTATAAAGTGTAATAATATATAAAAACATATAAAGTGTACTCGTGTGTATAATATTTGGCGAGCGGGCGGTTGTTATAAGGCTTCGCCTTTGTGTGGGCTTCATTGTCGCCTAGATATAGGTTTTGGTCTGCACGCTATGAACTGTTCAGATGAGCAGCTCTTTTTAGCTTTTATATTTTGTTATGAACTAGCAAAGCGCCTTGACTTTGACTGGGGAAATATTTTTGAATAGAAAATAGTATAACGGATAAATAATGTATTACAGTAATACAATATTCAAATGAGATGTGTAGAGTCCAGTCGTGGTGTAGAGGCACAAGGGTGCGATTGTTAATGTGGCAGGTTGTGGGTTCTGTTATCGTTTGAGGAAATTAAATATTTAATATTCTGTTCCTATACACGCTGTGAGTGTGATACAGAAGTGTCTTAATTTGAACGGAGTGTCTTAAAACAAGAAACCTGGAACGCTAGCTAGCATGCATGCTACGATTATGGGTTCGATTCTCAATCGGGGGAATGAATGAAGTTATTTTCCTTTTGATTTAACAGTGATCACTAATATCAGTCCATAAGTAATAAATTGAAATATAACATAAAAACATTAATCTTCATCTTCAAATATATCCAATAAGTCCATGAAATCTAGCAATAAGCTATTCTGTCTGTCATTCAACTACTTTATATCTCTTAGAGAATGAATAAAGCTGCATCAAGATTTCATTACCAATTACCAGGCGACCATAGAGTGTGTAGAGCTTAATAATAGACGAAACGTTATACAAACGCAAAAAATGTATCAAATGCCGGGTCATGCCGAGCTCGAATGCATTACCAGCCTTGAAATTCGCTGACTTTTTTTTTTAGATATATAAAGTGTGTATTAAATACTGTGCTATTTCAGTATTTTGTGCGGCGACTGCGGTGGCGAGTTTGAATGAGATGTGTATAATTGAATTTGTTGGAAAATAGAGTCATATCGATTTATTAGTTCGTTACAAATGTATGAATATTTACGCACTGTTGTATACGGTGCTTGCATATTCATGTCAAAATTTCAGAAAATTATATCGATTAAAGAAAAAATAGATATTGCAGTGTTAAAATTTGTATGTTGAGAACAAAATAATATTTACGCGGACGATTCGCAAAATTAAAACTAAAGCAGAATTTTATTATTAAACTATTATGTATCTGAAAATAAAAAAAATATATTTAGAATTTAACGATCTTCAATAATAATTTTTATATCTTAACAAGACGGATAAATTACTTTAATGCATTTCATATGTTTTATACATTAGGCAAATACTAAAAGGTATTCAAGACGCGTAGAAGTGCGTGTACATTTGCTAATTCTCATCTAATAGCCGGAGCTCTGAACTGGGTTAGAGCGAACATTAACGCGGAAAGCGCGTCGCCAAAAATGTTGGCAAGCGAGAACTGATAGCGTGCAAGTAGATGGGTTTAATGCCCTCCCCATTCCATTGCAAGGCCAAGCAGGGCCGCACTCGGCGTAGCCATGACGATCGTGTGGGCGCGTTGCGAAGAGACGACCCCCCCCCCCCCCGCGACCTCACCCTACGAGCTCTTTTCAATCCCTCAATGGCGCCTAAATCTTTACCTAAGGACAGGTATCAATTTTGGATACCGTGTCTTTTGTCCTAATATTTTGAATTAGACAAAGTGTTCAGGATCGTGTCTACCATACATGTTATACCATCGATTCGTGTCCGGATTGAGGCACGAGTTAAAAATATCGTTGAATATCAATATTTACATACGTGCATCACTATTTTTATATACGAGTACATGCCTTTACAAGACAGTGCTGATATTGTATAAAGATCATTTAGTATAAAAATAAAGTGTAAAATAAAAATGTTATTAAAAAAATATTTTTATATTTATTTGCTACACGTGTAGAGATCATTTTCCCCAAAGACGAAGATGGCACGGCAATATTTACAATGTTTCCCGTTTAAATAAAAACGAAGAGGCTCACTATACGGACCTTGGCCTTTTCGGGGAACATTCACGGGCATTGGGATGTTTCTTAGATTTTTATTTCTTGATTTCCGTATAAATTAGTTTAAATAACATGATTGCAGACGATTGACGATTAAAATTAATTGTAATAGAATTTAAAAACAATGACCATATTGGAAATATATTTAAATTAAGTGTCAATGAAGTATCTTAATTTGCGGTTAATCTCTTTACCACATATTTATATCGTATACTTACTGGTATTTAACATTCATTTATAAAATATTAAAACGACATAAATAGTAAATACTAAATATAACGAAATCAATATAACATAGATCTAAATATTTAATGCATTATAATTCACATTTAATAAAATTATTAGAAATATATTTTACACAAGGCTTCATCCCTTATCGATCTAACCTAAATAATAAACTAGGCGTTACAAGTGCGGCCCTGGCCGGGAAGTACACTAGTCTACGCCAGCAGCTTGCTATTTGTGACGGGCCTCTGAACTACCTCCCCCCCCCCCCTCTCCCACTACCCAATTCCCACCGATAATTCATATATTCGACTTCGCCATAGATGATAAACTGATATGCACACTGTTAAAGATGACTGCAGTGATTATGCAAATTACAATACTGTACAAACGTACACCTTCAAACGAAGGTTTGGCTAAATTAGTTTTGGTTTCATAATATATTTTATTCGATTCCCACTCGAGTAACTGGAATATTTGATATTTTTCCTTTTGCTCTGGTATCCAGACAAATTGCAGTGTTTAGTTACGCCACTCAACAAAATTGACTCCAGAATTCCGTAGAAAATATCAAACGGAAGTGTCTTAAAGGGAACGGAGTTTCTTAACACAAGATTCCCAGGTTCCCTCTGTGTCTGTCGTACACTCCTATATGCGGGGTATTATGGCGTAAAGCTAAAAAAATAATTAAAAATTATTTTATCACGAAAACGTAATTCGACATGTTGCTTTTCTTGAAAAAAATGCTTACTCATTGTTTTATCTATAGTTGTTATCTTTATTGTCGTCGTAGGACACAAACTACGTTTCCGTATGTATCATAGGAATCATATATATATATATATATATATATATATATTCTAGATTAATTTGATGTCCACATACAAAATATATACATATTATAATATGTTAAGTTGTTACATAATGTACGTATTTATTACACATACATTTGAATACTTTTTTAAGTATTAACTACAGTTGTTAACTTGATGAAGTTAACTGCAATATAAATCTTATGAATATTATACCCTAGTGGGCATTCCTCTTGCTAACAGTTATGCTATTTAGGAAGCTCCAAAGAAGAATAAATTTGAAACAAACCTTACGTACTTAAACGTATTAAATTATATATATATGTTGAAATATTTAATAATTACATTTCCTCGCTCTGGTTATTATATCCGTGTTGGTGAGGAACGGAAGTGTCTTAATGGGAACGAAGTGTCTTGTCACTAGATTCTCAGGTCCTTTCGGCTTAATTTTATATATACGGGGCACAGTGTGAAGCTAAAAACAAAATTTAAGTGAACTCGATGGGTCTCCCACTCGGGAATGTTTATGTTCTAATTACGTTCATCTGTCCGTTATCACAGACAAAGCGTTGCGTTCAATTGAGCCGCTCATCACTTCTCTCTTTCCCCCGCCTACCCTGCTATGCACTAAAATGCGTGAAGGTCTTTCTTTATTTTTAATTTGTAATACTTAACATTATCACAATATAGTGAAATACAAAAATACACACACACGCATATGTATATTAATATTTGGAATTCTCTTGAACAACTATATTAATTAATTGATTCAAAAAAACATAATATTAACACAATAGTGTATTAAGTAACTATAAAAAAACCTCTATAAGAACATGTAATTATTGTATGATTGTACGCTCAAAAACAACAAGTGTTGCCAAATTATCCAAAATCATAATAAGTATCATTAATATGTAAAGTATTAATTTTTAGCTTCACAGTTTGCATTGAATATATCAGGATAACGAGAATTCTAGTGGTGATACTTCTGATATGCTTGCATTCAACTCAGCTCAAGAATTCCAGAGTTTAAGTCCTCGGGGTGGGGTTTTTTGCTATATATATCGGAGTGTGTGCCTCGGAATTACATAAACTAGTTCCCCTTTTCCCATTTTACTATTGAACTTTAAGGCAAACTATTAATTGAAATTAACATCAACAACAACTTAATTATTTTTTTTTTTTCATTTTAGCAACGAACGTACGGTACGTTTCACCTGATGGTTCCATAGAGAATAGCCTCTGAGAATGTCAACAGATTATCTTTTACAATAAAATCTTTACACTATCTATATGACAATAAATTTACTTTTTATTACACATTTATAAAGATAAATTTACTTATTATATAGCAATTTAAAAATATTTATTTCCGTATAAGTTACATTAAAGTTTAAGGTTGTATCACGTGAGCCGACAATTATTTACTAAGGAAAATAATGAAAAACGCATTTAAATTAGTTTTGCTGTTTGTCATTTGCTGTTTATATCAAGAAAATCAAGTAACGTAAATAATTATTTTTCGTACGAGAAAAAATGCTCTATTAAGTTTCGTCACTCATGAAAGAAATATTATTAATATATTATTAGTAAGTAAAAAAAGTTTAACAATAAAATAAATGAAGTTGCAAAATAGTATATTATGTAAATTATTATTTAGATACTATGTGTGTAATTGTTATGCTTCAAGCTACTGTACTGTATTATGTTGATAGTTGGTTCTATGTTTGCTTAAAAAACTTTTATGAAGTTCGATTTAGATTTGACTTAAGTTTTTTAAAACTCTCTCCGCCTACCATGCATAGGATGACTTTAGAAATTTAGGCTATTCGATATTATATTATAGCTTTAAATCTATAACTATTTGAATAACCGTTTCTGTAGATAATGTAAGCAGATCGATAATTTTCTTAGAAACCGAAGGAAACAACTCGAGTCAAACTCGATTAAATTATTTCCGTTCAACGTGTGATTTTTATCTGGTTTTATGTTAAAAATTATTTAAATTATAAATTGAACGACTTAATCTTGCCATCAAACTTAATTTTTATCAACACGTTGCTAAGGTGCCTCTAGTGAGTATTTAAATTAGGTGAAGTAGGTAAAGATGAATTCATCTTTGATACTTCTTATTTTTTCCTGTTCTGAGTCTTAACCCTCGTCCTTACATAAAGTGCTACTAGGACACGTTTCACTCGCACGCGCCAAAGCACTTGTTAGATATTAAATTTGCACAAAGAAAGTTTGTTGTTTATTCAGGGTCGTCTTCATTATACCGCGTCAAATACTTAGGTAAGTCATATACGTTAACGTAAATAAAATGACGCAGCACTCACGATCTAGTTGAATTTGCTCAAAATTCAAAGTGTGGAGTCGATTACAAAGCTAGGCTGTTTGCCACAGCAAAGAGAGTGGAAGCCTACGTGAAATTACTAGACTCTTATTCTTTATAGTTGATAGTAGACTTTAGACATTATAATATATTTTTCATAAGTTAAATTTTTAACTTTTGAAATGGAATTATGGAATTTTAATTATTTAGTTATAGATATTTACTTAGCTTCATGCTTGTCCCGAGAGAACAGAGCTCCAAACGCTACGGTCTCTACATGCTTTTTCGCCTTGTCCACTGTCATCAACGTCTATAGGCCCTCCGGGGGGTAATGATGCTTAATGATAAACTAGGGCACGCAAGCGGAGTTAGCCTCGCGACGCAGTCGAGTGCATTAAAGTTCAGAGTGAAAAAGCGATATTTATTTATGAATGTAAATTGTGATTAGATGTAATTATGATTTAATGAAAATTCCATTCAGTAACAAAGATTTTCGATAAGTTTAGTAAAGTAGCATAAATCAGCGCGCGCGAGAAAAAAAAACGTTCTAATTGTTAAATTTATGGGACACATTTTATCAATTATCTCAAAAACTACAATCGCGATTTGGTTGATTTTCAGTCCAGGATAAATTTACGTCAACTTGTTGATGCGCGTGAAATTTCATAGATGTAGCTCGAAAATAGACAGAGGAGAAGATTATCAAAGAAGTTGAAAATTTGAGTAGTAAAGACAATATAAAATGCAGCAAAATCAATGCATAAATTCTCGTATCTTTTGATTGGGTTGACGTAGAGGCTTGATTTTTTCTGAGCTCCAAGGGACTATGGAACTTAATATATGATATTAATTATGATCCTATAAGGGTTCTGTTTCTGAGAAAAAAGGAGCTGCATGCTTTCTCTCTTATAGTAGGCCTAGAACCTAGTACATATAAAAACGCTTTACTTCCAGCATCCATAGGCCATACAGGCCATGTTGTAATGAGAATATCATAGGAAACAAAATATGCTATATTGATTTTTGATGTAATATCATTTAAGTACGTCAATGCCAAATCTACATCTGATGTATATAGTCTGTGGTGTCATCTAAATTCGTCAACGGAATAAGGCCCCGAGAAACTCCAGTAAAGGGATCGTTGCCATAACAACGCTTAGACTCGGGTAGGTCTCAAATTAACAAGCCTTATTGATTATAGACATAATACTCAAAACTGCTATTATATTTGAATCGTTTGTTTACTCGCATTATTAATATTCATCATCTTCATGAATATTGGACAAGAATTGGACTTGGAAATTTCTAAGAGATATGATCCTATCATGGAAACAACAAATATGTTATATTACATTTTAGATTATTGTTTATTTGTAAAAGACAGATTTAAAAAAAAATTATTTAAAAAGGGTTTATGGTCTGATCAATTTCAAGAAATACTGTTTTTTCTAAGGTTTTGACCAATGAAAGAAATTTTTTTTTAAGTTTGTATTATGAATTTGATCATTAAACTACTAGGTCTATCTTAAAATATAAAGAAATAGATTTAATACGCATGATATATAATATAAACAAATCTATAAATATATTACTCATTTGGTACAACTATGATGTAATTGTAGTTTTTTGAAAAATAAGTTAAATGTGTGTGAAATATTATTACAAATTTTTAAATGTGTTTCCTGCAATATTTCAAAAAGTGGAAATGCGTCATTGTTGCATAAAATAACATACTTCACATTCGAGCGGAATATATACCACGTAGTATCTTGACACTTGGTCCTTGTTTATCCTGATATGCGGAAAAAATCATCATATAATCAATGAGCTTGAATGCAAAGCCGGCCGCAATGCAAGCACAGCATACCATTAGGTAAAGATATCAGAACAAACAAATGAAGCGAGTTTAATGGAGACGGAAGATACGTAATAGATATGGAAAGGCACGTGAAAGCAGAATGATGTCAGTGGATGAGGCGAAAGAGGTGTGCAGAGATCGTAGCGTTTGGCGCTCCGCTCTCTATGCCCAGCTATAGGATAGCCCAGCTGGCTATAGCTCTCTATGCCCAGGGATACAGCGTCAAGCTAAAAAAAAAGAAAATCTTAAATAAATAGTATGGGGTTTAGAGCAAGATAAGTATCGATAGAGTTGACCTTTAAATATGGCCTTCATCTTATCAAGTTTTTTATATAATATACTCATCTCTTTTATGGCATTGATGATTAAGGCTTGTAACATATTATTTTTTTGTTTGAAAAAGTTAACAATTTAAAGTGTAATTTGAATATTTTTTTTTATAGCATTACTCTGTAGACGACATGGCAAGGTAGCAATGGTTAGAATCTGGGATAATTTCGTTCTACACAATAGTAGGATAATTTTATAACTTTAACAATAGTTTTTCCTTTAAGTTTAAGATATTTATATTGTAGGACTTGAGATACAGAAATGGTATTGTTACTTATTTTATAAAAACCGAACAAGCGCGAGTTGTGCTCGCCCATTGAGGGTCCGTACAAAAATTGGCGGCCCCGACCTTTTTTCTGAGAATCAAGCTCAGCCCCAGAGCCAATTCATAAGGCCGTAGATCTGCGTATATGGTTTGAATTTGAAATCGATATCTTCAAGCGTTCCTAAGATAAGTGCTCTTAACAGATAGATGGATGGACTACAAATTGATCCTTTTTTGGAAAGGTACGGTACCCTAAAAAAAGAAAAATATTTTTAAAATTATTACAATTTTATTACAATATAAGTAATTCTATGCTCTCCAATTAATTTAAAATTTTATATGAAATGCGTATCTAAATGGGTCTGTCACATTAAGTATATAGTGATCTTATTATATAACATATCGATTTATTTATTTATATACCACCTACTTAGCTATTTGAACCTGTTTTAAAAACTTGGTTGCCAGCGAATTTAATTTCTTTTCAGTTACATTTACATTAAATATTATCGTTTTCATTTGATATAAACACGTGTCGTGGTCGTATCGTATGAAAAGACCAACTTATCTACAGCATATTATTGAATGATTTCGTTGAACGTATTTCATATATTTCTCATTCTTTTTTTACTACTTGAATTAGAAAGTCCATTATATTTTAAAAGATTGAAATCTAAATACTTATTAAGTGTTAATTATATGTACTTCATTCAACGAAAATCATACTGAAAAATTATTACTTATTAATAATTTTATCTATTTAATATATGCCTTAAATACCTTCAAGCTACATTCTGTGAAGTCTATTACGGGTTAACTAATATTCGAGTTAATTTTCTGCTTTCATGATTATTTTACACAGAAAGTAATCATAAATTTAACAACTACACTTAATTGTACATATTTATTAAAATTATGAGTGAAAATTAACATAAAATATAAAAATTCAATGAATAATAACAACTGTGATATTTGTTCTATTTGACGTTGTATACTAAATGAGCTTTATCTGCTAGTCTGAGTATAGCCTTAAAGCACTGACAAGTAATGCCTCCCACATAATACTTTTTTGACAACATAAACATAATGTTATTAATTTGGCTTTAGCAAAATATGCGTAATAAATATTTTGGTGCCTTGGTAAATATAGAGCTTTTTTATGATATTTTCATAACAATTATAATAGGGACAAGCTCTGTCTTATTCACGAAAATAGATCACTTAGCTGTGTTGTATATTTTTTTGCTTATACATATTTTCGTTTACATACCTCGGTTTTCCTTTTCTAAGGAATTTTGGCAAATCTCTAGAATCTAGTTTCGAAAAAATGACTATTAAATTAATTATAAATCACTTAATCTTCATAAAACTAAAAAAAACTTTCCGTTCCTTCAACAAACAAGCTTTACCTTTCTGTAAACAAAATTTAACACTCGCAACACTCTTGAAACCTACTATGGACTACTATGGACATTTGACTCATCCTAGAACAATGTTATGCGTTAATCATTAAAATTATCGGCATTTGTCAGTGCCTAGTAATGAACGCATGAGGAAGTATTCATATACGACGTGTGCATACAAATTTAGTTTAAAAATGCTTTATTTGATGCTTCCATGACACAATATTAAGTGCGGGAAGTTTCGTTGTACATTATATACGTAGGTATAGTAGTTGCTTTAGACATTTGCAGGAAATTGAATTACTCATAAAGTGCTATTTGCACAGTTAAGATTTTTAAAAAAAATTTAAGTTATTCGTCCATTTTTTCAATCAATATATTATTTAGTAGCGTAACGAATTAATTATTATCATTTTCTCGTTCTGGAAACAACAAGACGAAGCGAAGTGTAGAGTTCCTCCACTTAACACGCAATGTTTTGGAAAATGGGTGGAAAATGGAGAACAAAGCGTGTCAACGCTTAGATCCCTCTGCTTATCCTGCGATATGCGGGATACAATGTAAAGATGAAAAAAATAAGAACCAAAATAAGTTGATTGAAAACTTGAAAACTACAAGTGTTGCTCATGAAATGCAATCCAAATGACATTTTTTGGTAAAAACAATGCATGTATGTTAAGTGCACAGTAGTGTAAGTTTTGATTCGTTCTGGTTAAAGTAAAAAAAAGGATTCCGTTGTATGATATTAACAGCGCAACTTAGTATAAATTATTTCAGTGATATTTTATATTATTCTATTATCTTACATCTATTTACCAGAAATCCTCTTTATAAATTTTTTATATCTATCTACGAGAAATTGTCTTGATCATTTCTTCTTCTTCGTGTCAATGCTTGGAAAATTCTAATCATATCTTGCCAGTATTTAGCCACGTTTACTGCGGTATCTGTTGCCTTAGTCAAGTCGTCATATGAACCAGTTTCATATGAACGCCACAGTCGCAGGTTGGTTCTATGTCAACGCAATCAAAAGATACGTGCATTAATTATGCATCGAGTTTCCTGCATTTTGTATGAAAAATGTAATTTATAGGTGTTTACTGGAAAAATAACCTTGTAAACTTATATTTGTAGTTCATTTCATACAAAATATTATTTTTGTTTTATATGTTCTCGTTGACCTACAGTCCTGAAATTGGTACAGATGCTTCGTTAGGCGAGTCCGAATCGCAATTCTGTAAGCGACTTTTTACTTTACTGCCACTTTCTTGTGTTCACCATTCAACGTGGACATTGGCGAAAAGATTTGTGCTCAACTGGAACGTTCGAAATGCCATATACAATCAAAAAACCTGACAGGATAAAAACAAAAGAAAGCAAGATCAATGATCTATTAGGATTAATATCAGCAGCGTCTTGGCGCACGTGGCATAGCATCCAACGGTACGGTTGCCGGTTTGATCTCTCTCGAGGAAATGATCCGTTTTTATTCCTAGCTCGGATAATAAGACGAATAATATATGAAATGTGGAAAACTGAGTAACTCAACATTACATTTTCTCTGCCTACTTTACTAAATGCGAACGAGCGTTAAACTGAAAAAACAGCCACAGACTGATAAAGACGTTAATCTCTTTTGCGACCCGCAGTCGGCGGGTAAAAAACTTTTTAAAACTTTTTAAAAAAAATACAATTTCTATTCATTATAAAACTAAATACACCATGGTACGGTAACATGGTAAAAAACGGCCGAGCATTATGCAATTGGTCGGTTTTGGGAGGTGACGTCAACCAACGAAGGCAGGTTCAGGGTCGAGAGCGAGTTCACGCGATCATAGATTGCTTCGTTCGTATGCGGTGGGTTTCCACTTACCGCATTTGCGTGATTATTCTATGCATTCATTATAATTGTTAAGTAGCTGCCATTTAGTTTTTTTTTGAGTGTTAGTGATTGTAAAAATTGTGTAAATATATTAATTTGATTTTTCAAATACAATTTCAGTCAAGTTATTTATTAATAAATAACAATACAGTATTTTTTTTAAAGATTTAGTATTTTTTCCGTCGTGGCGCAGTGGCACAAGGGTGTGATTGTAACGCGACCGTTGTGGGTTCGATTCCCACTCGAAGAAGTTAATTATGTATTTACGAGTATATTTCCATTTTCTATGCTCTGGTGTCGAGGCAAATCGCGGCGTTGAGTTCTGCCACTCAACACGCAATGCTTCTAGAATTCGGCGGAAAGTGGGCAACGGAGTCTCTTAACACCGAGGCTCCTTCTGCCTACCCTGCTGTATGCGGGATACAGCGTGAAACTGAAAAAAAAGATATACATATTAACATACCTATTTCGCTCTCAAAATGATCTATGCACATTAGATATGAACTAAAACCACTTCAATCACAAAATATATATAACATTTCGCAAGGTACAAAGAACTTCGTGAAAATTTTATAATTATCTTCTCAATCAGGGATCTTTCATATTGAGCGGCGAAACTTAACACTGCATGGACAGACCGCTCGAACTGATACAAATATATTAGTGAGTGAGATATACAACTATGCGTCAACTATGCGTGTGCGCAATTTTGCAAATTGACAAATGATGAATGTATATATTTCTGTACCATACATAGGGTTTGATCAATCATGAGACGGTTGGACAAAATCTTACTAAAATCACGATGATTGTGTGTTAAGTTTCTTTTCCCTGCAGTAGTGTGACGTCGAGTTCTGCCTCTTAACGAATTGAATTTAGGCGGTGTTTCGAATTAGAAATATGAAAGCCTTCCAATTTCGATAAAGCGTAAAGCTGAAAATTAAAATAAAGATAGAGAAGACGTATATTTTTCATAAAATATCCTTAATTTTTTTAAAAAATAATAATTAATTTCCGAGAACACGGAATTCAGATAACATTTGTGTAGAGTTCACTGTTTGTGATAACGCATGTGTTTATTACTAATATAAAACAAGAAAAAATCTTTGAACTATAAATAATGTTGCATATCAGTTTTTTAATTTAATACCGTAGCGTGATATTATTATTATGAGGTTCACGCTGTATCCCATTTAACATACACAGGATACAAAGGGAGGGATACAGAGGGAACATGGGAACCTAGTATAAATATATTCCTATCCATTTAAGACACTTCCGTTCACTACTTTCTGCCGAATTCTGGAGGCATTGTGAGTTGAGTGGTGGGACTCAATATAAATTTAAATAAATATTTCAATCTCTTCGAGTGGGGATCGAACCCACAGTAGACGTCACTTCCGCTGTAAAGTACCAGGCTCACCCTCGTGTGGAGGAAGATGGTAACATATTTATTAGTAGATTTAAGCAACAGCAACATCGACAAAGACAAGCCATTATTTAATAACTGATACTATCGAATTATGAAACGATAGTACGAGTAGCACAACGACGCGGACGAGATGCAAAATGTTGTTATTTCCATAATGGCTCAAACAGGTTTGTTCATCGAATTGCCTATATGTTCATTATTTAACTAGCTAGTCAACCTTGCGTTGTTCAGGTTTTTTTACGATTGTTATAATTTTATAGTATTTCAAATCATCATCCACTATACGTAACGTAAACGTAGAAAACGCCCTAAGATAATGTAAAGTTAATATTTCTATAATATATTAAGTATAATTTGTAAATTAAGGGCGTTTTGGCACATTTCGTAAGCTTCTCAACAAGCAATACATCGAAAATTAAGCAGAGAGTATAGAACAGAGTGTTTTTACACTAACTATCAACCTGTAAAAGCTAACAAAAAAGATATATCCCGCACTTATAAAAAAAAACTTATTAAAAAAGTATAAAAATGTGAACAACACGAACGTAGCGGGATTTGAATCCGTGTTATAATGTTACCGTTTCATTCCTAAGTATGGATTACTCCACACTTTGAAGTATAAACGACAACAAATTTCGGTACGATTGTATCTTGAAAGAACATTTGATAGATTCATTATTTTTTTTACGATTGTAGAAAAGAGGAAAATAGAGAATTACACAAAAGTAGAGATAAAAATGTTATAAAAAAACTTATTTTTGACAGCATTGTGCAGTGTTTTATATTGTAAACAATCCTTAACCATATATATCGTAATAGCTAAGTAATCGTGTCACGAAGAAATCTTATTTAAAATTCTGGATGTGAAATACAACCTGTCGGCCGCGATTGATAATATACGTTTGGTATACAAGTGAAATTACAATTAGTATGGAGTATCCTAGAAAAGAACAAGATAGGAACTAACGCGAGCCGCCCTCGACTACTACAAAGATATATGCAGATTGACTTTTTGTTTCTTTGAAATGTAGTTTGAACAAATATTAGCCTGCATCTAAATAATAATGGCAGTTCTCTTGATTAACACGTGTAAACGTTATCAACGTCATTTATGAATGCGTGAGAGCATGTTTAATTGCCGTTTTTATTAATGCAAATTGTTTAGATTAGTTTTTGCTTTATGCTTGGTGACGGAAACTATAGAAAAAGTGTTCGAAAGGAAGTGTTACACAGAATCAAGGTCTACCGCCTCTAACATTACAACGATAGAGTCAAATGCACAAAATAATATTCGGAGCGGCCGAGTTTTCAGCGTAACAAAGGCCGCAGGTGCCTCGATCGATACGGTGCATGAAAACTGGAAGGTTGCTCGATGATACGGAAGTAGAGGTTTCCTCTTGCACGGCTGTAGTGTAGCTGGTGTAGTGTGTGTGTGTGTGCCGCTGTGCAACTAGTCGCCCGAGGTCGCCCACATTTGATCTGTGCAAATTTCGTGTTGAGGTCGCTGGCCGCTTCCAGGGTCGCAGCGCCGTATCTCTCAAATTTTGCTTGTTAATTATAAAAATAATGCGTTATATAAGCTATACAATATCTCTCTGTCTTGTTCACTCCCGCGGCTCGGTCATATGCCTGTCGCGCCGTCACCAGCACTGCGACGCACACAGCAACGCGGGCTAGAAAAGTACATCCACGAATTTCGGCGACGCTTGAGTGTGTGCGTGAATGACGTTATCGTACAATGCGATTACAGGGCTGTATTGGAAACTTTTCTGTTTTATTATGACGAATTGTGAATAGACAGCTATTACTGGCCGTTTTTGTACGTATCACTTACTAATATTCGCAGTTTATTAGTATTTGACATTTTGTGCAGACTTATCTCAGTTATTAGTTTGCATTATTATACATAATTCACAAGTGTATAAAATAAGTTGCAGCTCGAAGTTCGGTTCTGTGCTTACACGTGCCGCGGAGTTGTCCCCTGGATGCGATGTTTGGCAGTCATTGTATGCAGTCATCGCGTATTTGCGCACTAGCGCCTCCGCCTCCTCGCCCGTCCCCTGCCTCCATAGGCGATGTACAGTGTGCCACATTTACGGACCTCAATCACCTAAGTCTTAGCTCTAACAACATAAAGCCCATATTGGCATGTATCGAACTAATAGCTTCGCTGCCCACTGTACTTACACGCATCCGTAGATAACTTATTTGGGTTTATGCAAATTGAACGCGGATTTATTTCTTTGCGCGTGTGTGTGTGTGTGTGTGTGTGTGTGTGTGTGTGTATGCATTTGTTTGTGTGTAATAGCTAAATGAGACAATGTAATTTTTTGCAGTGAATGCTAACTGAACTCAGTTTTAACTTAAATAATTATTATAAGGCACGTCCATTTAAGTTTTAATGTTGTTTTCAATATTTTGGATATATATATATATATATATATGATTAGTAAATTAAATATATAAAATATAAGAATATTTATTAAATACTTTCAGTTTAGGGGATCAATTGCAAAACATAAATATGAAATAAGAGCCAAGTTAAGTATTAAGTAATGACGACTTCACCGGCACAATCATGGGAGACCTATATGAGTGTCGAGTTCTGTGCTCACTCGAGCTTAAATTCATATACTATACTATAATAACTTAGTCATAATAAACGTGTCGCTTAGTTATTTTAATTATTATTTACTGTTATTAAATTATTACTACTATTCACTAATTCTTTGTTATTTTTAGAATCCCTTTATCTTCCTACGTTCTTTTATGTAACTTTCATACTACTTTACTTTCTTCAAAACTAAATTCTTCTTTTAAAATATCAACAACCATTTAAGTTTAATTGTTTACATTTTATTTACATCACAAATTAGAAGATTTAAAAAAGTTTCTTAAATGGCATGTTATGAAGGGCTCAAATGGTTTGTGCAAAATACACATGGTGCGTTTCCAACTTTTTAACTTGGCTCGACATGCTTGCGCATGGCTTCATAACTATGACAGTTTCTTTTCGCTCCAAAGGTTGTCTAGAAAAGATGGCTACTTGGCCATAAGATCGCCTTTTATGCATTATGTATTTAATGTCTATGTTTATAAATATAGCGGTGTACAAATAAAGTTATAATAATAATAATAGTTTTAAGTTCAAATAACATTCGAAGAAGTGTTTATTTACAATATATTATAATAGTACATCTATGTAAGTTAAGCAATTGGCGGCTTTAGATCTAACACGTGATATATGGAACGACTTGCTTCTATGTTGTTATTCAAAAGATCCTTGAAGATATGAGACTTTTAATTGATCTTCTATACTTAATATGAACTGACTGACATAGTGATATACAAATTTAGAAATTTTATAGAGATATCTTACTAACTGAACTAGTCAAAAATAAATATTAAAAATCTCAACCCTAGGGGATTATAATAAGAGTCAACACCTTGATATATAAATATTGAATATTTTCTGAGAAAATTTAAAATTACACGAGCGCAGACGCAAATATATAGCTAGCTTATACATAAAAAGTATATAATGTAAACTCAAAAAAAAAACAAAGGCTCTCATAAAGGAAAACATAGCTTGTAGAAATGTAGCTTTGACATTTGGGATCAGAACGGTCTAAAACCACACCTGAGCCCTAATTAATGGATGGACCTGAGCACATAACGCAACACGATAGTTTACCTTCGCTAATGGAATATAAAAAATAATATGTGTGATAATTTATAGGAGAAAATTAAGATAAACTGGTAAAGAAGCATATATATATATGTATATATATATATATTATTCTGTTTATGTTATTTGACTTTTAATGTATTAAGTTGAGTACTCCCAGTCAACAACCCATTTTTCGATTTTTAGGCCTATCTATAGAAAAAAAAGTAGTGCATTTCTCTAGTGGCTTAAACTGCACCACATAACACTAGCGCTACTCGTAGAAGCGGTAACAATATTAAAAAATTAAGGCATAATTCCTTTGAGTACAAGTACAAATACAATCCCGAAATATAAAAATAACTTCTTTATTTATATGTCAATAATAAATTAATAGTTAACGTCAATGTAACACTTCCAATTCATTTAAAAAGAAAAGTATCTAAAAATCGCATAGATTGACCTACATACGAAAGGTCGATAGTGTACCAACAGATGCATGCTGAGTTTATTTACTATAGCTGAAAAGGAGTAGACAAAGTCTTATTGAAATAAATGCAAATGCAACTCTACGCTTTTTCCTCATAAACAGAGAAAAGCTAGTGGTCCCGCCCAATTTTCTAGACATTGTGTATTGAGTGGCGGTACTCAACGCCGCGTTTTGTCTACCAGGGAGGTTTAACCAATTGAAAAACAACAATTTCTCTGAGAAGGGGATTAAAGTTACATGCATTGTATTTACAGTCATACACTGTTTCACTGTGCCACGACGACTTCAATAAAATAAAATTTATGAATAATATATATATTTGTTCTAATTACCTCAAATGTGCACGAAAGTGTACTAAACACTTAACACATATAACAGCAAGAAGTGAATCGAATTGACGAAAACTAATGATCACTCTATTACCTAGGTGTTTTTTTTATACAAACATGTATACAAGCAAATTCTTTGCAAATAGATTTGAATAGAGATGTAAATGTTGTAGAAGTAGTAGTAAATTGATTGAAGACGCATCACGTGACCCAGTTATGGGGGCTCGAGCTATTTTAGAAAGAGCACACCAGCTGCATTCGTTACAGCCATGGTGACCTGGTTTCCACTACGTCCTTTGTTCTAGTAAAGCAATTATATTCTAGTCTTATCAGGGCGATGATTCTATAAGTTTGGTTCATGTTTGCTATTACATGTATATAATATATAGTTTTTTACTAACTTGTTGTATATATAGTAAATAATAAACAAATTAAGCGCGAGTTGGGCTCGCCCACTGTGGTTTCTATACCAATTTCCTTCAGCTATGGATCACAGGAATTACTATTTAGAGTTTCCGTGGATCTTAAAATATGAATTTTGGCATAATGTTTGGTAAATATGGGTTTTAAATAATGATATGAATTTCATACAAAATGAAGAAAAATATATCTAGTAATACTCGTCTCTTCGTGGATAGTTTTGATTTAAAAGGTTGATTTAATTCTATGCTCCAAGAGACAATAGTCCTAAATATTTCATATTAATTTCACATGTACACATCTGCGATCTGGATAAAAATGGTATTAACAGACGGACAGACAGTCGGCAAGTGATTCTATAAGGGTTCCGTATTTTCCGTTTGAGTTAAGGCATTCTAAAAATGTAAATTAAGTGAACATACTTCGCTTTTGTACTAACTTATCAAGAATCAATTCTCTCAAGAATGCGTTGACACGCATGCCCTGATGGGCATGACGATGTATTTTCCGGAACTGTCGGTTGATATTAAGATATAGATCGATACAATATGAGATATCAAGGTAGGACTAGACTAACTAGAGAGGACGTTTTAAAATCTATCATAATTTGTTTTATGTCACATTATTTATTAATTTACGATTCAAAGAATCATATCAGGTTATAATTTAGTATTATGAAATAAAAAAACGTGCAAATAAATATATTACTATGAAACCATTCCTGAAAATAGATGATAGAAAAGAATCCACAACCTCCACTAGTAATAAATAGCCAAGGCTTATAAATTGCTAATAATGTAAAGCAAATTGGGCTTATTACTTTTATTTCAAGAGTACTCCAGTTGCATTCATTACGGTGACCCAATTTCCGCAGTCCGCCCTTTGTCGGGAACTTTTGTGACGTCGAGCTAAATTAAAAGGAAAATTGTCAGGTAAATATATTTATAAGACGTTTATGTGGACAAACATTTTGCACATTACCATAAATGAGTTATATGTATATATATATATATATATATATATATATATATATAGTATTTTATATGAGTGTACGTAATACAGACGGCTCTACAATTTTTGAACACACTGAAGACAAAAATACCTTTTCATAATTAACTTGCACGAAATAATTAATAATACAATTTCCGTATTATCTATAAATGAACGGACAACCTAGAAGGATTTCCGGTAGAGAATGTATGCTATAGAATTAATCAGTTTGTTAAAATCGGATACTGCCCTGAGGCTGAACAGGTTCCGTTTACGCAGGGGTGTGCTGATTAACATAGGGTGGTCAATCATACACAAAGAGTTGAGTCTTCTTTAAATTCATATACGACTTATAGATAGATGTCGTTGCTGCTTTTTTAATTTTATTTAGTCAACCAGACTGCAAGTGGTAATCGAAGAGGCTACTTGTTCAAATCAATTAACATTTAGTATTTTTATATTATTTTATATAAAAATTACGATAACTATTTACTCACCTTGCAAAGTAGATAGCGTATATTTAAATCAAAAGCAATTCATAATTATAATTAGAGATTAAATGAGGTCCTACGAAAATGTCATGGTCACTGCAAAATTGAAAAACCTTCGAAGGTCACGACTGGCTTAGGAGCAATATTTTTTGTGGCATATTAAATATTGAAGCGAACTGCGTGAGGTTATAGTAATGTATTCAAATTGAATGTTCGCCGATTGGCGCACGGCTAAATTCCCTTGATTCAATCTAATCAAAAATTCCACTGACAACGTTGTTTCTAGAAAATGCAATTTTAGTTTTTCTATTTTTTTGTTCTATAACTAGTTTGTAAATATGAACATAGATAATGTAAGTTGAAAGAAAAAAATAATAATATGATTTTTAATAGTATTATTTGCTTCTATCTCACACTAAATGCAAAAGTGTTAAATGAGATCTCTATTGTGTAAGATTATATTCAACGACTTTATTTTGGAAAATTTTGTTTTCTCACATGCAACTACTAGCAGGCAACGCTGTACACTATGAGTCACATAACATTAATTTCTTTAATAAAAAAACCAAAAACGGAAGGTAAAATAGAACAGGCTATCATAGCATTGTTCGACGCAGGTAGATAATTGATCGGGCAAACAGCGTGGAATTCGGAACCGTTACGCAATGCATTTTTTAGGGTCTGAAATTACAGGGCGGGGGCGGGGTGGTAACGGCGGGATATGACGTTCGATTTAAAGGGTAGGTACAGGGTGGTAGCTGCAGGGCTGTTGACGGGCGGCCCGCGCCTGCGCCCTAGGCCTGCCGCCGCCCGATTTCCGCACGAGCGTTGACAGTTAGTCCGGACTTCCTCGATACCGCGCGTCCGCGCTGTGCCTGTGCCTGTGCCGCCTGTGCCCCGGGCGTTCCGTTGCCGGCCTTGCCTAGCTGCCCAGACGTACATGGCGTATTGACGGACCTCTTCACGTAAGTTCCTTTTGTGCACCTCTACACCATTGATTGGTCGCGTTCAGTGTGGCTCGTGTGTGTTTGTTTTTCTGTGATATGTTTATTTTGTGTTGTCGTGATTGTGTCTCATTTTCGTTTCTGTAGTACAAACTTATAACAGTGGTTTCACGTGGGTTTTAACATTTGCTTTGAATGGATGAGGATTTTTTTCTTTAGATGGAGTTGACTATAAATTTTAATTGTCTTTGCATGAAATTCTATTAAAGTTTATGTATGTACATATTCAGTTTCGTTGGGTAATTATTTATTTGAGTTTTGCTTAATTTTAAGTATTTTAAGTGCACAGTGGTCATGTAGTAAAATTCAAAAGTATCTTTTGTTTGTCCAATTTAAATTTTTTCAGTAATTTTAAAATTAATATATAAATATTTTAAACATTACCAATTGTTAATATGCAACACAATATACTGAACGTATTTATGTATAATAGTTAAGTCAAATTTATAGATTTACTAAAAAGGTAAGAGCATCAGACATGCTATAATAATTCTGTAAATAATATTACCTAGCTTTAACAAGTAAAATGTAAAAGGTTTGCATTAAATGCACTCGTCTTTATCATATTAATTCAGTTTCACTCTGTACCCCACACACAGCAGGGTAGGTATTGAACCAAATATATAAAAAAGGCTTTACACATTTCCTATATATTAAGGCTAGCAGAGCATTTAGGCATCAAGGCATCGCGTGACAGTAATACTACTAATATATTTATGTATATAATTATTCCTTCTGTCATTATTAATGACGTTGTGGGTTCGATCCATGTTCGAAGGTAGTTATATTTTAAACTACTTTCATCTTCCCGATCTGGTCGACAAAGTGCGGCGTTAAGCTTGCCGCTCTACACACAATGACTTGACAATTTGGCGGAAATCGCTTAAACTAATTATAGCTAAATAAAAGAAAAAACTCTTTGGTAACAGATGAAAACAAACTCTTTGATACCAAATATAGGAAAACATTTTTTTGAAATACTAATGATTTAAGAGCTATTTAAAATTTCATAAACTTTTAAATTATTATATATAATTCTATTAAGTTTTCAATGCAAATAAAAATATTTATATTACTTAAATTTTAATAGTACTGTATTCCAAGTCTTACTAAAAAACTATATACACTATATACCGGTAACGACTAACGACGCCTATGATGAGTAACGGCGTTATTCAAATATCGGCGGTAGTTCGCGCCACTTGCACGGTAATGATTGCGCGTTAAAACTTTATTGCCACCATTAATTCCGCGGGACGGTCATTTAGGGAGCACTTTGGAGATATTTTTTTTACCATGTCAGGTTGAGATAACCTGTCTATAATTGTTAATTATTAAATGTGATTGATCGCTTATACGTTTGCATATTAATGCAATTTGTTTTTTTTTTCTATTTTTCTGATAGCGAATGAGACGATTCGTTTAGTTTATTCGATTTTTAGGTTTTTTCTAGGCTTGTTCCTATGTCATTGTTTTATGTTTTACAAAGCTGCTTTTTTTAATGAAGATATGTAAAATATTTACTATCTGTCCATCTGGCTATAAGTCTGTCAGGATGTATCTCATGAACCGCGTTAGTTTGACACTTGAAATTTTCATAGACGATGTATTTCTGTTGTCGCTATACTATACCAACTAATACTAAAGAATAGAATAAAATAAATGTTTAAAGGGGCTCCCATATAACAAGTGATTTTTTTCCATGCATCAAACGTTTTCATAGAAATTGCCTATGTGCGTGGGTGTGACTCGCACTTGACTGGTTTTTTATTTTCACGAATTATGTATTTTTGGACTGAAACACAGAGCCTAGTCTGTTAACTCCATTGCGTGTAAGCCGAAGAAATTTATGTAATTAAGGTAATACCAGCATTGCGGCTTTAAGCTCTACGTCTTCATACACAGTGTGAATAAAATTTAAATTCGGGCAAAAAGTATAGAGTGCCTTGACACTAATTTCTCTCTGCTTACTCCGCCATTCTGCGAAATAAAAGTCCAAAATATCTAAATAACGATTTATTACATGTTATAACAATATAGATAACCATATGATATAATAATTTTTTATCATAGAAAATAATATTTTTTTCCCTAAATACACTCAAGAACACACTTACGGAGCCGCATGGGGGCCGCTAGTATGTAATATTAGTTGAATTTAAAATTATATCCTTTCTATTCTATATATATCTGACCATTTTCTTTGTGTCAGAGGGATCTCGACACGTTATATACCTATTTAGCACAAATAATACCATAGTAGGAATTGAGAGCGGAACTAACTAGTTAGTGACATTCACTATTACATGACTTTAAATGGAGATTCTCCTTTATCAGAGATTTACATTTTAGTCTTGTTTTTTTTAGTAAGGACTTGCTTATAATATATATATTTTTGATGAAATTTATATAACAGATTTTTAGCCTAAAATACTTACACCTCTTCAATATAGTTTGAATGCAGCTATTTGCATTTAAACTATATTTGCAACCATTGTCTCTGATCATCTTAATGCGTATTTAATAAAATCTAACTTTAGATACATTATCTTTCAAGATTTCTTAAAGTATCTATAGTAATTAGAATATAAATGAACATCATAATAATTAGGCATTTATTATTTAGTAGTTTCAACACGCTTTTTTTAGGTTAACACGGTTTTTTATATTTTAGAAGGTCGATGTAAGCCGTTTAAAATTCGCATAATTTGAATGAATTGTAAATTATTGCATATTTTTTTGGATTTTATGGATACTCTCAGGATATTTTGATTCAGTGCCTTTCAAGTTCTAAGAGTCATAAGAGAAAAGGCGTCCCATTCCTATTTCCGAATCATTGCGTGTTGGTGGAGGATGTCAATGCTCTTTCTTCTAAAGCCGAGAAACGAAAACAATTAAAATATCACCGAGTGGGTTAGACCCACTACCATTTCCATTTCCTTTTCTAACGATAATTGAGTTGGTAATATATTCCCATGAGGCATTAGAATCAAATCTTTATATTTTTTTTTAATGTGAATCATTTTTGAACACGAGATCTTATTATTAATTTATTTATCGGTAAGCAAGCATCATTTTTAAAATCGAGATAAAAACTAATAAAGCTGAGAGTAGGTATTTATTATTTGTTTGTGTTTATATTTCAAGCGTGTCATATGAAGAATCCTAATAGCAATCCCAATATTCAATTGTGTTCAGGCGTAGCGAAATAAATCTAACTGATAATTTTATATAGTGCAGTCGTAGCGCGTGATAGTAAGATTAGATAACCCTTCAAAAATTCGTAAGCCCTATTTTATATAGGCATGCCTAGTGTTAAATATATTAAAATTTAATTTTTTTTTGTCAAACAATAAAATACACTAGGCATAAATACTTTACTTTCAGTATTTTTAATAGAATTTAAGATACGCTGCACTTAAATGTAAGTAGCGCCAATCAAAACTTTCTTAAAGTAATTTAAGTATTTATAACGAATAGTTTATCAATCTGAGAGCTACTTTCACAGAAACAATTTTGCTTAAAACAAATTTGTTATCATTTTTCATTCATTCAATCGTTTTAAATAAACATCGTATAATATTCATATTTACAAAAAGGACGTGTTACAGCTTTAATGGCCGCAAAAGGAACTAGTTACTATCAAGCCTGTTTACTTAAAAATATGCGTCAAATAGATTTTTATCTCTAAGAAAGAGCATCCGTTTAGATGGATATGCTAATGTTTTTGTGATTTCTCATAAAAGGGCCCCTCAGCGCATAACTTTGATATCCTGATTAACGAGGAAAATCACAGAATAAAAACTTATATTTTTACTATGAGTTTAAATAATAAAACGATTATTATATGTGTTGTTACCTTTTTTTTTTACTTTTTAATACGACTCGATCAAGATCTCTATTTCAGGGCAGCCTGTATTCTAATACTGATTCGTTATCGTAATTTACATGGCCTTGCTAATGTTGATAAGAGAACTGAGCCTATAGTGAATTTTATTATTATCTTTATTGCGTTGCATATTCTTTAATTTTTTTTCAAAGAAAACACTAATAATAAACTTAAAATATTGCTGATTAATTTATTTTAGTTAATTTATGCATGTGTCCTTATTTGTCAACATAATTCCAAATACAACAGGAAAATCTAACTGTTAACCAATTGCATAGTTTCTATTCAAGTGCTCACGCTGCGAACGAACAGAAAGACGTTCTCAATCGTTTGAGGAACTAATATCAAGGCCGCTTTATAGCCCGGCTGCATTGTTACTTAAGATCAGCTCTCCATCATCAATCATTATATCAATGCAAGGATCGTTTTGGTTGTGTTTATGAACAGATGTCACTACTTGTGAAATTCGGTTATTTTTTGATTGGCCTTGATTGGGCTAAAATTTTAAAACAAAAATTTACTGTAGAGTTAATGACTTTACAATTCTATTTGAAAATTGCACTTAAAATAGATATTGTGTATATTTGACAGCACTAATAGATTTCACGGGCGGTGCGGTAGACGCGTGTGCAGAGCCGGCTGCACCGCGACGCCCGCGAGGGGCGCCGCTCTAGCCATCTTTTTTTCATTTTGCGTACGTCTTTTTTTGGCAGCGCGAGTTAACCTTGGATTTTTTCATAGCGAAGCGCAGCACGTACGCGCGCAAGTTTCGGATAGTCGTAGAGCGTCCCCCACTCGGCGCGTCCGAATTTTCTGCATTCGAACGGTGCGAGGAGTTTTCGGCGGTCGCATTCGCGAGTGGGGCTCCCGGCGGCTAGGAGCGACGTCGCGCGTTGCAACATGCGGAAGTGATACGCGCAGTGATACGGACTATGTATACTTGTGTTCAGTTCTACGACCACTAATGCTTTTGTTTTAAAACAATCTCAAGGACTGTGGAATTTGACATTCATGGAATCGAGGAAAGTATTGTTGCTTTTATCAACTATGATTTGATAGTTTAGATTGTGAAACGGCCAGCCTCATTTCTAACTAAATCTGGACTCGTAAAGTACTGGAGCATACAGCCTTTGACAAATGTGTGTTGACACCCCGCAGAATGCGATAAATATTAAGTGACTTAGGGGTAAGGAAGTTTAGTCCTTAAATTGTTCAGTTGAAAGGATATTTTTGCACAAATTTCGCCCGCTTCCCTGGTTTTGCATACACGTGCTGTCGTTCTGGGGCTATTGAACTTGATAATGAGAACCGTGTTTCCTCAACTTTACACACCTATGTTGCATCACTAAGTTTTTTTTTTGCACAATCCTCGCGACCGGTTCCAGACTTTTCAGATTCGTGTCAATAAAATGTAGCGCGTGTTGGAGCCGTACGCGTAAACGGAGTTCCATTCTAACGATCCTGCGGAGTTGTAGAACATGATTTTAATGAATTCACGGCGGAATCCAGTTTAGCAGTAATGTTTGGTAATAGGTATGGGCGTGCTAGCGCGCGCGAGTAGGTAACTCCGGAACCACTCTTTGAGCCGAAAACTGGTCCTGCGACGCATTAAACATTTGCATAGAAACTGTCAATGTGGCTCCGTGGTCAGCTATTAGCACCTACCTCGCGTCCGCCCCGCGCGGCTCGCGACAAGTAGTTACGTACTCTATGTAGGTACTGTAGTATGTACTCTTGTACCCAGTTTCGGTTACTTCAAACGTTTATTGTTATTAATTTAATCTCTTATTATTCAACACTTGTACATTATTTTTGAATATGTTTCATACAACAAATTAATAATTATAAAATAATATATTTCTCATTATCAGCATAGTAACATAGTATATTTAAAATCCACTTATACCGGTAGATGTATTATTAATCTGTTTGTTATTAACCCAAATTATTAGTGGCCGGGAAGAAGCAACCGGCGTAGGTATGAAGGTCGGGCACAATTTATGGCGCCTACAATTTTTCTATCGCAGCTCGGATGCCGAACAAACAACCAATAGGCAGCGAGCGCGATGACACGCTTTAGGACGCATTCATAAACTTTATTTATTTACTACTTACTACGTCTTTACTTACACTCAAACTATAGTTTTAATAGACAAGTAGATTATTTACTTAATGAATGATAGAGTTTTAATATCCATTTTCTCTTACTATATAATAAGTAACCTTGGACTATTTTGATAAGTCTCTATTATTATTACGTAATTTGTTACTTTAAAATAGATTAATAATGAAACAAAAAAATATGATCTAACATTTTACGTTACTATTATGTATGTATTATTAGTTCATGTAATAAATATATTTAAAATAATTATGTTTTCATTTATTTAGTACTAAATCGAAATTTTAACGTCATATTGAAGGATGTTTTATATAGCATTATCAATTATTTTGTAATTTTATGTTATATAAAACTATACGCTACGATACGATATGTAATTTAAAAATTGGTGAACTCTATAGTAATAATTATCTTCGCAGTTAGATAACCTCTAATACAAGCACGTGAACACGATTAGACTATTTGATAAGAAAACATCGATTAAAAGATATCGATTTAAATTATATATAAATAATTATAAAAATCACTATTAGTTTCTAAGTAGAAATCAATAATGTATATTTTATATTTATATAAATAATATCTTATATTTATTTCTACACAATGTCTAAATGACCAGGAAGTAAAGAACGAAAGTGCTCCATACGTAAAATAATTGTTGATACTTTTAACAATGTTAATATAAATATAATACGCAAGAATTCAGTTTTACAAAGTCCCTGTAATATTGGTTAACGCGTCCCAGTCGTGGGCGAGTGGGGGGAGGTAGGTTGGTTTTACAAGGACGAGAGGACCTTCGAGGCGCGACGCTTACGTAACCTACCAAGGCCGCGTTAACTCTATGCGTTGCGTGCAAGGCTATGATAAGCCAGACTTTTTGTGAAAAATCCTCACTAAAAACATTAAATTGAATATTTTGAATCATTTGTATGAAATTCACTAGAAGCATATTGAAAATAAAAAGAAATAAAACATATTTCTCGGCAAAAATATTTTTGTTTTCAAAATGATTTTTTTACGTAAAGTTAGTAATTTTGTAGTAGTTAGGAACTTCTATATTTTTTTTAGTTTGTTTATATAATTTTAAATAGAATTTATTATAGCCATAGACACTCATTCTAATTTTTCTAAATATCGCTTATTTGGTGCAACAATGACGTATTTACTCTATGTTATAAAAGTTATTTTATTCATTAATATGCCTATATATTTAAAGCCTTTGATTGCGTCTTCTGCAATTTTTCAAATAGTGCAATTACGTCATTGTTGCACCAAATGAACTATACAGGTCTGCATACACGTACGTAATACAAATTATATTAATTACATCAATTATTTTATTGATTTACAAAATAATAAAATATGAGAATTTTAATATATTTTTTCTTCAAAAATTAAACGAATGCTGTAATTGCTATATAAAATTTAAAAAAGTATCTTTTTTGTTTTATTAATATATACTTATTTATGATAAATGTTGCCCGAGAGGATTTCGCTAAAGTAAAAATTGTATAAAACTGAGTACAATTGTAAGTTAACTATTTTCTACTTTAATTAATAATGTACGCGATTTCGAAATTTTAAAGACATTATTCTTTCTTTGTTCTCATTCGATTATAAGCTGTTAAAATATAACATAAGGCGTAGTTTAAAGGGGCGTTATTTAGGTCAAGGGTTTTTATATACAGTTTAAATGAAATAAGGGTCAATTCCCTGCATCGATTATTACGAAACATCTTAACGATATAAATTTTATATAATGAATATGTTTAGTTAATTAGCTGTTTATCTTCGTGTTACAATCAAGTAATATAATAACTATTTTAAGCATATAGTCCTAATGTGACAACATGCACGTTAGAATACGTCCTGAAACAGAATATACAAATGTTTTTCCTCAAATAATTATAATGTTGAGGCCCTCTTGGAACAAGCAGGTAAATGTAAAAGTGACGGTTGTGGGTTCGATTCCCACCTGGGAGAATGAATTATTATTTATTAATTTTTTTTCCTTTCCCTCCTCTTCTATGTGTATGTAAACAAAAGACATCACTTCTTTACAATTTATTAAATCGTTCTCGCACCACTCGTTTTGAATAGAACAAATTCGAAATTCCACTTCCTTACTCGACCGAAAAGCGATACATTTGTATTTAGTGGATGCATGTATTCCTTGACCTAAATAAGTATTTAAAACGTGCTTAACCTGTTTCTATGTAACTACCCCGCACAATGCGTAATGTAACCTACCTATTGTTGCACTCACTTGTATGTACATTTGAATACAATTATAACCGTTAGCCAAATATTTTGAATTGAGATCTCGAAAGATATGATTGTGAAAGCAGATGTCCAGATGTATGTCCTTTAATAATTAGTTTGTTACAAAATAATATTATATACTTTATTGCACACATTATATACAAATACAAACCAAAATAAAAAACAAACTTTTTGTTTGTTACTTTAGTACCAGTAAAGGTGTAGATTTCATTTAATCTATTAAGTGGTGTTGGTAAATGCGCATGCATAGTACACAAGATTAATTTACGTAGAACATGATAAAATCAATTCAATAATAATATAATATTTTTGACTTTTTCCTCTGGCCTTGGTGAAAAGTAACAAGGTATATGAATATTTCCTCTATTTAGCGAAACGCTCATAGCTCCTGAGTGACTTTTGTAATAACAATATAATTTTAAAAACAATATTTATACATTCAAAATTAAAATCTCAGTCCAATTTAATAAGCTATTTAATTATTCTTAGATTAGCGCGTTCATCGACGCAGAGAGAAAGAGGCAAATGCAGAACTGACACGCTCAAAAATCCGTTAGAAAAACGTGAATAATTCTAAACCGATCTCTAACACATACACATGATATACAAAATTCAAAGTGATGTACTATAAATATAATTATTTCATAAACAATTCCTTTAAAATATGTGCAGGAATGCTGAAACTAATTAGAGCTCCCCAAAAATTAATCATTATCATATTAATATTTTTCCTCATATGCTATGTTAGTTGAGATGAGGAAAATTCCTCTAGTTCCCATATGAAATTAACAGGTTAAATAACGCAATTCGCGTTAAAGTTTATTTGTTATTTTTTAAAGTTATTTATTCTTTATATAACCTACGTAGAAACTTAAGACACTATTATATATGACAGCTCTGAAATTAAAAGTTGGCTTTTGAAATTAACGGTAATGGATATAAATAAACGTTGTAACGTTTCAGTTGATGTATCTAATATTCTAAGTAACATGTAAAATTTTTAACTAAAAGGCTCGTACAGAATCAATATTTTAAATTAAATTAGCTTCACGTTGTATCCCGCACATAGCAGGGTAGGCAGAAGGAACCTCGGTGTTAAGACGCTCCGTTCCCCACTTTCTGCCGAATTTTGGAGTAATTGCGTGTTGAATGGCAGAACTCAACGCCGCGCTTTGCCTCGACACCAGAGCGAAGAAAATGCAATTATAAATGTAAAATAGCCATTAAATAAAAAAATCTAAAATCTCTAAAATCTCCGATGAAGCTTTAGAGTGAAAGTCATAGTGCAAGCTGTACTCGCTGTGCACCGTGTTGTGTCCTACATCTCGGTTGTGATGGGGTTATGCGGTTTTGCTTTCCCATAAATACTTATTACTTGGTATTAAATTTCATTTTCTATTATATTTCAGATTAATAGAACGACAATTCTATAACCTAATATAGCGTCCGATGACTTCTAACTATAAACGCGATGTTTATAGGTTCGATTCCCTTGCTCGGGTCCGATTCACCTTAAGAAATTAAATATTACATATTTTCATTTCCTGGCTCTGTACTGCCTGTAGACATACGCACGATGTTGAGATCTGCCCCACAAACGGAAACGACAATGGAGTCTCGCGACGATAGATTATAATTGCTAACTTTACTGCAGTTTTATTTTATTTAAAGTATTACTGTGAATTAGTTGAATGGATTTAAACTTTTAATTCTCTATAAAAATACGTAATGTATCATAATACTCATCATAAATATTCTATTGAGTTTTAACGTGCTATATTAAGATCAGTCGTGCTGTTATTTCAAATAATTTTTCTTAGTATCAATATCATCTATATACATATTTATAATTAAGAAAAAACTTATTTAACTTTACACTTTGAAAAGCCTTCCATCCTTTATTAGTATAAATTGCAGTGAAGTGAAAGGTGGCCATACTGCACGCACGGTATCGTTCGCGTATGTACTATGCTGCGTTTTGAAATTAGGCGCGGCTTTCTCACGGCTACAATTCTATTACATAGACGTGACTATCATTTTTTGTACAAAAATTACTCGAAATAAAAGCAGTTATGGATAGATATAGTTTTATTAGAAATATGTTATGGATAGGACGAAAATCTTCATATTTTTTCTTATTTTTAAAAATTCTAGTCTGGTATGAAAGATGTAGAGGTATACAATGTTTTTGGATGAAAAATAATTTTGATGACGCAAGTTATATACAACTTACCCTTGATAGATATTCAAAATTGTTTTCTAGTTCACCTGTGAAATGAACTAAATCTGGCAATTGACTGAAACTTTATACATAAAGAGAATATACTCAACTTCACGCTGTTTCACAAACAGCAGGGTAGGTTCCCTCCACCTAGTGCTGAGACAATATATACTCTGCAAAATGCGTGAGATGTATACAAACAAAAAATATACACAGCGGTGTCCTCAATTACTTGTATCATAGAAAAGGCGGGCCCCTAGTTGTGAAACGTACCGGTGCGTGAGCGCGTTGCAGCGGCATGCAACTTTCTATTTTGACTACGCTACGCCGTACGCGTGAGCCTCCGAGTAATGCATCTAAAAGCCTTTGTTAATACAAATATTCGTAAACAAAAGGAAAATGGTAATTTTTGTAGAAGAAAACTTGATTGTGACTATTTATGTTAATTAAGGTATTAGATGTTTACATATATCAAAAATATATATGGATTTTGTAATATAATTACATACGTATCCTTTGATAAAATAGTTTTTTTCTAATTTTATATATTACTTCAAAATGTTTTCAAAAAAAATTATGCTGAAATTATTCATTATTAAATAAAACTATTAACTTTTAAGCAAATTGAAATAGAATTTTGGGAAAGTAAAAAAATATTGAGACTTTGAATTGAAATTTAGAAACGTTTGCGTACATCTCCGAACACTTGCGTAATAGTAATACTACGCAGTACGCACTACGTACTTAAAGCTATTTGCTTGTCGACTGAAATCACCATATTTTATGGGTATAACTTTAAGTTCTATCCAGTTAATATTTTCATTACTTTTCACTGGTGTCCAGGCAAAATTGCTGATTGAATTCCGCCACTCAATATGCATTGCCTCCAATATTCTCCAAACGCTGATAAGTAGAATTTCCTGATATTATACTAAAAAAGGGTGAAGCTGCAATGTCAAACCTGGTATTTGCTGATTTGTCTTTAAGAACTGACTAATGTCGTCGTAGACTAAAGCCGCGCCTACCTTTCTAACGTATGTGTATCAACCTATTATTAAGGAAATGCTTAAAGAAAATTATATTTCTTAGTATCGTGGCGCAGTTTTGTATTTCACTGCACGAGCTGTACGATGAGTGTAGTACGAGTTCGCTTGTCACTTGTGAATATTTAATCGTCAATCGTTATTAATAGCTTTGTAAGGTGTATGAGCAAAATCAAACAAAAATAAGAAATTTAAGTCTCGTTAATCGTTATAAAACTTTTATTCCGTTTTCGAGGCTTTATTTACTTCTGAAAATTGTAAGATAAACAATATAGCAGATAATAACCGCGTCGAGTGAGTAAGTGAGAGAAGATGCCACAGTGAGAATATAGAAGAACGTGCACGTTCAAGAGGTTGAGCACGTTGAAACAATGAATGACGAAAGAATGGCTAAAGTAAAGTTATGAAGCCAGAGTGAGTAAGAGAGACATGGGGAGATCTCTTGGATGGATCTTTATACATCATGATATTGGAGATGGATCACGTAAAAACCATGAGGACCCCCTGGAAGATAAGTTTGTAAATTACGTACGAGAAATCGTAGCGTTTAGCGCTCAATTCTTGTTGGCTATCGTAGGTGTAAAACGCTTCACGTTAGGGTAGGTTAGCCTGGGTAAGAAACGTGAAAATAATTAAAATTAGTTCTACATTGATTGATTTTATTGCGATTATATTTATAATTTTTTGTTATAATAATGATACTGATAAAGCTGCTGAATTAAATTTAGAATCTACTTGATACAAAAAAAAAGATATCTAAATAATATTTTTGCTTTTATTCAATACCTAAATATAAACAATAATGGTTTCTGAATTGAAACTTATATATTCACTGACTATATTCAAAGAATAAATTATAAAATTTTAATAATAACAATATAACTATTGTTTCTGTTAATAATAAATATTGAGTCCGTTTGAATATTAGTAAAATGAAGTAGGTCAAGTATTAAGGAACAATGAACTGATGCATTGTGGACTCTATTATAGAGCACTTGTCGTTGTGTTGACAAAGAAATAAGTTGAAAGTATAATATTTATTTAATATTGTTACTTTTATGTTCATTGATTATAATATGAATAAGATTTAAATCAAAATTTTATTTGAAATATTTAAATATGTATATTTAAATGGACATGGATGAATTTACATACATTTATATATGTATGTTTATATATGATGCGTGTCGCGGGCTATTTGATTTTGACAGATTACTATAAAGTATTTACAGGTGATACTGTTCAAGAGCGTTTTGAATACAAGCCACAAAATTAAATAACTTGTCGCTAAACTCTCCTATATCACAAGCAAATCCATACACCAGCAATAGTTCAAAACAAACTAAAGCTATAATATTACAGCCATATGTATATAATATACTAAGCGTCTTTGATTACCATTCACCGTTCCCCTCTCTAACTTAAATTACACAACATACATATCTGATGCGTAGATATTAAATGATTTGACATATTCCCACGACGGACACAGTGTACAGTGTACAGTGTACAGGGATCATATATTAATACTATATTTGAAGTAAAGCATTATTTTTATTATATTAATGTATGAATAAAATATTTTGTATTATTATACACTTGTTGCTTTTGAATATTACTTTTATAATGAAACTTTTGCGACTTGATAGATATTGAAAACGGCACAATTAGATTAACTTTAACTTTAAGTTAATTTAATTAAGTACTTTAAACAAACAATCAGGTTAATATTAATTACATTATTTTATATTATTTCTTTATTACATTAGCTAGTTTTTGTTAATAAAATAAAAAAAATATAATTTCGTATATAATGCCTAATAGTATAAGCTGAACTTATAACTTTTATTGTTTTATTTTATAAAGTTCCAGCCAATCAAAGCTCAAGATGAATTACGAGTCAAACTTAGTATAAAACCTTAGGCATTTCTTAGGCTTACTTAAGCGTACCGAAGAAAAGTTTCACAATATTTATCAAACCAACTTTAAACAAGATTACCTAGTATATATATAATGTAGATTCTGTAATACTATAAAAATTGGACTAGATTTCCTTTACCCGCAAACTTTTCCCATTTTCGCCTATAACATCTGAATATGAGAATGTTTTAGATGGTTTTCGCGGCTCGTGGAGCGTGTTAACCCAAATAAAGGGCGGACATTGGCACATCTTACCTCGGATATTGTTTTTCATTCTTGAATGGGATTCACTCTATGAGTTTTTTATAAATCCGTTACATAGACTCCGCTAGTCCGCTAGACTGTTTACATTTTTTAGTTTTTGTTTGTGTGTACATACAAGTATATCTTTTGAATATTCAAAACAAATATTGCTGTATTTGTATACATACCTGTTTATATCACGAGGTGTATTATTTCTTTTGACGTAGCCTTACATTTTTTAATTTCAATCCCTCGAAATTTTATTTGAATATCGAGTCCAAAATATTTTGTTAATTCGTAAATTCGTTAACAATTATTTTAAAAAAAGATCAATTATTACGAAACCGTGTCGCGTCTCTACAATAATTACTCTATGCCACCGTTGACCGTTGCCGACGCAGTTTGCGCAACTCGATGCAGCCCCCCTTCCCCCCACGCACTGCGCGTGCGCGTGTGCTGCATTCCGGAACCGGGTCGCAGCCGAAATTCCTCCGTAGCCAGTCCCATCTGACCTCCCCGCGCCTCTAGGGCCTCTACACCTTGGTTAAGCAGGAGAGCTCATTAAATATTGGCCCAGTGTACGTGCACGCATGCAAATGTACAGTTAGCCGGTAACTGTGCTGGGAATCAAATCGATACCGTATCGACTCGTGCTTCCCGACGTTTTTGGGCAAATGGTACAAAATTGTAGAGCCAAGTCGCTGGTGCGGTGTCGGCAAAGGTAATTGATACTGTAGAATTGTATTGCAGGTTTGTTGTGATGCTTTTGTAGAGGCTTTAGTTTGTTATTGATTTGTGAGGCCGGCCCTGTAGTTACAGCAGCTACAGGCTTGAGTGCAAGCCCCTCCCTCGCGTGTTATGCTATATGTTTATTTTCAGTCTTTGCATTTCATTTTGTTTTAATTTTGTTTAGCTTTTTATTATAAATTAGTTTAGCTCGTTATTTTAGGTGTGCATTTGATTATGTTTACGTTAGGTTTGAAATATATATATATATTTAATTTAGATAAAATTTAAATTGTGCAATTGATTTTCAAAAAAATTAAATTTTTCAAAATAATTCATAATTTTAAATTTATACAAAATTTTGTAGAATATCCAGTAAGCTATTGAATAATATTTGAAAGATCATTTCCTAAATTCATTTTTGCCTCGCCACACGCTGTAAATAAATAAATGTTCTATTTATATATATATTTTTTTAAATTTACTCCTTATTTATATTTTTTTTATATAAAGTGAAAATAAAATCAAAATATCTTAAGATGGCAATGATGAAAATGTCAGATTACATTTCAAGTTCATTATTGTCATTTGTCAATATTATATTTATTAATGTAATATAGTTTAAAAACGTAAACGTAACGTTTAGAGTATATCAATTATTATATTTATTACTGAAAAGTTCTACTATACTTTGAATTAACTCTTAAGTTGAAGCTATGCGTTTGGTTAAACGCATAGCTTTTCATTTAACGAAATATACTGACATATAAAATGAAATAATCAATATGCTGTCGTACTTCCTAGTCCAGCATTACGTCTACTAAATAATTCTGAAACGCGTGAGAACTATCAAATGTGGTTAGTTAAAAATTTACTTATTCAGGGGGGTTGGTATTCGTTCAACTATTTGGAGTGTAAAATGTATATAAAGTACTAATTAATTTTAATGTATTTTCTATTATAGAAGTTCTTTTTTTTTGTAAAAAAAAATTATTTGCCACAGTAAAAAGTCCTAATACTACAAATAAAGAACTTTTAATCGAATTAAACAGGAAGTGAAACATAACGTTGATAAAATAATATGGAATTGTAATCTAAGCAAATTATTTGATAAATGACCTGATAACATACTCCATAGCGTCTAATGGCTATAATCGTTAATAATTAGTATAATTATTTTAAAATAAACTTCTATAAAAAATAAGTGTCATAATACTAAATTTCTTTTGCCTATTCTGTTAAATATTAGAATTACTTTGGATATAAGCAAGATCAAAAAATATTAACGTTTATTTTCATCTACAGGGCAGGTATCCGAGGCGGCCCGGGCATGGACTCCCAGCAGCAGCAGTACTGCCTTAAGTGGAACAGCTTCGGCACTAATCTAGCGACGTCATTCGCAAACCTATGGAACTCTGAAAACCTTGCTGACGTCACACTGTATTGCGAAGGTAAATTTATTGTGATTATTTTTATATATGTATAGTTAAGGACGCAGTTGACGGTTGTGGGTTCTTTTCGACTGGCGGAAATCGGAATATTATTTATTTATTATTTTAAATAATATTATTGTATAATGACGTCACAACATTCTAGTTTACTCCGTGTAGGTTTGAGTTTGAGTAGATAAAACTATCTTTGTAACTAGACAGAACATAAAACATCTAAATCGCATAATAGTGAGAATCGATGTTTACATGACGTCATAATATTAGACTCGGTCGGTTTTTTAATAAATGATAAGAACTCTTGTTATTGAAAAGTCATTTAAAAGTAAAATAAAAGTATGCCTAATAGATACGTATCGGTAACAACTTGTTTAGATTGCATTATATTAGTGAAGTGTTAATTAATGTACTCGTATGTACATATTATGTAGGCGTTACTATGAATGTGTAAAAGAAAAGTTTACATAGAAAATTTCTTTCCGGCTTTCTGTTAGTGCAAAATTAAGAATATATATTTATATTGTTATAAACAAAAATAATAGTTAATATTGACATATAGGGAAATCGTCGTAGGAGCACAGGGGCAGGGAAAATTCTGAAATCAATAAACTTGTATACACTGATCATTAAATAGATAAAAATTACATTTTAAGTTACGATTAATTTAGAATTCTCTGCTGGCTCTTACGTGATCGATTCAAAAATATTGGTTTTTGCGTTTTAATTATTTCGAACCTGTGACCAAATTCGTAGAAGGCGCTACCTATGGTACACTTATATGAAAGGTCGTTGAATTAAACGTATGTCTGTATCCATCTCTAAGTGGCCATTGTCGAGGCCACTACTAAATAAGCAGTGTAAACATTAAGACCATAATGTGTGCTAATTGACGAATTTTTCGACTATCTAAGTGAACGTAATAGAGGCTTCTCCTTTCATTATGTATTTTATGATTTTTTGTTAGATAAATTAAGTTACTTCACTACAACAGTGAAATAACTTAATTTTCTTGGGGAGAAAAAAAATCTTAAAAATATTTTCATCTCTGTGTTCTGGTAGAAAAAGCGCGGCATAGAGAAAAAATATTTCAATTTATGACTGCATTAATTAAAGAATATGGTGGCGTAGACGATTATGTAGAGAGAAGTAAGAGATAGGTCAAAGTGAGTCATATACAAATAACTCAACTAGAAAGCTTTATTTAAAAACATACTCAAAGGAAATATGAGATGGTTACGTTACCACGTTAGTTGCGCTTGACGCATAATTAGATTATTATAATTCCACATAATACTTGAATATTCTTTTTACTTATATTTCGTCTACAGTGCGATAACTTATTGACCCTAGAATGATTTATTAAGAAAACCCTGCGATAAATATATTAAGAATTTTTCAAGAGGCCTGTTCCGACTTTAGTCTGATATAAAAGAGATGTAGATATGTGAATATAGATTAAATATATCAGAAATACATTATTCGTGATTAAGCTTAAAATATTAATGTAATAATAAATGAAGGTAGTCATATTTTAATCTTATTTTACTTTTACGCTAAAAACTAGCGAAGCAACATATGCCTAAATAAATTTAAACAAAAAGAGATAAATAATATTTGCAAAATGTGAAATGCGTTTTACAGAACCTATTTTTTACATTAAATCTTTTAAATTATTAGAATTAATTAGATCTCTTTTTTCTGGCTTGTGTGTGTAATAATGTGCTATTATGATAAGATATGTAACGTATTATTTTTAAGAAAGAAAATCAAAAATGTTTTTCATGAAAACTATTAAATCATCCGTTACATATCTTAAGTTAGAATTTCTTATCAAGAATTTCTTCAAGTTATCATTCCGGTCTCATCGCTTCCTTCACTTATGTTAGAAGTATTTGCTTCTAAGTGAATTTAGCATCTAACCTCCACCCAAATGGAGCAAATACATAAATCGTGAAAAAAAAATCACAGTTATAATGATTACATCTAATGAATACATAATTCATTAATTGAAATAGGCTTACAGTTACAATGAATGGTACGTTCAAACATTAAAAAGCGTATAAATTATATTTTAAGAACAAGTTCTGCCAGTCGTAAATTATCACCATTTATCATTATTAGGTTATATCGTCGACGTGCATAGATGTTCGCGAATTTGCAAAATTGATAACGAGGTCGTCGACACTGGTTAGAGATAATTTTTTTTTAGTGTGTTATATAATTTAGATATGAGTTAGTAAGATTTGAATTAGGAAGCCTATTTAAATATATTTTTTAAATAAGTAATGTTTTATTTTCTACTTTGAACTATTAATTTTATTATGTACTAACGGGCGCGTGGATTCGTCCGCTAGAACTATACGAATATTTATTAAATATATTTATTAGATTATTTTCAGTTTTCAATAGGATTAGTAAGAAAATATAACCTCAAATAAGCAAAATAAGCTAAAAAAGAATAATAGGTGGAGATTTATTATAAGAAAAAATATATGAGTAATTGAAATGAACCTACAAATTAATTAAAAGTAACTAAAAGAAATTATTAATATTACAAAAAGTATAATACCTAACTAATTAAAAAGAACAAAAATTATAAATAAACGTAACTCAAATTATCAATAATATGGTTACTGTGGGTTATCCTTAAGAGATAGACATATTATTTGCTTTAACCGTGGATGTAACCATCGAACGCTGCAGAAATAGTAAAATATATGCAAATACATCGATCGTACTACAATAATATTCAATTTTATACATTCTAATAGAAGTAAAAAAAATTGTATCAAAAATATATATATTTTAAATTTTGTACTATTAGTTTATACGTTTGTGAAATTTGCGACCAATTGCAAGTTTTCAACTTAAGACAGTAGGATTTGCCAAAATCTTTTATCAATATTTTCTTTGAACTGTTGAAATGACGCCCGTTTTCAAGTTTCCGTTGAAAGTTTACGGGTACGTTGGGTTAAGGATATAACCGTAGTCACAGTTAAACAATGTGAATGGCTTGCCATCTTATAATAAATATTATATTAGAGATAATGTTAATAGTATGTATATATGGCTACAATTTATAATTTTCAACTTATATTTTTTTTCAACTTATACTTAATTAAATATATTTCTCGTCTTCGTATTTTAAGTAAAGTTTCGTTCTGCAGGATTTTTTTAACTTACAGCACTTTCTTTGGTGTCGATAGAAATACCGACCGTCCGATCTCCGGCAGTAGATTATTATTGCTGATAGTCTGGACTCGTCTTGTCAGCGTCACCGGGACAGTTTATGAGGCGCTCACGGTGACTCCATGCAGTGCTAAGAAATTTCTTTTCTTCTTTTCTAATAAACATTATTAAAACAAATTGTGCGGCAGCGAAATAACGTGTCACTAGGATGTTTGTTGGTGTGTTTATAAAGAAATATTATTTATAGGTTAACCCAAAAAATATCTTAGAGCTTAAACTAAACCTTTTTAACATTTGATTACAGATTAAAAGGATTTATAACAATTTTTTGACACATTCTACTTTTATTCATTAACTATCGTTTTTCAACGTCCCCTATTAATCTTTTTTATTAAATACTTTATTCAATAATTTAAATAAATACAAAGAAAGTAGTAATGTTTTCATGTAATAAGATGAACATGATGCTCAAAAACTTTAAAGACCAATTATGTACAAATAAGCTTAAATTATTTATTTCACTTGCAAAAATTGTCGAAATGGCCTTGATAATGTTTATAAATACCGGGTGACGATAAAGTGCATAATATTTCAATGTACTGATAGATATAGCTAGTGTATTGAACTTAAGGAGTTACACGTGCCGGTTATATTTTACGCATTTGTCGAGAGGTTATCTTATCAGTTTGTAAAAAATAAAACAAATTACGAATGCATTTCGTTATCTCTGCAAGTGAAATAAAATTTTGGCCACTTCCTTTAAGTTTATATTACGTGTTGGAAATATTGGCAGTGTGCGTAGATTTGATGTGAAATAACTTGTCATATAATCATCCGTTATTTTTAAATTTTATCAACATATTAAAAAAATATACGGCCAAGCGCGGTGTTGAGTTTCGCCACTTAACGCGCAATTGTTTATGATTGCGGTGAAAATTGAGGAATCGAAGTGGTTGAATACTCGCGTAATGTTTTAGAACTTTCTCTCCTCTCCCTACTCTTATATGTGCGGGAAACAGCGTGAAAAAAATATTACATACATAATAATATCGTAGTAGCTTCTGCATGGAGTATGAAATATTTTGACAATAGGTTTTCTCCGTATACCCTATACGGGAAAAAGCGTGAACGTGCTGCTTTTTAAATTTTTAAATTAGGTTCATAGTAACAGCACACTTGTTGTACATATCGAATCAAGATTCTACTTTTAATTGTATTTAAGTGTACACAGTTGTCTTATGGCCGTATTTCTACAGAGAAATATATATATATAAAAAAATGTGCGTAACGCGTAATTATATTAATATCATTTAGATGGTATTGAACTTAACGGTGTTAATTTTTGAGGCAGTTTTAATGATGCCAATTACATATACTTATACTGTTAAAAAAATTAATATTCAAGTACCTATTGACAAGAAATATTGGCCTAAATTTAATACGTAGAATTGGTGAAAGAGCAATCTTAATTTATAAACGATTTTACGATAAGTATTATATTTTTTAATTGCATTTAATAACATTATTAAGATGTTTTTAAGATTTAAATCTAACAATATATTATTGTTTGTTAACTTAAATGACAATAAAAAAACTAGCGATGTTTAACTTTTGAAGAAACCTTACAGTGAGATAAAAATTAAGGTTCAAGGTCTTAAACAAGAAGCCATTGATGTTTTAGTTGATCTACAAGCACCGATCCGATCCGTAACCGACCGATCTATAAGGTAGATCATATTTTTAGACTGTAGGCCATATTTTTTTACACTCGAAAAATCAATTACTTTAAAAAAAAATATTTACTTTTATAAATATGTATATGAGCATGGATATAGAGATTTTATATACTCAATAAATAAAGACAATCAGATATTGTTGTCTATGTATTTAAATATATTAATGATTTTCTTTGTTAAATAAGGAAAGTGGGGGTTACTAATTAAAAAAAACATGATATGAAAAGTTCATAATAATAAAAAGAACCTAAGAGGAAAACGGCTACCATTTATAAATATAACGATGTATAACCCAAGTTAACCTTTGTCCTTTAAAGTGCATCTCCTAGTTATGTTTTAATCAGATATTGTAGTCCATGTATTTAAATATATAGATAAAAAACAGAACCTAGGGAAACCCAGTCCTAGTATATATATGAAAAACAAGTTAAGAAACACTTCTTAATATTATTTACGCATAAAGAACATTTATGAAATTTGTTAGTAGTTTTCGCCAAACCTGCTATGTGCGGGATACTGCGTGAAGCTGAAAAAGAAAACTTTTCTTAAAAATCGAAGTAAAATAACTTTCTAACCTAACACACCGTAATCTATAATCCTCAACCACATGGCACTGCCAAGGGCAAGGTCGGAAAATATTGTGAATAATATCAGCGTTTTCCTTAATTAGGACGCACAGTGTGTATTGTGCACGCTGTACTTATTGATTGCAAGGATAGGATCGCATGCGCTCTGCGTCAAAATCTATAAAATCTAGGTTACGATCGACCCCGTCGTTAGTCGTTAGGCTTTGGAAATTCCACCGGTTTTACTTTGATGTGCCTGGTTTTGTTGTAGCGTTCCTTTTTGTAGTGTTATATATATATAATATTTAATTTTGGACGATTCAGGCTATTTTGAATAGTTGTTTTATATTTAATTTTTTTGGCTACACATATTTTACGAATATTTTGTTGTTCGTAATTACAGTAGATATTGATTTGGAACACTCTTGATTTTAGACACTCTTTTTTCCGAGTTCCCACCAAAAATCGGAACACTGCATGTTGAATGGCAGAACTCAGTTCCGCACTTTCTTATTCCTAGGTACTGATATCTCTATAATTTATTTAAATTATCACTTTGAATTGAATTAAATCAATATATGTCAAAACAATATATGTTATACAAATATTTTTCTGCAAAAACATAACATTACGACATATTTTACGTATTCTTTCAATTAATTGTTTATATAATAAAAACAAACTATTAATAAGCTAACATTTTACACGATTTCCAATTATATAATTAGTAAGTTTAATACGTTGCGATTTTTCTTTCATCGAGTTTTCGAGGCTGCCAGACGTGGAGGGTGGGGGGGCTCCCTACAGGAACTTTGAGACTGCGAACACTGAATTCGAAGTTCTGAATAACCTATTTATCAAGCGGCGCATAAATAATTGTGTTTAATTTGTCTAAGATACATATTATTTTACGAAAAACTTAATGGAATATCAAAGGAATTCTGTTATATTGTTTTTTCTGAGGATATCTCCGTTTTTGGTGAGTTTTGTTGTTGTGAATTGAAATTGTAATTGAATTTTATATTATTAGTTATTCTAATTTGAATATATGAAGCTTTAAAATATCTAAAAATGTTAATTAAATATACAATGAACATCTGTTATACATACTTGATAAGTATTACATATTACTATATACCATAAAATATAATAGAAATGCTTAAAACTGTCTAAAATAACATTTAAAGGCTACAAAATCGTGCACTGCGTTCGCCCCCTATGCGGAACGCATCGGCGCCGGCATTATCGACCGGGCTATGTGTGTCGCCCCCACACCCCCCACAGCTGACAACGCACGGCGCTATACAGACTAGATATACGTATTATATATAATACCCTTGATTTTTACCCTCGAACGTTATTGATGCTGCATCCGCAGAATTGTAGGCTTCAATTTTCAGGGTTTTTTTCAGGGGGTTTTGCTCCAATTTTTTTATTTGTATACTGTAGTTTTTGTTAAGTGTTTCACGTTAATGATAGATTGTTAGATGTAGTTTAAGACTTTTCATAATATTATAGATTGCGTTCTGACACTTATTCTTTGATAAATTTAATATTAAATAACTTAATGTTATTACTGGAATTATATATTCGGTATTCAATTTTAATTACAAAGATATGCCATATTATATATCTAATATAACTTATGAAACTTTACAATATAATTAAAATTTTAACACTAAATGGTTGAACTTTACTATATTTTTACTATTAAATATATTTTTCTTTCTACAGCTGTCGTGGCGCAATGGCACAAAGGTGTGACTGTAACGCGACGGTTGTGGGTTCGATTCCCACTTGAGAAGTGAAATATTTCTTTACGTTTATATTTCCATTTTTCTTGGCTCTGGTGTGGAGGCAAAGCGCGGCGTTGAGTTCTGCCACTCAACACGCAATGCCTCCAGAATTCAGGAGAAAGTGTCTTAACACCGAGGTTCTCTCTGCCTACCCTTCTATGTGCGGGTTACAGCGTGAAGCTGAAAAAAAAAAGAAAAATAAAAGAAAACGTCCAACATTATTTCTATTTACAACAAAGCCACATGTTTCTTGTACTTGTCGTATTTTACAATTTGACGTTTATCTATAATTTGCGGGGCGGCTCTACGGAAATCGACTTTTAAGAGGAAAATTGGAACTTCGAGTGTTCCTGTTCCTGGCGGGCGGGCGGGGCGCGTGAGCCTTGATTCTATTGCATTTTTATGGCCTCGCCCGCTGGTGTCAATTTCGTGCTTGCAATTCAATTTGGGGATTTTCAAAATATGAAAGTGTGAAAGGCAGCTTGATGTTTTTACGTTATATTCGTACAATATATAGAGGTATATCTATTTAAAAGAGAGCGGAGAAAAAATTGTATTTCGAAATAAACGAAAGAGAATACTTTTCGTTATTTATTATTTTTTATGGAATAAGAAACGAAATGTCTAGCTTGTTTATTATTATTTAAGATACTTATTTAGAAAAATACAAACAGATATAAGATATTATTTATCATTAAGAGGAGAGAGAGGCCTGCCATTTTTCACGTGAATTAACTTATATTATATTTGTAAATATTTCCTAAAATATGTTGTCCCTGTAATTTATTATCATGTTATTATAGACACGATAGTGTAGATAAAGGGTATAGTTTTATTTGGTTATTTGTCTATAAATTTATCTTTAACAAAAACAAAAATCGAACTAAAAAGTAAAAAATATTTTTAAAGATTTTATAATTTTTAAATCGGTGCCAAGAAAAACAAACAGGGATAGTAATTTGATTTCGTGGTAAGGTCGTTATAGCATTAGCTTAACTTTTTTTCAATTTGAAAAAAAAAATAGAGGCGAATTGATAACCTCGTTTTACATAAGTTTGTGTTAGCGGGTTCAAATTAAATACTTTTCAAGTATCACTTTTTGTATTGCAGTACGTTTTCCATTTTCCTCCCGAATTCGAGACAATATTTATTAAGTGGTGGAAATCACCGCCGTACATTGTCACTGCGGAGGATTTAAATAATTGTTTTCTCCGAGAAGGGATTGAACCTCATAACCGTTGCTTCTGTACCTAATAGTACATAATAAATGTATACAGATAAACAAATAATAGGTATATATTTTCGTCTCTTAGCACGTCTTATCATATGAGGAAATGAATTAGTTCTTTTATTAATTTTATCTACATTATAGATTAATTGTATAAACTACAGATAAAAAATAGTTAAAGTTTAGTAAAATGAACCTTTTTGGTTGATGACTGTGTAATTGGATTAAAAAAGTAAATTATCTGTGCGTGTCTGTTATTGACAATATTAAAGTGGAATAAATTTATAAGAAAAATGTTAATTTATGTGTGATCATATATTTATACGATTGTTCTTTTTATTAGAAAGAGCTCGGGTTCATTTCTCGCTACGTATGAATAATAAAAAATTAACTCAGTCTTTTTATTTCCTAATATCTTTCGGGATAAAGGGTTAAACTAAAAAATACTATTATATAATTTTTCTCAGTAATAATAAATAGAAAAATTACTTAAAGCTGTCACTTAGAGACATGTGTTACACATAATATTCACATAACCTTCTAAAGATACGTCTATTATCGTGTTAACGATTATCCTATAATACTTAATAGGATATGCTAGCATGACGTGGCCTACGTGGCGCAGGCGTAATAATTTCGTTTAACTGCATCGAAGTACGTGCGAGATTGAAAGAAACGTATGGTGGAGTTTTAATTATTACATTACTGAATGTATTGTTCTTCACCTCCTTTCCTTCGGTCTTTTTTATATATTCGATTGTAACGTTAAATTAAAACTATATTATTATATATGTATGTATCAATCATGAATATCCGAAGAAAAATGCTGGCCTCATGTCTTATCAATGAGGCAGTAAGGTCAACTAAATAAAAATAAACCCATGCATTGATATAGATGAACATTCTTAGAAAAATTATATTTATCATTACACATTATTTTGTTTTACGAAATAGAGAGAATCTAGTGTTATTATTTTTTCGAGTAGGATCAATAAAAAAAGACTGGCCTCAATCCGCTACTATGGCATTAAGGCCAGTAGTGCTGCAGGGACACGCAAGCCCCAAGAATTAAGTGAAAAGTATGGAACGAAAGTGTATTAACACCAGGATCGATCTGAGTAAAGTCAAAAAAACTATTGCATTTATACGAGTATATTTCTCCATTTTATGACATAGTCAATGATTCCACTGATGATTCCTCCACCTTCCTGTCATTTTAGACTCTCTTTACACATATATTTTACATAAAATATATTTATAATGTACCTATGTACACTATAAATTAAGATGCATATTTCTCCAAAGGGGGATACAATTCTACAACCCTCGCTTTCACTCGAGCACTTCCTGATTGCAACATGATATCTGTATTATTCATAGTTGAATATGAAATATTGTATTATGTTAAGTTTTCAAAAGAAGATCTTTCACAACGAGAACCCATAAATTGTGAACTCACTTCATGGGCGTCCATGGATGTTTGCCAAGTAACAAAGAATAATGTGCCGATATGATTTTTCTTCTTTAATTTTGTAATTTGTATAGAAAATAAATATAAGTATATCCCTTATTTTTAAGAATTGGAGGAATTTATGATTGTATGGAAATGGGATATTGTTTAAAATACATTTTGTTTATTTCAACCATTATTTATTAGGCAATTTATTTTGAATGGAGAAAATTAAATTTAGAAGCAGATTATAGCGTATTTAATTTTCTGCTTTTTTATATAATATAGTGAACTTAATTAATTATTTGAACGTATGAAAGGCAAATAGATACTTATTTTACATAAATATATACGGTATCCGTTTCCAATCTATCAAACTGAATATGTATCATGAATTAGGACGCTATTATTTTAATTATTTATAAAAAATGTTATATAAATGAGGCCACAAATTCAAGTAAATTCTTAACTTAATTATACGAACCATATTAATTGTGCGCATATGGAATAGCTGTTTTACTATCAGCAATCAAGGTGTTGTGGTGAGGGTGGGAAGGGGGGGGGGTGTTCGGCGTTCCCCCACTGTTATGTTTAAGTGCATTATACCTAAAACAAAACCGCCCAGGGAGGCACACCCCCATAGTTGTGCAGTTAGGCCTAATTTACCCCCTGGGGGTGTAAGTTTCTATTGATTGGGGTGTGTAAAGGGTTAAATTCATGCGTTCACTTCTTTGAAGTTGCTACATGTGAATTTAGTTGGCATCCCTCTATGTTTCCCTCCTTATTTTATGTATGACTGGGCGTGAGTAATTATTTGAGTGAAAATTTAGAAGCGTAAACTTTAGTATTAGTATAGTGCGTATATAAGTAAATTTACGAAGATTTTTTTTATGTACTTTATTTTTACTATGAAATATTTATATGGTTTAATTCCAGGTATATTTAAACTTCATAACAATGATAGGAATTCATGCACAAATCAAAGTGCCCTGTTAAAAACTAATAATGTGTATCTTCTTATATATAACGATACCTGTCAATTTTTTAACAATTTCATAAACAACATTTGTTTTATTTAATTTAGTGTCAAGAAGCTCTGAGTCCATTTCTCTCCACAACCTCATTCTTCGGAATGGAAATCGTATCCACGACTATCACGACTATCATTGACGTACTGGCTCTCTGAGTGACTGCAAATGCGACGTTAAGTTCCGCCATTTATTCCGCAATGTGAGGAAAATTTTGCATAATGGAGCATTTTAGTACTAGATTCCAAACAAAGCATCCGTAACTTTACTTGTCACACACACATACGCAAACAAACACACACACCCATTGACACGGTCCGGTCCAAAACGGTTCACCTAGTTTTTCAGACACCCCCTCCTCTTGCAAGATTGATTTTCTGTCGCGCATTTCACTTGCACTTTTGTAGGGGGTGGCGTCGCTGTCTCTGTCGCACCCGCGCCGACCTTGAAGTGGGCACGCACACGTCTACCCTTCAGGGTTGTCTCAGTCTGCATGAAATTTTAGTATGTTATTTGAAAATTCGTTTTAAACGATTGTCTACACAACAATCATATCATAAGTGAAAATAAGTATTATCTACTCGTTACCGGATGGATATTGAATCATTTTTAGAAAATATACAGAATATTTATTTTATTGAATATTTTATTAAACCTATAAATGATACTATGAAATTCAAAATACTTCAAAAGCAGCCTCTCCAGTAAAACTATAGAATCTAAAGCCATCAGACGACAACCCTACCTCCTAATCAGTAGCTGTAGGTAGATTGGTGCCTGGAAACGGGGTTAGTCGATCTCCCCCACAAGTGAAAGCGTTCACTTGCATCCTGTTCACGCTCACAACTGAGCCCGCCCGGGGGCTTCTCCTTTTTTCTGTTATAGACATTTTCATGTTTTCATGAAAAATTACTGGTAAATTCTGCTAGTTTTATATAGTGTTAAGATAGATATTGTTTAAATTTGTGAATTTACTAAACTAATGACATAGGAGAAAGAAAATAGTAGTAGTAGAGGGTTAGCATGTACATTTCAAAAGAGATATATTTTTTAGTAACATGTCACCTAGTTAGGATTTTAAAACAATTCGCGTTGCAATATTTCTAAATAGCGCAAATATTTGCTGAAATATAATAATAACTTATTTTAAATACAAGGTCGTCTGATATTTTTACAATATTGTGACATGTTGCTATCGACTAGAGGCTATCGTGACGCAGTGGCACATCAACTAACATATAACCGGGATGGTTGTATATTTGATTTCCACTCGAGGAAATGAATTATTTTCATTTCATATCGTAATCATATTCATTTAGCACGTGTACGGCGTGAAATAAAAAATATATTTATATTCAAATAATTATTAAATTATTCATTTGCATTCCCGCAAGAAATTTCACTTTTAATAAGTTGACTTTACATTTCGAGAAAATACTATGGTCTTTAAAAATTTAATACGCTTTACTTAATATTTATGTTCAATAAAATACTATTTTTATGAATTTTGTGTTTTTATATTAATATATATAAAAATATTATGAAACTTAACAGGTACTTAGTATTAAAATAGTCCGACCCCCTTTTTCCCCGTAATTTTCTATATATTAAGTATTGAGTAATCGACACCACAGTCGTCGCTTTTATAGTCTGACACTGTGTCATGATGATTTAAGAATATGTTTAAGAGATAATAAATGAATTCGTTAAAAAATATTGACAAGATTAATAACTACATGGGTATTCTTCGCCACGTAGTTTGATTCATATAACAATTTCCATATGATATATTCTGGCCATTACTAATCATATAAAAAACTCTATTACTATTATAATTATAACATACATCATATTCATATTTTTTCTCTAGAAAATTTAAAAACTTCAACTTAAAGTATGTTATGACAGAAGCATCATAATCCTAGATAGCACATCACGTAATACAGATTTAAACATTTGTATTTTTAATTAATTTTGTAATTATGACAGCGCCTGTCACTACATTTAAAGCCTCGATACATATATTAATAGCATTTCCATTCTAAAACACTAAATGTTCTAATTTAACATAAATAACGAAAAATTGTAGACTTAACGCTTATCTGACGTTAGTAGGCCTCGAAATGAGGCCAATGTCGGGCTAGTGTTGCAACTGCGTCCGCGCCAGCCAATGTCGTTCTTCCATTTCCTAGTTACGTCAGGGCACAGTTACAACACTACCACGAATACATTCTTCTTTATCTTGCTCTATGGTTTCGGAGTGGGGATGTACTTTATTATGAATCGATTGAACAAATCGATTGATTTAGTTACTGTTAGATGAGAGTGAAAGTACTTTTTTGTCTTATGTCTTTATTTTTCATATTTTAAGATATTTTCAGTATCAGCTAACTTACAAATTTTTCATATTCTTCACACTCTTGCTTATATTATTAATAGTAGTTTATAGATATCGTTTATTAGAATTTGGCTTTCAATTACTTTAATAATTTTTTTTACTGTCTTCGACTTAAGAGTCGAATAACCAATACATGTAACTTACCATAATAAAATTGTAGCACAATAAAAAAAATTCGTTCTTGGTGGTATGAAAGTAACATGTAAAGAAAAGTCCTTGAAACAATTTTTAGATTAAGTTTTTGATAAAATGTGTCGTAAAAATGAAAGCTCTAGGCCTAGGTTAAAAGAGTTAGTTATCGAAAAATGACCTTTGTAAAAAATAGAAATAAGCTATTGATTTATAAACGTAGCTGTTTAAATACATACGAGTATATTTATTTATATTGCGCTATTTAAAACTATATTGAAAAATATTTATGTGATTTAAAATTTATTGAATGATTTATTGAATTGAAATTGTATGTATTCGTAGGTAATAATGGTTTTTATTTCCAGCCCTATCTATGGTCAGTATCTATAGTCAAAAGTATGTAGACATTTGATACTTCGTTCTCGACTCGCTTTGGACACTTGATAGCATTACTAAATAATCGTCGTTTAAATTATAAATATTTTCAGAAATAATAAATAAAATTACTAATACTTTATTGTTTATAAAACAGTAAAATAGAGCCATTTTAGTTAGAAATATGTATATATATATACACTAATGATTGATATGTAAATTATCTTTTTTACTTCTATTAAAAGATTCGTTTCAACTTATATTTTCTTACGCACCCGCCTAGCACGTGATGCCCGCCCAACACGAGACAGAGCTCGCTGAAATACAATTGTAATGAGTTTTCAAACAAAAAAATCGTTAACATAGAAAATAGAATTATTCATGTTATATAATTAAATCTATAGCTTTCCTCGATGAATATTAATATATATCTAACATAAAAACATATTTTCAATTTAAATCAGTAATTTCTGAGATTGGCAGGTTCAACCAAACATACTCTACATCTCTACTCTACTCTAGTATAGATTTTCTTAAACAATCTTTGATGCGTCCCTCCGAACGACGTCTCGGCAAATAGGTGACGACTCGAGCAGGATGTTCAGTTGATGGTCAGGCCATGTTCATAACAAATGCAGTACTATTATGCTATTATTCTATTTATATCGTGAGATGCAGGCTGCATGAATAGATCTCAATACACTGCGTATTATAAACTATGTGGTTACTATTTGCGTTTTTATCTTAGGTGGAAAGTGGTTTTCGCCTTTAAATATATTATTAAATATATTAATATTCCACACATTTTACGTCATGAGTCATGAGGTAAATAAAACTTAACTTTTTGGAAGTGTTTGTAGTGTAAAGTATTCATCAGAAAAAAAAAACAAAAAAAAAACCTATAAATAAAAACATTGTAAATAAGAATTGACATTTTACTGATAGTTTATTTATCTTTTAATAAGACAAATGGGATTTGAATCCGTTACCGTTGAATTCACACACTAGCGTCAATAACGATCGCGTTGCTATAAAATATTTCATGTTATTTGCCATTATTTTTTCAAATAAACCTGTCCTTGCCACGTCACGCCGATACATAATGTGATTTTTCGTCGAGATACAGATTGCTGAACACGTGACTTAAGCACGTGAAGCCCTCGTAATAGATATAGCCATATTGAATGTACGAAATTGTAATGTCGTATTTTTCAATTAAAGTTACAGATTGCCGAATCTTCACGCTATATCCGTATAACTCAAAGTACTAGTTCACTCGTGGTACAGTGGCACGAGCGTTTGACTGTACACACGACAAGGTTGTGGGTTTGTTTCTTAATCAAGGAAATGAAATATTAAATATTTTGATTTCTTCGCTCTAGTCGCGGCACACGCGGCGTTAAGTTCCGCCCCTCTGCTTTTCTCTACTCTCCGTCCTAAATCGAGATATTGCTTTAAATGAAGGATCTAACGCCACACTTTATTTTGCTAGAGAGAAAAATTAAAATAAGTCATTTACTCGAACTGATATCGATGACTACAATTTGAATTTAATATTTGATCAAAGTTTAGCATGTAATTAAGCTTTAAAGTATGTAATTGGTAATGTACGTCGTAGTGCAGGGTACGTCTAATTGGCACTGATAACTCGTGCGAAGGTTACAGGTTCAATTTTCTCACGGCAATCTCTAGTGTCATTATAATGACCGCTATAATCAAAGGAGTGATTTTTGACGAATTGAGTTTGACGAATTATTTACATTCATTATAAAGTTTTTTTATTTATATGTAAATTACTGCTTATGAAAAAAAAAGGAATTAATATTTAGAAGTTTAGAAGATTGTTAAATCTTCCATAATGCTATATAACAATAGATTTAAATGAATAGAGTTATTTATTATATATCATACAAGCAGAAAGGAAATGCTAGTTAGTGAGAAAAATATAAATATTATACAGCATTATATATTACAAAGCTGAATAATTTTTTGTTCGAATTCGTTTTTGAAATGAAAATCTTTTTTTAAAATGAAAAATCTTTTTCTGTTGGATATTCTATTTGTGGAGGAAGGTTTTATTGTATTACATTAACTGGTTTTGATTAACCGACATTTGTGGTCGGAGTTACCTCGGACATTGTGTCCATAAAATGAACAGAACTCTTCCTGACTTCCATCTTCCTGCCTTTCTGTTATTCTGATGTATATAAATTATATTACTGTAAAGTTCCATCCAAATCCGTTCAGTAGTTTTCGCGTGTAATTGGAACATACATACAACCTTATTAACTTTCAAATTTATAAAATTTTTTCATATCATAATAAACATCTGTAATAACTAATTCAGTTTAATACGTATTCTTTATAGAAAGACAACAAATGCGTCAAACATCTATTTAATAGTTTTGTTTTCTTAAAATCGTTATTGTATTTAAAACGTCTAAGTCACGTTACCATTTAAATTCTTTATAGGTTATTAAGGAAGTGACGAAGTAAGGCCAATGCCAAGGTAACATCACTAGCGGTAGTAATGTATCTCATATACATTATTATATATGTATAATACTTCTTTATAAAGGTATTTTTTTTTGTATATTTTAACTTATTTTATAATATTTCATAGATAATTAAAATCGTTAGTTTATTTCTCATTAACTACAAGATGCTTTTGTGGTCCAAGTGATAAAAATTTAGCTGCGCACGCACGTCCATAATTAACACTTAATTCTTTTATTAAAATAATATTTTATTTTCGTTAAGCAAACTGCAATGATTGTTATAGAACAAGGAAGTAAAACTATTCTGTGGGCATACTCCGTAGCAGCGGAACGTACCTACAAACTATACTGTCTCGCAAGGCACACTACACACAACAGCATCAAAAATAGCTTTAAAAATTATAGAAAAAAGTGATTACCTATTTTATCGTTTCAGAAGTACGAGTTATCTTATTACATTAGAAAATTATAGAAAGTGATATAGAAACTTTTTATAAGATCCATATAGAAATATTACAAAGTTAAAAAGAATACAATAGTATAATTATGAAACAAAAAAACTATTAAGTATTTTTTTAAATTCAGCTAAGGTCGTTTTTATTTCATAAAAAATCTCTCACGACTACGTTACTGGATATAGATGAACTTGGTTTTGCTATGAACACGTAGTTCTTTTTAATAAAAAAATACCCTCATATCTAGCACTCAAGTCGTTTCAATCTTAACTACGTTGTAAAATAAGTTTCGTAATTAAGAGGAATGAGAGGAACGGAGTGTCTTAACCACCTACTCTAGTATGTGTGGGATACAGCGTGAAGCAGATTTTTTGAAAATAAAATATAAATGCATTCAAAAAATTGTCCGTCAGTAAAACGCCTAACCGACGTGTGACGGAGGCTCCAAGGTTAGTTGTATTTTGTTCCGCACTATTCACTCTGACGTAACAGCAGATGTAGGCGCTCTGTTATCGCGACGTATATGTGTGTGTGTCTATAGATAGATAGATAGATAGATACCGTAACTGCCATGTTTCAGATACTAATTGCGTTGTTGATTAATTAACCCCTCAGGGGATAGTAATGTAATGAATTAATTATTAGTATATTCATTTATCTTTTATATATTTTTGTGCAACTTTAGCATCTATCTATTATATATATAATCTGTTATAAATCTGGTATTGAAACTAGATTTATAATAGATTAATTTAGAATGATCAAAGAAGTAATATAAATATTATATTTTTTTTGAAACTATAACTAAATCACATGTATTGTACGAAATATAGAGTTGAACCTAAAACATGAATAATGAGATTTGCCATTTCATCCGATAAAATAAAAAAGATGAAAATTTAAAACTCATATAGAGTTCTTTATTTCACACTTGTCTTCTACCTATTACAAAAGTATCTCTTCTTTTCAGGACGCCAATTCAAAGCACACAAAATTATCTTGGCAGCATGCAGTAAACATTTTCAAGAGTTATTCGACACTGCCCCGCCGAGCCATGCAGGCGCTTGCTACGTGTTCCTCGAAGCTACCAGCGCTGACAACATGCAGGCACTCCTCGAGTTCATGTACAAGGGAGAGGTGCATGTCAGCCAGGATGCTCTCTCCAGCTTTCTTAAAAGCGGAGAAAATTTACAGGTAAAATTTCAATTTATAATTTAATTAATAATCTAATTTAAAGTATTTGTTAAGAGATGTTGCAGATAAGTCACTTATTCATTTTCCGTTCAGAAACATTACGTGTTCCAATACCTGTACCAAATCAAAATCATATGTAAAAAATTCTAACTAATAGATCTGGGTCTGTGTAAACTGTTCTGTTATCAAATTTGCTAAATCTCCATCATAAAAAGTTAAAGAATAAAGTATTAAAAAATAGAATAATAAAGTAGTTTTCCATTCAGTTGTGTATCACTCGCAAATCATAGAAAATTATAAAAGATTCTTCTCTAGTGGCATACAATACATAATATTAATCACTTCTAAAAACTATCAATTTCAGGTTAAAGGCCTATCAATGGAAATGTCCAACGAAGCATGGGTGAAGCAGCAGACGCAGCAAGCATCAGAGCGTCAATCAACCCGAGTTAAGACGAGCCCAGTATCTGGAACCAACACCTGTGATATCCAGGACTCTGCCCCGCCTCAGTCGCACACGGCCACGTTCGCACCAATTATGCCCCAGTACGGAGGAATGCCTATACACAGTGGAGGGGGTTCTATGGGGCGATATGCCCCACCCGCTCATCTACCTATGCACTCTTCTACGCACCGCAGACCACCTCCACCGAAACCGTCACCGTCACAGAGTCCACATGCAAGAAATTACAGGTAATTGGGTTTTTTTGCTCTAATTTATTGTATGTATAGATTAGGTTATTTTATGTATAGATGAACCGAATGCGATAGATAGAAATAAAAATTGGTTTATGTGTCGATGTGTCCTGGTGGAATTTGATAATTTCGTCCTTCCCTGTTACAAATAAGGAGGATTTAACAAATATCCTTAAGATAAAGGGTACGTAAAATGTATGATAACTATTAAATATATTACCAATTTTGAATTTGATGTTGACACATTGATAATAATGATTATATTTTATATATATATATATATATTTATAAGTATTCCGAACGAATAAAATATCCCCTCTATAAATGTAAGTTTAAACATGTCTGTTAGGCAAAGTTCATCATCGTCGCACTGCGGCAGCGTGGCCGACGAGCCGGACACGCGCTCGTCGCCGGGCGCGAGCGGCCGCTACGAGGACGCGCCCGACACGTCCAGCCACGCCAACCCAAAGAACAATGGATACGATAAAGGCACCGCGGTTAATGATGGTATGATGGAAAGCCTGTCCAATGACCAGGGGGCTGAAGGTCCGTTTCGTTTTCAAAATTTTCAAATAACACTCCTTTCTCCAAATAACACTATTAATTGGTGACAGTTACTAATACTTGGACGTTTAATTTTTAAATTTGTTGGTTTAAGGAGCAATTGGCATTTAAATTCGTTTTTGTTACATTTCTGTATATTACTGAATCGATTATTTATTACAAATTGTCTGCTATATTTCCAGATTTACGGGTAAAAAGTGAGAACGACTACCATTCGGGTTATAACAATTCGCCGCCTCCCGCAGTACCGGTCCCCACAAGCAATTACCACGACAAGCCGCAGGAGACTTCACCAGTACCCCCCAAACCCAGCCCCGACCTTTGGCCCACAAAACTGATCACGAGCAAATCTGGTGGAATCGCAACTGCTGATGGTAAGAAAATACATATTTTTGAGCTTAATAATAAAATTTAAAATTTCTTGTTTGATGAACTACGCGCATATCTTGCAACGAGACCAAGGAAATGAGAATCATTCATTTCTTGAGTAGAAATCGAACCCACAACAATTACGCTGCATTACGACGACGTCATAGCTAACTTACATACGTAAACTAATAAATTGACAGAATATTTATATCCTTCAACTTTTTACATTAAACATTACAATTTTCAATTATCTACTATTTTATAAAATCAGAAAGGAGGCCAGTCGTGGCGCAGGGGCTCGAAGTGTGACTGTAAAACCGGCTGTTGTGGGTTCGATCCTCACTCGAGGAGAAGAAATATTTATTTAAATTTATATTTCCATTTCTTCGCTCTGGTGTCCAGGCAAAGCGCGCGGTTCTGCCACTCAATACCTCCAACATTCGGCAGAAAGTGGGGAACGGAGTGTCTTAATTAGGTTCCTCTGCCTATCCTGTTGTTTGCGGGATACAGCGTGACGCTGATTTATACACTCAAAATATTTTTTCGACCAAATAAAACAATAAATTGTCACGTATACGTCAAGATACATTTATAAAATTGCAGGTAAAAAACTAAAATGTCCATACTGCGAGCGGCTGTACGGGTACGAGACGAACCTGCGCGCGCACATCAGGCAGCGGCACCAGGGCATCCGCGTGCCTTGCCCGCACTGCAGCCGCACATTCACGCGCAACAACACCGTGCGCCGCCACATCGCGCGCGAGCACCGCCACGTCACGCACCTGGCGCCCGGCCCGCTGCCCAATCACACGCAGTAGGCCTTCGCCACTGTCTGACCGAACTACCTCTGAGCACGGGCGCGAACGACGGATCGCTGGTGTCGTTTTTTTGATAGTCGTTGTGATACTTTTGGCGCGTCGAAAATTTGTCTTTCGATTAGTTGGTTGGGTGGCAGGTTTTTTTGGATGAGTTTTTGGTTTTAGCGCTACATCGCGCACGAGCACTGCCACGTGGAGCAGCGAGTGCAGGGCCCGCTGCTCTATTATACACTGTAATGCGAGTGATCAATGTTGCCCAAACTGTTACTCTGTGTCTTCTGTATTTTTGGTCTTGTTCTTTCGTCTCCTGTACTATATTCACATTTTATTTTTTATAAATTTCTTGTATAATCTAAAAGACGCTACATATAGATAGCTTATACACAAATTAATTTGTTTGAGTTGATCACTCGCATTGACGCCCAATGTTTTACTCTCTCTCTTATGTGTTCTTATTCTTGTATATCGTTTAACCGAACTACCTCTTCGCACGGGCGGCCTGTTGGTGTCAGTTTTTTTCATTTGGTGTGGCCGTTTTGATAGTCGTGATACTTTCGTAGTGTCAACAATTTATACGGATAGTTTCTTTCTTTGATCAGTGTTTAGATTTATTGGAAAAAATTGTGGGTGTGATATGGAATTTTTGACTCCCGTCAGTATCCCAACGACTAGCACGCGGAAGTTTCGCTACGTTGACACCGGCACGGCCCGGACAGTCGTGGTCACCCGTGCCGTTACTTACTCTTGTAACATGCGTACAATAAAATTACCTCGTCAATGCATATTGTGTAATGATCTACCTCAAAAATTGATCTTAAGATTTCCTTAGATTTTGGACTCGTGCGATGATACACGTGTGACTTCGAATGTTGCTCAGTGCCCCTCTCCGGTACCTTGCACCTTCACTCGTACCTCTCTCTGTACTGAAGGACCTGTCGAGACTGATGGCTGATGGCATAGGCTTAGCTGTAAATAATAGGAGAATCTTGTACCGCCTTGGCCTAGGTTGAAACAGCGTTTGACGTTGCATATACATATACTACTAATTAATGCTCTTTTATTACTCTTTATTCATCTATCTATCGCAATAGACCGGTATTGGTTTATGTTTATTTAAACAAATCTGTGATACAATAGGACAGGCTCTATATTTTGTTAGTTTTCGCCACTGTTTTAAGTAAATAGCATGCGAGTGCGATGCGGGACGGCGGTTTACAAAGTACGATGTCCTAAGCATAAGTAGTTAGGTGAACGTTGAAATAATGCATGTAACGCAGGACCGCCCACTCGGACGGATGTTACTATTGAGACCAAATTATTATATGTTTTTACGCGATGGTGTCGATTTTAGCATTCCGTTATGTTTTTTTATATATATACATATATATATATTCTTAGAAGGCCCCTCTTTAATTGTATAACCTAGTCATTTCAAGTGCAACGGTGAGATTTAAATATTTAGTGGGGCGTCGGCGGTATGTATTATAATTGTTGAGGCCGCCGTCGCCTCCAGCTGCGTAGATTCTGCTACACGTTTAGTTCTTTTGGAACAAATGCAAACGGGACAGTGCCAAATAACTTCAATTTTAAGTTCACACCATTTATTTATTTTGTTTTTTTTTTTAAGTGTGAATGTAGCGACTGGGTGTTCTATTCCTGATATTTAGGAATGAGCTGCATTCGTGTTTATTATATTTATATTATATTTTTAGTGTACATTGATTTTTATTTCTTATTAATGATAAACGCTTTCAAAGGCTCAGTGATTTATTGTTAAATTAGTAGTTTCTGTTCGTTTGTTACAATTAATTAATTGATTTACCTCATTTTTTATTCGCATTTAAGACTTTATTTATAATTTATGTGTGCGCAGTCCTTTTAGTGTCAGTATGGATCGGAACGTTGTACCTCACTTTAAAAACTCTAAATATTATAATATATTTAACTGAAATAAAATTTACTCTATTCACCTTTATATTTATTATAAATTTCTTGTATAATCCTATAGATGCTATTTTTACCACAAAACATAAATGTTTAGGCATAATATATGTAGCTTATACACAGATGGACAAGCAATTTTATTATATATTTTGTTGTCTTGTCGTATATTATCCAGTTGTTAACCTCGATTTTAAAGTTTTGGGCGAATATTGACGAAGACAAGGATTTTTTGAATGCGTGTGGCCTACATTTGTAGCTAAACGATTTATAGAAGACGGGTAGTAATGCAAGTATTGCATCATTGAAAACGGACGGTTATAGTGCTTTTAAACTTTTGGGTAACTCAAAAAAAATATTCAAAATTTATCTGGAGCAATTTTATTGAACCCATATTGACTTTGCTTTCTTATATAAGTAATTTTCACAAATTCACTTTTATTATAACTTGGTTATAGGTGACGATTTTTTTTCATTATTACGTTACATAGTTTTGGCATATTTGTTTTAGGTTTATTGTTAAGGTTAGTTTCATTTGTAAGTTGTTGAATTAACGATTTTTTTACAATAATCACAACATTAGGATGACAGTTTAATTAGTTATTCTGTTATCATTTCATTTTCTTATGAATTCAAAATTCATGCGTACATGTGATTTCTTTTGACATTTAATGTTTTATTTGTGATACGTAAAGGGGATTTGCATAATGCATCACTTTTTTTAATCGCTTCTAATTTTAAGGGGGTATCGAAGTATTGTCTGGATGTTGACACTAAGGGATCGCTTCCTTTTATAATATCAAATTTTAATATTACGCAAGTCATATTTTTAAATTCCGTGTTTTCTTGTCGTTGCGATTGTAAAATTAATTTGACACGGTTTTAAAGATTTTTAGTTATCACATTGTTAAATTTAAGACTCACTGGATAGTTCCACATAATGTTAGTGTTGTATTGATGTGATAAGGACACTTTGTCGGTGTATTACAATCCCTCTTGGGTCGGTCTCTCGCGTCCCCGCGCCACTAGTTGTGCAAATGTATGGCGAATACAAGGCGAATTGCCATTACGATACTACAATATACTTGATGTTACCAACAAAGGATGTTATTTAAAAGAGTTCATCGTCGGGCCAGCGAAAATGTCCAATAATTTGACATATTATTCAAAAACTAATTACTATTAATGTAATTATAAGTTAGCGACTTTCACTCGCCCGATCGGCTACGTAATGACACTCCTTTGGCTCATGTCTTAAGTTTATGATAATTTTAACTATTTTCTATGTTTATTTTGTATATAAATCGCGATATATCGTGATGGTAAAGCCAAAGATTGATACGGGTATGGTGACCCTCTGCCGTCACAGTAGGACTAGCGTGTAAGTTAATCTACCTCGAGTAATATCGTTTTAGTTTAAGTAAGCTTTTACATAGATTTTTATATGATGGAATAATGTAAATTAGATGTTAAGAGAAAATTGAAAAGTAAAAAAAATGTTAAAGTACAAAATTATACTACCTCAGGATTCAATATCACATATTCTGCGACTGGCATCGTCATATGGAACTTCATTTGCATTGTTTTGTGGCTGAACGTTTAACGATTTTGTTTCAAATGTGACTAAAATCGTTTGGCGTTCAGTTTCTATCAAATCTCGTGTAGTAGATAATATTCTTATCAATGGCATATTTTTCATCTATATATAACGCTAATGACTAAAGCAAGAGCTATGGCAACAAATGAAATGTGTCAAGTTATTTGAATCTCTGACAGGTAGTATGTAACCCGGCGAATGCTCAAGTTGTTTGGTGTCGAGCAATCAAAGTTACCTAAGCTGGGACAAGTGTTGATGTAATTGAATTAATGTTAGTTAAGTGTTAATTAGGCTAGTTATAAATAATCTCATTGAAGTTCTACCTCATCAGCGCGGACGGCGAGAGATCGACCGACGGTCATTCAGTGTATTTGTACCTCCCACACTCTACGGAGTATAAACATTTTATTTTTTATTTTATTTTATTTTTTTCATAATTTTTATTATTATTACTACTTTTTTTTTTCACCAGTTATTTCTTGTGTTGCATAGATGTTACTATGTTTTAAGGAGATGAGAAAAAATTTTAAAATTATTGTTTGTTAGGTTTCTGCGAATTAAAAGAAAAATGTACACAAAAATTATATTTTTTTGTTTTGTTTTGTTTTTTTCTGTTACCTTATTTCCTTTTTTTTCTTCTCGACAAGTTACACCCGTCCATCGTGTTTAACATTTACTGTACTTTTAAGTATGTTATTTAAGGAATTGAATTTTAATATTCTTAATGTAGTTGCACGAAAGGGACAGGTATTTGTTTAACTAACAATTATTTGGTGTTTATATGTTAAAAGGCACTAGCACGTCGCTGGTCGTTCGTGTATTACTCGTGTCTACGAATTTGATAATCAAAGTAATAATATAAGTGTTCTCTCGAGTTAATGTATAAGTGCGACGGGGTTTCGATCGTTTTGTATAGGTAATGTCAGTGTTCGATGTTTGTTTTCACATTAATATTATCTTATTCCAATACTCTAAGAGATTTATTAAAAGGAAAATAGTATTACGTACAATATGAAAAATACAAATTTTTGTCGACATATAAAGTTTTTAATATAGATTATAATGAAGATTGAAATATTGTTTACAATCCCTATATAGTTATTAATAGAGATGATTTTTGATGTCCTCAATAAAAATATTTATTATATCTCCTTAAAGTACGACAACTTATAAATGGACGTATGATGGGTTATACATGGAACTACTTTTTTAAATAAAAAAAAAACACAAAAAGTAATAAAAAATAACATAAATACACGTTTAATATATAGAAATGAATGAATATGTTTGCGAGAAAAAAGAAACTTTGTTCAACGGTAAGCTTATCGTAATTTAATCCGTTTACATGTTAAAGCATTCCATGTCTGTAAATAATCACCAGCCATTTTGTGATCTACAATCATTTTGTTATTAATCGGTGTTTACAATGTTCTTGGTGTCGTGTCGGGTCGATGAAGCAACGACATAGAGCACTATTTACAAGAACTAAAGTACAAATTCAAGTCTTATACTAATGTCAGTACAAAATATAAATAAAAAATGAAAGATTTATGCAGTTGGATACTATTGTAAATGTTGCCAAAATTATATTTTTCGGAGCACCCGCTATAATTTAACGTTTAACGTAGGTTATCTGAGTAAAGTACAAAAATAATTTGTAACTTATCGTTTATTGGTGACGAGAGTGTACACCGCTCTATTTGGCAGTGGGTCTATAATAAGTTAAGGTTTGACATCATGGCATTTTTTTGTCCAAAATGTTCTGTTAAGATGAGTGATTATTTAAATGAAATATTTGTTTTTTGAGGCTTCTACACTCTCGTTGGCTACTCGCGTTATGTACGGCAGCCCGCAGCTAGAAGTGGAATGGGATGTTATTGAAACTTTTCTAGGAGATTTCGCAATTATTATGGGGTTTTTGTCACAGTCGGTACTGTGTGTAATTTTTCAATGTTTTAATGTTATCATTTGGTTTTGGTTACTTGTTTTCGCACGATTGACTTTCATCTCTTCGGGTGAGGGTAGTTGAAGGTTGATGTGGGCTATTAAGCGATCTTGTAGTTGATTTATATTAAATAATTGATTTCTTTAATTATTTATGTAAATGACTCTTTTTGTTACTTTTTCCTAAACATTAAATTTTATTGATCTTAAATATTTCTTAAGCAACATTAATAGTTATTTTTTTTCTCTATATAGTAAGGATCTAATAGCCCCACATCAAGGCGTGGATTGACTCGTGAAGAGCAAGGGTATACAGCGTGCTCGGCCGGGCACTGGGTTAGGAGGATAGTTTCGCGTAAGATTGTATGTAAACCACCATGGTTGTAAAACTAAGTAGGATTTTGTACGTAGCTAACTAATGCTTAGTTTACGGTAAGCGTCGATGGTATATGTCTGTAAAGGGAAAGTGATTGTCTGTGATTTTTTTAAGCGACTTTTTTATATATATGGAAAATATTGAGAAATACCTAACATAATAAGAATAGCACTACTTGTGATTATTAGATATTTTATGAGTTTTTCCTCATTTTTTGTACAATACGTTAGGATAAATAGAACGGTAGCAGCAGAAAGCGGGTTGAGTGTACATAAAAAAAAATGATAGTTGTATAAATGATTGGCGGACGATAGGGCGTATCAAGTTACGGCGATTGGTATGACCACAGCGATGCTTGTTTTCGTTGAGGCGCGCGCTTCGACATTCGCCCCCGGACCAAATCCTGCGGGCTCGATACGAATTTACCATAGAGGTCGCGCGGCTCGTTAAACTTAGAAAATTAATTTCGATAATCCTAACATTAATAATTTATTCTAGAAAATTTTTTAGTGTGGTAACATTTTGTCGGTTTTTTTGTTAGTTTAATGTGATAATGGTAGTATGTAACTGTTATGTTTGCTTTTGGTTCGGGCGGAGCGGAGTCGGGGGGCCTTTGTGTGCCACTCTGGCCCCCCCAGTGGTACTTAGCTTGTGTTTTTACATTAACTGTCTAAATACATGTGCTGGTTATTGGGATCCGCTTGGCTATTTCCGTATTTCTACTTATTATCACTAGCATTTCTTAACTATGTTAATCTAACCTAATATACTTTTGAATAATTTACCGACTATAAATTTTTATACCTATTTACTAAATAATTTGTGTTTGTTCGTGGGCCCAGCGGAAGTAGATGCAGCACGTGTATTTAGAATGAAGACATGTAAAAAAATCTGTATAATTCAACTTTGATACAGGTACTATAATAGTCCATGTGCACTAATTATATAAATATTACGTAAAATCCCACGACACGTACCTACATCTGACTTAGGTATAGATATTATATGGAAATAAAATTGTTCCATTGTGGAATTCTTAAATTAATAAAAAAATGTTGCTAAAATATATTATGTCTTGTTTTATTTATTTTATTTTACATCCTTCTTTTGATGTAATTTAAGCAGCAACTGTAACTGTAACTCGGAAAGAAATTTCTATAAATGAACTACTGGTAATTAAAAATCATACATTACTTTTTGTATATTTTCTTTTCTATTAAATGATAGCTCTCAAACGTACCACGTGACAAACTTCAACGAAAATACAAAATCCAGTTGTCTACTTAGAGGTAGTTGTATGGTAAATAATAATTGAAAGCAATAAAAGTATAATAGTAACATAGCGATTGAGAATTTTTGTTTTATCTCTGTTATGGGAGACAAGTGATCGTTCTTTATCGCTTGAGATATTTAAATATATATCAAATATAAGAAAAAAAAATCATAGTGCCTATTACAGCATTACAATAAAAGTGCCTATTATTTGCTTGTCTTTTTATATATGATATTAAGTGTATGTATATATATATATGTGTTGTATAATTGCTTAAAAGTGCCATAAAAAGGAATTCGTAGAGTTTATATGAGTTTGCGCAGTGAATTAAGACAGGCACCTGTATATTTTAATAACTTGTACTTTGTATCTTTATAAATAAATAACTTTCAGAAATGAGCCAACGGGCTCTAGAGAAAAAGAAGAATCACGAAAGAAATATCAAGCATAAAGCAGTTTACACAAAGGCAGGAATCTAGTGGACACGACGAAAGTGGGGAAAGGAGTGTCTTACTGCTCACTAGGTTCCCTCTGCTTACCCTGCTTTGTACGGGATACGACGTGAAGCTTCGAGTACATATATATAAACCTACCTTATCTATAAACACAGAGCTATCGATCTTTCTCCGATATAAATAGTCGATTTAAAATCGAAAGTAGTGAATAAAAATCTAAATGTCAAGTCTGTGATTTTAAGTACTTAATTTGTATTTATTTTTTGTTCAGACATGTGACATTTAAAATATATCAAATGTTATATCTCTAACATTTACGTTTCTGATATTGAAAAATAATAACAACTTCTCAATCTATCTCGCATATAGCAGAGTAGACAAAGGGGGTTACATTGGTCGACACACATTATGCTCAAGAAATTGCCTATTGAGTGGGTGAACTCAAAGGTAAACATTGCTTTATTTCCAGTAAGCAAGATAATGAAAATAGTTCCTCGAACCCACAACCCCACGCTGTGGTGCTGCACCACGACAGCCTAATCAAATATTTACATATATAATTGTTTATTAAAATTTATGCAACAGTACAATTTTTAATGTACATTAAAATTGATTTGAATTTCAAATACCATCTTATATCGCTATCTTAAGCCGTTAAGTTGGTTTACTATTTCGCTTAATAAAATGTACCTAATATATAATAACCTCGCTCTAGTAACGAGGTAAATTTGCGGCGTTATGTTTCGTTACTCGACACATATGGCGAAAGGGAAGTCATGATGGAAAACGGAGTATTTTAATACTAGTTTCCCAGATTCCCTCTGTCTACTCGGCCGTATCCAGGATACAGAGAGAAGCTAAAAAAAATTATGATAACTATAAAACTGAAAATACACAATAAATTTTTGAATAGAATAGGGAAACCGTCTATTAGTTTTCCCCTACACACTTCAACGTATGTATGTATATAGGTACATTTCAAATTTCAGCGTTCTACGCCACCTAGTTTTTAACGGAAGAGTTTTATAATTATTAATTTTTAATTTAATTTACATTTTGTGACACTAAAGTAACAGACACTCATTACGTACACTTATGCAAATAATATAAATATGCGGAAACGCCTCCTTAAATTGAAACGTATTTGGCGTTGTTTTTTCTTTCTTTTATATTACCTTTCAATAATCAAAATAGTAAATCACCTTCAACAATTTAAGATTATATAAGAAATTAAACTATAAATTTTAATATAGCTTAGAAGCTATGTACGGCTTTTACGATTGCGTTAAGTACATTTTAAGGCTTTCGGGGCCTCGTACCCCCACGAGCATGCGCTTGTAAACGCGACCGTTGTGGGCTCGATTCCCATTTGGAGAATGAAATGTGTAATGATTTCATTTCCTCGTTCAGATAAGAAGGCAAAGTGCAGCGTTGAGTTCTGCCACACTATACGCAATGCATATTGAATTTAGCGGAAAGTGGGGAGCTAGGTATTAATTTGGGAGACAGAGTACACATGATCCTACTCAAGTGAATGAAGTATTTATTCTTCATATCCTCGTTCTTTAACCAGTTCGTTTTTTATTATCGGTCTATCTAAAATATATTACGTATTCAATGGGGATAACTAACTATGCACCCTGTCTTTGTAGATCATCAAATCTACTGGTTTAAAACATAAAAAAGGTTATTTAATATTTTGTTGTGGCATGGAAAAATTTTATTTTATAATTGTAACAATATGGATACTAAAAGCGAAGTTATTTGACTGCGATTTTAAAATATATATAATTTAAACGTATTAAGTAGAGGAACTCGCCTATTGCCTACCAGAACGGAGAAATGAAAATAATATAATAATTTATCTGTGAATGGGAATCAAACGCATAACCATTACCCCCATAGTCAGCCGCGTGCCTACTGCGCCACAACGGCCTCAAATCTTCAAATGTCGGGTCTGGCTAGATGCAGTGTTGAGCTCCGCTACTTGCGGGCGCTATTAAGATTAAGATAATTCAAAAATTTTAAGAACATTTTTAACAATAACTTTAATTTGTTATCATCTACTATTACTAATTTTACACATACTAATGTGTTAAGACATATAAAAAATGGAATATTTATATAGATATCTGCATAAAATTAATAAATATTATATACGAACTATACCTCGGATTGTACTAACAATTTCATATGCCACCAATTAATCTTGCAACCCGTCCCGCCTTCAAGTACGTCAAGTGACCGCTTCACCGGGAACTGATTTATCTCACGAGAACAGTATAAAAGCTAGCATCGACTGCTCTCAGCATCATTACTTGAACAAACCGTCGCAACATAAACAATGGCAGCTAAGGTTTGTTGTTACTTTTAACATTTTAATATCAGATATAAGAAAAGGCTTTCTTTCTGTTTCAGCAAATTAAAGTTAAAAACAATATTGTCTTATATTTTCACAGTTGGTTGTAGTACTCGCCGCCGTGGTCGCTGTGGCCCACTGCTCAGTGGTGCCAGTGGCACGAGCAGACGCCGACTACTCAAGCTTCGCGTACGACGTCGCTGATCCCTACAGCGGCGACTTCAAGAGCCAAGTGGAGAGCCGCAGCGGCGGCAACGTACAAGGACAGTATTCCTTGCTCGAAGCCGATGGTTCCAAACGTGTTGTTGACTACGCCGCTGATGATGTGAACGGCTTCAACGCCATCGTCCGCAAAGAGCCCGGTGTGGTCGCCCACGTGGCCGCCCCCGCTGTAGTCGCCGCCGCCCCCGCTGCAGTTGCCACCGCCCCAGCTGTCATCGCTGCCCGCGCCTACTCTCCTGCCGTAGTTGCCTCATCTCCTGCCATAGTTGCCGCCTCCCCCGCTGTATACACCGCGTCTGCTCCCGCAGTCGTCGCTGCCCGCTCGTACGTCTCCCCCGCAGTATACGCAGCATCTGCCCCAGCTGTCGTTGCTGCCCGCTCGTACATCTCCCCCGCAGTATACGCCGCGTCTGCGCCAGTCTACTCTGCCGGTCACTCCGTTGTTGCTGCAGCTCCCCTCGCCTACTCCGCTCCTCTCAAGTACTGGTAAACATTTCATTGATTACGACGACGGGTAATTGTTTTTGTAAATATGTAATTAAATATATAATTATAAATAACCAATATTTTATTAATTTTATCTTGCATCGTTTAGGATAAAACCATACATTTTGAATTGTTTTTTTATATAATGGGCTAGAATTTAATTGCCACAGACTGTTATCTAGCGGTAATATATGGAAACACCGGTCTAGGTCATGCAATTAAAGGAATGAAATGATAGACATTTTTTTTGTGCATACAGATAAATACAATACCAAAAAATATATATGTGGCAATATCGCTCCTAGAGATGCTTCTCTGGATACCTCAGGTATATTTATATATTTTTTATATTTGTAGTTGTAGTATAGAAAATATACACTCAAAATAAAGAACTCATGCTGTTCACAAAAATAAATTTATTTGTCACAATTTAAAAGTCCAAAGAAATTATTAAACAATAAACTTCATTGCGTTTTGTATTTACATACTAGTACAATTCCATTAGTAATTTTAGATTATCCACATTATTCTTATACTTAGTTAAAAATAATATTTTCTTAAAAAATCATACTATTTCATCTCAACGTAGAAGCAACGATATTTTCAAAATCAGGTGATATTCGTACATGAGCTCTAAATCCGTTCACATTATCAGCAGTGTAATCAACAATTCGCTTTCTCCCATCAGCCTCGACGACGGTGTACTCGCCCCGTACAAAACCATCAATTCGAGATTCTGTATGGGTCTTAAAGTCACCAGTTTTAGGATCGGCGACATCATAAGAAAAATTTGTGTAATCGCCTGCCCTCGTTGATATAGCAGCGTTGTGGCAAACTGCTATAAACGCAGCGAGAACTAAGATTATCTGTAAATGAATAAAAATGTCATAAAAATACATTAAAATAGTGTTATAAATTCAATTGGATTAGGATTTAGTGATGGTCACTTAAAACAACGTTAGGTCCTGAGACCTGAGACCTCAGGATGGTAAATAACTATTGACAAATAATTGCTATAATTTTACTTGCTAATATTTGTTAATAAGTATAGCTCTTAAGATATGTCAGAGCTTACAAATAACAATAATATGTTGCATCTTGCACATAAAAGAGTAGGTGGAGGAACCTGGGGATCCAGTGATAAGGAACACCGTTCCCCATTAGAACACTTGCCTTCCTCACTTTTTCCGAATTCTCTGGGCATTGCGTGTTGAATGGTGGAACTCAACAGCGCGCTTTGTCTAGTTGCCAGCGCGCAAATTAAAATATTAAATAAATCATTCCTAACCTACAACCGTCACGTTTA
>JBAIZZ010000009.1:413863-485765 GCA_037355905.1 Heliconius aoede
ATTAAAATATTAAATAAATCATTCCTAACCTACAACCGTCACGTTTATAGCCACGCCACGACGGTCTCATCATACATTTATTTATTTTATGTAACGATGACTCAAAAATGAGCATGAGATAATTCGTTCTCAACGCAATGAACTCTATTTTCGAAGCATGGCCAGAACTCCACAGAGTGGCGGAATTCAACGCCTTGCCTCGTTTTTACCAGAGTACGGAATCAAACCCTCGACTATCTCATTTACGGACAGGCGCTGTGCTTAATGAAAATAATGTATTTATCCCAAAAAAAAAGGTACATTTACATAAATAAATCTTACATACATTTATCTTAAATACATCTACATAAATCTACATATGTAGATAATAATTAACAAAAATTAACAAAAATTAATAATAAATAAATAATAATATTTTAAATTTACCTTAACCATCATCGTTGTATGCACTGAACAATAGTTTTACGTTTTAAGTCTAAAGATTCCTGTCGTCGAGCTTTTATATCAATGACCGAGACGAGAGGTTCTATTTCTATATTCATAGCTGTTAAAATCCATTTTTTTATGTAAATGACTTTGTAAATTATGAGTAGGTAAATAATTTTTTCATATTGATTGTCATATGTAACCATATAACTTAGTTTGTTCATAATAAATATTTGTAGTATGGAATAAGTAAAAAAATATAATTTAACTGAAATGTGAATATGATTTTTTTAAACTATCTTAAGTATATTTCGGATTAAATAAAATATTATAATCTTGAGACCGTCATGGCGCAGCGGGGACCTCACAGTCACAGTCGATAGTTGTGGGTCGGATTACATGCGGGTAAAATATGAAACGAAAACGAAATTTAAGTCGAATAATAAATTAATTCCTTAAATTCATTAGGCTATTTTCTATATCAAAGTATAAAAAATTAAATTGTAAAACATATTATTAACCTCGGTGTTAAGACAATCCGTTACCTACTTGTGCCGAATTCTGGAGGCATTTCGTGTTGTGTCGTGTTGAGTTTCAGAACTCAACGCCGCGCTTCTATATATATAAATACACTGAAATTTGAAATAATTAATGAATAAGGAATATCTAATACTGTAAACGTACAAGACTTGGACTTGGACATAATAGTTATACCAAACATAATATCATGCAAATGAACGGACAGAGGGCAATGGTCTCTAACGATGAACGTTCAGACAAAAGAAAGGCTTTATTCTTTTTATTGGTAATATAATAACTTTAAAATATCGTAACTTTAAAATATCGAAACTTTTAAAAGTTTTTTTTATATTTGTTAATTTTTTTCCTGTAGATAGAGAGATCTTAGTTTCCTTTTGACTCGACTACGGCAAATTCCAAAGGGAGAGTTGTTTTTAGTGTGTTTTTAATGTTCATTCATTTGTTGCCCGGTTATCTTTAAGCCAGTGAAAAGGTTTTGATATCTATAACGTTGTCTTTCTACCGAATATATTAATTAAGCTTATACAGTATACGCATATTTTCTTTATAATTGACTTGTTAGACTTCGAGACGTTGCGTATTGACTTTCATCATCGCGCTTTTCGTTAATAGAGCGGGGATATGAAAATAATTTGAACATAAATATTTTTCTTATTAAGGTGCCAACAGAGATTTCAGTCCACCAAGCGATGCGTCCTGATGGCTTGATTAAATTATATATCATATATAAATTATTATGCCTATTTTTCTATTGTCTATTACATTTTTGGTTCAACATATTAATGTTATTATATTGCGTATTATAATAGTATATTTTGGACATGTGTAAATTATCATTTTGGTAAAAAAAAGACCACAGATAAATATATTTTTTTTATTAGATTTAAAATAATTCAAATCGTTTCTATAACACTATAAATATTTTTTTTACAAGGACAATTTACTATATTAAAATATACAGCTCTATATATACATGAGGTTAAATTATAATCATAATAATATGAACATAAAATTTTAAATTAAATTAGATTTTTTAAATAATTAGACGTTGTATGAAACTGGATATTGGTAAGAAGAATAAATGGGAGAGCTAGCGTATAATCCAGAAGAATAAACAGAAGGTGCTGAGTATACTGACGGATTAATGTAAGATCTGGTGACTAATGGACTTGCTACGTTGTAAGCGGAGGGCACGAGAAAATTACGTGCAGCAACCACAGAGGGACCTACAGTAATCACAGAAGGAGAAGCAGCAACCACAGCAGCAGCTAGAGGTTCCTTACGTACAACAGCGTTAAATCCATTCACATCATCTGCAGAGTAGTCCACAATGCGCTTGGTGCCATCAGGGTCTACCAGGGAGTACTGTCCTTTAACCACGCCTCCGACGCGGGACTCAACTTGACTCTTGTAGTCACCAGAAAGAGGATCGGCCACGTCGTACGCGAAGCTGGAGGAATCTTCGTCAACGTTGGCCAATGGTACAACTGCGCTGTGAGCTACAGCTGCCAAAGAGGCGAGGGTGACTAGAAACTGAAATCAGGAAACAGAGATACGTTTTAAATTACGATTAAATTATATTTCTCAAATATACTAAACATGAACAGAGTAGTCAAAAACAATTGTATTTGGTTATTATTACAATATATTGAGTATAATTTTGGTCTGCTCTGTCATAAGCAGAGTAAATATAAATTTTGGAATTTTAATCCTATAATTAATTAGAAAAGATTTTTAGAAGTACAAATAAATTTAATTATTATGTTGGTTTTATATATTGCATTATTTATTATATAAATTTACTTTGTACACAACTGTACTGCAAATACGAACCGCTCTAGCTTAGTGTCTTTAGCTTTAAGCTCTTGCATATAGCAGAGGGAATCTATTCTTAAGACACTTTGTTGCCGACTTTCCGCCGTATTTTTGATATATTGCATGTTGAGTGATAAAACTGAACGCCACTTGACTTTGTTTCAGTACCAGAGCGAGGACGTGGAAATATTAAATAATCTGTGCGCCTGAGAGCAATTAAGCCCACAACGTTTTACTTAAATTTAGTATTTAGTCAAAATTTAATAAATTGAGTTTATATTAGACGAAATATACGTTAATGTTAACGTTTAAAAATTCCATTAAAATATTTTAATTTTCATTTACCTTAGCTGCCATTGTTAATTCTGTCAGTGGATGATGCTGAATAGATACGATCCTATAGTGGATCGAGCTTTTATACAAATCACATTTTTGATGTGTTTTTATAATGTATACTTGTTGATATTTAAGATGTGATTACTCTTGTTAGTTAATTAGCAGAGCTTGCCGGAAGCGCGAGTAAATTATGGAAATAATAAAAAATATCACTGCCACCTGATTTTAATATCATATTAAGGGCAAAAAAAATCTTTGTTTTAGTGTAAAAAATATGAAATGCGGAGTATACAGAGATAATTTCGACTCTATTATTTTATTAAGCGTATTTGATTTTGATGGGGTTTCCGGTTCCGCCACAGTAAACATTAGACTTGCTGTAACTCACTCGCGGAAATAATATTTCGAAACTGTGTTTAAACCCGTGAAAATACCATTACTTTGGATTAAAAAGAAAGATTAAGAGACTAATAATTCATTCTCCCGAGTGGGACTTTGTCACACAACCGTGATGTTTCCATCGTGGTCATTGTCGCTTAATGCCTGGTCAATGACAGAATATTATAAAATAATTTAAAATATCATTCGATTAACTATCTAATTTAAAATATTATTGGATAAACTCATATTTGGATGGTGGAAATCTAATGAATTTTATTTATTAAAATGTTGGTACGAGTTCAAAAGCATTTATATTTATACGTAGATTTGTATATAAACAAGTAGCTTGGATAATCCTTAGCCAGACTACTCAGTCAATGTACTCGTCTCTCTAAATCCACTAAGTAGCTTAACGTTATACAAGTACTCAAATATTATCTTGCATTTTATTATCATATTGTATCTATCTATATGTAATATACCAAAAATAACAGTACTAATTATTTTCGGAATATTTTTTTAGCTTCGCATTTTATAGACAGGCAGTGGACAGGAGAAATTTGTCTTAATTATTTTGACCAACAATCGCCATTTATTATTTAGTAAATAATTTAACTATTTATATAAAGTATAATAAATAGAAATAATTGCTTGAGAAACGTACAAAAAATTATAACATAATATATGTATTAAGGTCGACGTGGCGCAGGGGCACAAGAGAGTGACTGAAACGCAACGGACCCACAAGGTTCGATCCCCAATCGGGGGAATAAATTATTATTTTTGAATATTCTAATTTTTTTATTCTGGAATCAAGGCAAAAGATATAAGAAATTGCATATTATTTTAAAATTTATTAAAAAAAGGATGTAACAGATTCTTAAGATAAATACATTTATTAATGTATATTTATATTTCATAATAATTAAATAACATACAAAAATATCACGTTATATGCTTTCCAAGTACAAATATTAATATCTCACATTATACATAAGCTATATTTTGATTATTCATTAAAAATAGAGCTAGCAAATCTAGGGTAAATATTCAATGAAAATACAGAAGGTCCAGAGTAAACTAATGGAACACCATAGGATTTAGATACCACAGGGGATGTGGATAAAATAGGAACGACTTGGGGGCCTGGGGCAACGACAGGTGTGGCAGATGCTATCACAGATGGGTTATATGCAACAATTCGGCCAGGAACATAAGGATCTTTGCGTACAACCGCGGTAAAACGATTGATATCATCAGCTACGTAGTCATACGCTGAGAACCATCCGGGTCTACTAAAGAGTATTGACCCCTCACTACACCTGCTATGCGAGATTCTGCTTGGCTCTATAGTCACCGGTGCTGAGATCAGCTACTCCATATGCAAAACTAGATGAGTCATCATCTACGTTGTCAATTCGTTCTGAACATTGAACAGCAACCACGAATGCGGTTAGAATAAATAGCTGAAAAATAAAAAAAATATTTAAATAAATTAAAGATATGATAATTTCAATTACTCCACAGATTTTATATAATTCTAAAATGCTTGGAATCCCGCATATAACAAGCTAGGGCAGGGGAACCTGGGACCTAGTGTTAAGATACTCTGTTCTCGTTATTACACTTTCATTCCCTACTTTCTGCCGAATTCTAGAGGCATTGCGTGTTGTGTTAGCCTAGAGTATCTTCTCTTTCACCTTCATACAAATCGTCAATCGTCATCTTTCAACTATATACAAATCACTCAAGGTTTTGATATAATAATTTAATATTAACAGATATGAAAAGATATAATGATAATATTAACTATATTACAGTATCGGCACCTTTTAGGAAATATATCTTACTTATTGTGGATGTTGATATTGTTTTTAATAGGCATAAATATGCAAACATGAGCATTTATATGATTCGGATATAACATAGATACGATATACAATATATTAAGCTTCAATAGACACCAGTTGATCTTTAAAACGTGGGATAATTTTTAATTATTAGGTTGTGCCGGAAATCTAATTCGTTGAAGAATTATTATATATTTTATTTTATTATATATTATATATTGTCATTATATTTTTTGTCGGGCAAAAAAGTGCTTTTTACTAGATTTTTAAATCGTTCGTCAAAATTATTTAGTAATTGAGGCTATTACATCTATAAGCGCGATGGTAATGTATTCTCAATTTATTACTTTCAGTAATATATTTTTTCATTTCCCTGTTCTGACAGACAAAATGCGATTTCGTTTTAGATTTCGGCCGGAAAATGTAGAGGACTACAGTGCTAAGTGCAAAGAGTAAATCGGGACGAGAAAAACAGTAATTATAAGATAATTAATTATGTAGAGAAAAATAAAAAAATATCAATGCCGCCAGAGACCAAATTCCTCAAATATATTAATTAAAAGGTCATTGTTCACATAGAATAATAATTTTGTATTACGCCCTTGGCTTATGTCCTAATTAAGTAATTGACCGTTTTTCTAAAGTTCAACCGGTTGCTATTAAACTAAAGCGTCTTATGATATCCATATATAAACAGACAGATAACACGCTCTATATTCATTTGTGACAAAACATACCTATACAGATCTAGCAATGGCAAAAGTAAGTAGTATAAGAAATATAATAAAAAATAATCTCTTATATAAAAATGATTTCTTTAATAGAAATAACGCAAAAATTTTGTAATATTATCAAAATAAAAAAAATATAAACAACAAATTAAAAAAATATATTAAAAAACTTCTTTATTTTAGTTTGCAGTTGTCCTCGCTGTCTTAGTTGCTGTAGCTCACAGCTCAGTAGTGCCAGTAGCCAAAGTAGACGAAGACTCGTCCAGTTTCGCGTACGACGTGGCCGATCCTCTCTCAGGCGACTACAAGAGTCAAGTGGAGTCCCGCGTTGGAGGCGTGGTGAGAGGACAATACTCTTTAGTCGACCCAGATGGCACCAAGCGTATTGTGGACTATACTGCAGATGATGTGAACGGATTTAACGCTGTTGTACGTAAGGAACCTCTAGCTGCTGCTGTGGTTGCTGCTGCTCCTTCTGTGATTGCTGCAGCTCCCTCTGTTGATGCGTCTTCTGTAGTTGCTGCTGCCCCCTCTGTGGTTGCCGCACGCAATTTCCTTGTTCCCTCTGTCCACAATGCCGCAGGCTCAGTGCTAGCAAGGTCTTACTTTTCACCATCAGTGTACTCGGTGGCACCCTCTGTTTACCCCTCTGGAGTATACGCCCGCTCTCCCATTTACCCGTCTTACGATTACCCGGCATTTTCTTACAACTTCTTATAAATTGTTAATTTGATAATTTTGACATGCTATGCTATGCATGTCATGTAAATAATTTTGTATATACATGAATGATGAAAAATGGTATATTTAGTAATAATATGATGCTTTCTTAAACGTACTTAATATACGTGGATTAAATTTATTTTGAGTTCTTATTTTCACATAGTCATATAATTTCAAGATTATTGTTAACTATAAACAAACTAATACAAGAGAGAGTAATATCTGTTACTTTTTGAATATTTTTAATATGTTAGTATAAAGTTAACTCTCGCTATAGTTCACTTGCATGCTGTACCACACGCATAGCAGGGTAGGCAATGGAAACTTGGAATCGTGTGTTATGACACTCCGAATTATTGAGGCATTGTGAGTTAGATTGAGAGGAGAGATTCAACGTTGAATATCTAGTATAGACCAGAGCGACGAAATGAAAACATTAAATATTTTATTCCCCCGAATGAGAATCGAACCCACCACCGTCGTACTCACAGATGTACGTATGTGCTCCAGCACCATAATGGCCGCAACTATTACTATAATTATAAATAAGTTAACAACAAAAAAAATCTGAAATACAAATTAATCAGTTTTCTCATACTAATAATTAATTATGAAATATATTAGTAATCACAGAGAATTTTGTGCTAAAAGTCTTCGTTCTCGGTCCAACTAACTGTCCAATTTTCAAAAAAAATGCGTGTTGAGTTGTGTGTTGAACTCAATGCCACATTTTGTCTTATCAATTCAAAGAAATAAAAATAATTTAAAATACTTTCACTCTTCAGAAACGAACCTACAACTGTCGCGTTTACACGATAGCTTTCTGGACAAGCAAAATACAAACTTTTTTTCTCATTGTATGTAAAACGCATAAAGCTCACTTTTGTTGATCCATGAACGAAGTGATATTTTTTCGCTTAGCTTATATCTCCCCTAAAATCATTATTTAATAAAAATTATATTACATTCATTTAAATTATTTACATCTTAGACGTCCCTAAATTATCATATTTTGGACCTTTTGAACGATAATGTTAAAAATTTGTTCAATTTTAAGGCACTTTGTTCCCATTAAGACAAAAAAGTGAGTTTTAGTCAACTTTATATAAAGATCATAGCGAGAACCCTACCTACCACGCGTGTAGATACAGCGATAAATTATCCTATTACAACATTTTAAATAATAATAATTCATGTTTCTAATTTGTATTTCGGCATAGAGACTAGAATATTGTAAATAATATTTCTAATTGTAGAACATGAACTAGCAACTGACAAAAAATATTCATGTGATTAGAATTAATAAATGCAAAATCCGTTTATATCGGGCATCCGTTTTATATAGTGTGTACTTGTAATTTAAATGAGCTATTTGGTTAAAATGTACAGTCACGCATAGTCAGTTACACATTAGTGACATTTGAGTAGTTAAATAAAATATTTTATAGTTACAGACTATAAGGAGAACAGGTAGTATTAATTACACCAAAACACTTTATATTAAAAAAGTCGTTTAATTTAATACGTATGCAAATGTACAGTAATATTATTTACATGGCAACTTCGATCTAAAACTAAGATTTTATATGTTCGTTTACCAGTAGTTGGCGATGGGGTTGGCGTAGCCGTAGGCGGAGTAGTAGGGGGCGTTAACGGCGTAACGAGCAGCGACTAATGGGGCAGCGGACGAGTACAGGGAAGGAGCAAGGTATGACCGGGAGGATACTACGGGACCTGCGGCGTATATGGATGGGGCATAAGAGTGGGCAGCTACAACAGCTGGGGCAGACGCGTATACTGTGGGAGCAGCGTACGAGTGGGCAGCGACGACTGCTGGGGCAGATGCAGCGTATACGGCGGGAGCGTAAGAGCGGGCGGCGACGACTGCGGGAGCAGACGCGGCGTATACGGTGGGAGAGGAGGCAACTACGGCGGGAGATGAGGCAACTACGGCAGGGGAGTAGGCGCGGGCGGCGACGACTGCTGGGGCGGCGGCGACTGCGGCGGGCGCAGCAGCGACTACAGAGGGTGCAGCGGCAACAACAGCGGGGGTGGAGACGCGGGCGGCGACCACGGCGGGAGCTACGGCGGCGACGGGGGCGACCACACCGGGTTCTTTGCGTACAACTGCATTGAAGCCATTTACATCATCAGCAGCGTAGTCAACAACCCGTCTGGAGCCATCGGGTTCGATCAGAGAGTACTGTCCTTGTACGTTGCCGCCGCTGCGGCTCTCCACTTGACTCTTGAAGTCGCCGCTGTAGGGATCAGCGACGTCGTACGCGAAGCTTGAGTAGTCGGCGTCTGCTCGCGCCACTGGCACCACAGAGCAGTGGGCCACAGCGACCACGGCGGCGAGTACTACAACCAACTGTAATAAAACAACATAATTATTAAATAATCTCAGAATTATTCAATTACTTAGTAAGTAATCAAGAATGTTCGTAAAATTATGCATATCTCAACTGGGACTTATTTTACAAGTATAATTAACATAACAGATAAAAATAACACAAGTAACAATTACCTTAGCTGCCATTGCTTCTTGGACAAGTGGATCTCGTGGAATGAGTACAGAAGTGTCCGTCTTGGAGCTTTTATATGGAGTGTACATACGAGGGCGTGTCGACTGAGTTGATCTTTAAAAACGCGTACGCTAATGTAGTCGGTGGATCCGGAAACGCAAGGCCGCCAGTTGTATGGAAAGCATAAAGAAATGACTAGGTGTCATTATTGCGTACGTTATTTATCACTATAAGAGTAATTGTAGCTTAAGACATCACATGGATTATATTGTATATTTATAATATACTTTTTGATATTATATACTTTAACTAAGCAAAACTTCGATAAATTAAAATTAACAGTATAAATTTTCTGACTAACCAACTCAGAGTAATACTATTTTACTTTATTGAACAGAGATTTTAACTATCAGCACATACCTATTCTTTTATATATTCCCTGTTCTCATTTCCTTAGATCACAAACTTACGCTATATATTATGATTTATTTTTTTTTATATTTCTTTTTCTTTAGATTTGATGCTGTATAGCAGGGTAAGTACTCGTAGTAGGTTGGAGTGGCGAAAGGAGTGTCTTAATACCAGATACTCACCTGGTGTTAAGACACTCCTTTCGCAACTTTGAGCCCGATTTTTGAGGCTTTGCTGCTGTAAAGCCTCAAAAATCATATATATATTACGCGCTTTTAATACACCAGATATTCAAGAATCAAACAAGCATAATTAAATTGAATTATAAATGTTGGGTAAATAAGAAAATAAATATATATATAATCCTTTGATTTAATCTGATTCTAATATATTTTTAATTCATAATTTTATTATTTTCTTCTTTTTTGTTCATCTATTAGTCTAAGGACGATCATAAAATGTAATTTGATTATTGTGTCACTACCGTAAAGTTTGTATGTAAATCATGCGCAAAATGCTGACGAAATTTCGCAAGTTGGACCCAATCACGTTCGTGTCCACAGTCTAGACTTTAAAGTCTTTACAAACATTTAGTTCACTCTAATATAATATATACGTCCATTTTTGTGACATTTTATGACTAAGATTGAATTAGATACAATTGTATGCCAAAAGAATCTGAAAATGGAGTTTGACTTGTAAAAAAGTATTTTATTGTAAGCTGTCGTGTTTGTTATCCTGTCACGTTTAATACGTGAGGAGGCAAATGTAGATATAATATTATCACACCTACATAGACTACTTATTTGGTTTTGGTGGTAGTAGTTACTTACGTTTTGAATAATATAAGTAAGGAGATCTTAAAAAAAAAGATATTTTATTATATTATAATATATATGGTGTGGCGCCGTCGTGGCTCAGTGAAACAGTATACTAGTCTAATACTTAACCCTGTCTTACTTAAATTCAAAAAGAACAAAATAAAAAAATAACATAATATTGTACCAGACAGAACCTGTATTTGTTAAAATAGATTTTGAATATCACAGAATTGAATACCACAACTCAACAACGTTTTGTCGTGTGGGAATCGAACTCACGACGGTCCCAAATAAAACCGATTCTAAAATAGAATATATAACTATATAAGGAGTAACCATAATCATTCTGCGTACAAAATGCCGATAAATATTATCATAAGCATAAAGAATAATTGTTAGAAAACTGTATTTAGGAGAACCAGCGCAAGGTCGTCAAGTTGTACTCGTAGTCACAACTTACAAGTAGTAATCGAGCTTCGTACCCGATCATTTGCGGAAATGTTCGTATCGATGACACATAAATACCGAATTGACTTCCGGTTGTTTAAAAAAACCTATAGCGCAAATTCGATTACCACTATATTGAAAATTTTTATTTCGTTCAAATTAAAATATTTCAAATAACAATTTATAAAACAAATTTAAATAAAACAAAAAAATAATATGATCTTGATAATTATTATTATCATTATCAGCCAGAGGCCAGCTGTGGCGCAGAGGCACTAGCGTGCGACTGTAAAACGCGACATGCTGTGGATTCGACTAAATGAAATATTTATCATTTTCATTTTTTCCCTCTAATAACGAGAGAAAGCGCGGCGTTGAGTTTCGCCATTCAACACACAATGCCTCTCGAATTCGGCCGAAAGTGGTGATTGGAAGTTTCTTAATGTTAACGGAGTGTATTTTAATACAAATAAGGTTCCCAAGTTACCTGTACCTATCCTGTAATGCGCGGGTTACTGTAGTAATCGAACCCACAATCGTCGCATTACAGTCGCACGCTTGTGCCTCTGCGCTTATAGTGAAATTAATATAATTGTTTACACTCATTTCCCACGTGCGCGTGTACTGTGCAGTAATCTTTTAATAGATCGCCTCAGCCCTCATTGCCCCACATACTCAAGGTGATCCAGAAAAATTATATTCCTAGTTTACATATAACTTTGTTGTTGTTAAGTAAGTGTTTATTCGAGTTTAATTATATTTTAATAATTATTATTTGCGAAATTGTGGCAATTGTTTTTTTTGTAGACTGCGCATATACATACAATGTCTCTATTTTTGGGAAAAAAGTTAAGAAAGGAGAAAGCCTCATTACCAGGATGAAGAAATTAATAAAGATTAAATATTTCATTTCGGATTCCCAGTCGCCCGCTCGTTGATCATATCAATCTCCATACTTCTTTTTATATTAGCTTCACGCTGCATCTCATATGCATCTGGTGGTAAGGCACCCCATTCCTCATTTCACGCCCGATTTTGGAGATAATTCGAAGAGTGGTGAAACTCTACGCCTCTCTTTGTAACAGTTTAGTCTCCGGAGTAGTATTGAAATCCACAATGGCTTCCTCACAATTTTCGATTTTATGAATATTATTGACATGTTAGTGTAGTCAGCGTTTGACTGTTAAGGCGATAGTTGTGGCTTCGAGCTTCTTGCTTAGCGATTGATACTTAACTAGATTTACAATTAAAAAGTTAGCATCACCTATTTCCATATTTTTGCTCATTTAGACGGAATTCCCTTGACTGGGAATCGAACCTACGACTGACACGTTTTAGTTGCACTAAGATTCTATTGTAATAAATCTTTTCATATTTCTAATTTTATCAAAGGCTTGGGTAAATTATATTATATGATAATATAGATTTTGTATTAAGGCTTGGCTACTTTCATTAGCGTGGTGTAACGAAAAGTTTACTATAGAAAATAAATTATAAGTTCGTATAGGTATAGTGGTGGAGGAGCCGAAGAGGGAACTTACTAAAGCGCGGCTGGAATTATTCAAAGATTACCAAAAATATATAATATGAAAAAAATCACAAGCCGAAGTAATAAAACTTGATCTATATAGCTTAATGCATGTGTATGCATTACCCGTATGGGTTGCCTATACTCCTCTCTCCGTGTTTCTATTCCTCCCTCACTCTTTCTCTATCTCTATTACTACCTGACTCATCGACGAAGACGATAATTTAAATAAAATAAAAATCTCAAAATCTATAAAGTAATATCAAAATCTATAAAGTAATATAGATTGTACCATGAATAACATTACTAAGTGTTGTAGATGCCATCGTGGCGCAGTGTTTTAACTTTAAATGCGACACGTGTGGGTTCGAATCGCTTTAGGCGGAATAGTAATAATGTCAAAAATAATAATAATGTGAAACATATATGATATTTTTTTAGAAAAAGTAAATAGATAGAATGTTCAATACATTGCCATATAGTAAATTTTTATACGTTTTCTAAAAACGAATTTTTACTCTCGAGGCGTGTTTCTCGAAGTATTTTAAACACTAAAAATATTACAATATTTAATGTTTCCATTTCAAATTTCACAAGGCAAAGTGCGGCGTAGAGTTCAGTGTCATAACTATAATATTTTTATAGTACCCTCGAATTGGGCAAATGTTGGTTGTTGATTGAGTTTTATACTTTATTAAAATAAAATCTTTTTTACTTTCAAGATATTTTATTTATGAGTTAAATAATATTTACATGAGGCTCTTACTTGTATGAGTATTACACATTCGGGATTATTCTACATTGAAATATACATGACGTGTAGTCATAACTTATTGCCATTTTATCTAACTAGGATCACAGTTTACATATTTTTTACCATCCAAGACCAGCGGCGTAACCGTGGGCACCATAAAGGGAGCCGTGGGCAAGAGGGGCGGCGATAGCTCCATGGGCCAAAGGAGCGGACCATGCGTTGTAGGAGACGGGGGAGACGCGAGCGTAGGACAAGGGAGCGGCGTGTACGAGGGGAGCGGACAGGGCGGCGTAGCCTCCGTGGTTCACTGAGCTGGACGAAGCAGAGTAGGACACGGAGGGAGCGTGCGCGGCGTAGGCGAGGGGAGCGGCATGGGCAGCATAGGCCAGTGGAGTGGAGTGAGCAGCGTAGGCGAGGGGAGCGGCATGAGCGATGGGAGCGGCGACTACGGCGTGAGCGGCGTGAGCGACGGGAGCGGCGACTATGGCGTGAGCGGCATGAGCGATGACGGCGGGGTCCTTGCGTACGACGGCGTTGAAACCAGAATGGGCATCGGCGGCGTAGTCTACGACGCGGCGGCTGCCGTCAGCCTCAATGAGGGAGTACTGGCCGACCACATTGTCTCCGACGCGGGACTCGTGCTGGCTCTTCACGTCTCCGCTGTGAGGGTCGTGCACTCCATAGGAGAAGCTGCTGTAATCAGCGCCATGAATAGCGCTGCTCTGAGCTACTGCGACCAACAGGGCGAAAACTGCGACCTTGAAATACAAATAAAATCATGTGTTTAATATAAAAAATGCTTATATTTATTCATATAAATTAAACATTGTAAATTTTGTTGTGCTTGTATAGATTTTATTTTTCGCATTGCTTTACCTTGGAGAACATGTTGTATTGTTTTGCTGTGTACTAAACAACTGATACTCGGTGAGGAACGCGCGGCCTTTATATAGTGCTTGATTTTAAAGTATATACGCGTGCAACGTAATCAGATTTGGAGCAGGAACTTGTGAAAGATTCCAAACATTGACCTACGTTCACAAGGAAATTCTTTTTTTATTACATATTACATCCTATGTCTGTCTTGGCGGTATAATTGAGTGTTCCTTGGTTAGGTAATATTTGGTAAATTATGTATCTATATTTCTATCATACGGTTATATTATTATTAATTCATATCCTTGCCAATAATTGAATTACTTAGAAACATTTACAAAAGTTAAATATACTTCAATTTGATTTTTATGTTGAAATAATATACGAGTATGCGTAAAAAATAATAGAGGATATTTTGATAACATTTTCTTATATTGTTGTCATATTTTTAATGAAACTGATCTTTTGAAAACCTTTTTTTTTTTTCAGAAAAAAATTTTTTTCAATAATTTATTATTTTAGAAATATATTTGAAATCTATGACTTCGTCTTAAATTTTAAGATTATATCTTTAATTTTATAAATTTATCCAAGATCACTGCAAAAAATCATTCTTACCCTATAATGTCTACAAAAATATTCCCAAATACATTTATTTTCCCCGAGTTTTCCACATCGGGGGAACCCACATTCGCTCCATTTAAAGTCTCACGCTTGCGTCCCTGCTCCATGACGGCCTCAAATAATTGAAATCATAAACAGTTAAAAATATAAATTAGTATTTTTTGTTTTAATTTATGTAAATACAAAGGAATTAAGCAAATCAAACTATGTGATTACGATAGCTGCTGTGCAAAATTTTAATTTAACAAGGCTGTATAGATGGACGAGCATAGATAGTGATTTAATATTAGTATTATTCTTTTTTTTAGTAACCTTATTTAAAATATTTTTTACATAATTCGTTGTATATTTCCTGTAATTTCTTTGCTGAGAACGAAGTATTTTAACACTAAGATTTCTCTGTTCAATTCAAGTATTTTTTTTAAACAAACACCATCTAAAGGAAAGCGTCAATTTATATATATATAAGTTTCAATAAGAAATTATAGCAGCAGAGTTAAAGACTGTTAAAAAAAAACTTTAATAACTGATTGACAAACAACGCATAGACAAAATCACGAAATATAGAATATTAAAATTTGGCGTAGAAGTAGATAGTTATTTGAAATAGAGGGAGGGTATGGAATCAAACACTAAGGGAGAGTTACTAGAAGTTTCTAGAAAGACCGGAAAAAACGTTAACTTTGGACTTAAAATATACGCGCACGAAGTTGCGGGTCACAACTAGTGAACTTAAGTAGGCTTATTACTTTAATTAAAGCTAAAGACCAACTTCTCAAGTTTCAAACAAAGGCTTTTTTTTTGATATCGCAAAAGAAGAGCGTCACCCAAATACTGCACCTAGTTAAAAGTGAAGAACGGTTAAATTTATTTCTAATTTTTCGCTTCATACTCAGAATAGCAAGAGATAATAAAAAAAAATCTGGTACAAACGAATAAATATTTTAATAAAGTTTCCTTTTTTGAACGCACTTAACATGCGAGTACATACATGAATGTAGGAAAAAAGCAAGTTAAGGTTAACCTTGACTTAGAGCTGTGACGTGGTGTAAACACATTCTATCTATTCATTTTATATTACATAATATTAGGCAACATAGTAAATAGTTAATTATTTTAACTAACAGAATAGTATAATAATATGTACTATATTAAAATACAGTACAACGAGCTCTGATTGAACGATCGATTTAGTTTACCGGTCGAGATGATACCTACAGTTATAATATATATATATAGAAAATTTCTGTATGAAATATTTTCAAATGTGAAAAAAAAGAATAATAAATGATCGCATAGAGTAAGGACACTACACACTAGGGACAATGACTACGCAGCGGCACAAGCGTGAACGCTACAGGTTGAGGGTTCAATTCCCTTTGGAAGAAATGAAATAGTTAATATTTTTGTTTCTTCGATCTGGTGTCGAGGCATCACGCAATGCTTTCAGAATCCGGCGGAAATTGGTAAACGGAGTGTCCTGTCACGTAGTTATCTCTGTCTCCGCCGGCAGGGTTGCCGTATGAATATTGTGTGAATATAGTGTGAAGAAAAAAATAATCGAGCAAGTGACATATGTCAGGAACCTTAACACAATTGTTTTTTTTTTTAAAGTATAATATCAATTGTTGGATCAATCATTGTACTTTCCGAATGTTATTGAAAATAATGGTTTTATCAGTCTATGTCTGTATGCCTTCGGGACCAAGCTGATTGACTAATTTTCATATTATAGACTTATTTATCATATATATATATATATATATATATATATATAGACTATTTATCTAATCCATTCGTTTAACCCACATAAATAAAAATTCACCACCAAAAATCGTAATTTATGAAATATAAGGATTTAAAATTGTCTTAAATATTCAATTTCTAAGTACATGTTTTTATATGTTATAAATATTGTACATATGTTACTTTTGGCATAACTGATACGCATATTTGAAAGTATTGCTTTTTTCCGGTTTCACTTCCAAAGTTACAAGTTTGTATTCAGTATATATAGTAGCTGACACAGAGTCGAAGCAGTTGCACTCAGAAGTCTCAGAAGTCGAGTAAATCACACGTACAATGGCATTCAAGGTAAAAGAAGAATAACATTTTGATTAAAATACCACTTTGTGATTTAATGTGTAATAAATATGTATAATTTTTCTAATTTTTCACACAGTTCGTAGTTCTTGCTCTCTGCGTGGCAGTCGCTCAAGGCAGCGCTGACTACAGCAGCTATTCTTATGGAGTGCACGACCCTCACAGCGGAGACGTGAAGAGCCAGCACGAGTCCCGTGTCGGAGACAATGTGGTTGGCCAGTACTCCCTCATTGAGGCTGACGGCAGCCGCCGCGTCGTAGACTACGCTGCCGATGCCCACTCTGGCTTCAACGCCGTCGTACGCAAGGACCCCGCCGTCATCGCTCACACCGTGGCCGCCGCTCCCCTTGCCTACGCTGCCCACTCCACTCCTCTGGCCTATGCTGCCCACGCCACTCCTCTCGCCTATGCCACCCACGCTCCCTCCGTGTCCTACTCTGCTTCGTCCAGCTCAGTGAACCACGGAGGCTACGCCGCCCTGTCCGCTCCCCTCGTGCATGCCTCTCCCTTGTCCTACGCCCGCGTCTCTCCCGTCGCCTACAACGCATGGTCCGCTCCCTTGGCCCATGGAGCTATCGCTGCCCCTCTTGCCCACGGCTCCCATTATGGTGCCCACGGTCTCGGATACGCCGCTCGTCTTGCCTTGTAAAAAGCTTAAACCAAATCGTTGATCGTTACCATTCTGTGATAAAAACATGATTAAAATTTACAATTAAACAAAACATATTTTTTAAATTTATTTTGTCTGTTTATTTTAATTTAAGTTTCTAAATAATAAATATTTAAGCGTTATATATAGTAAATATATGTAACAAAATATATTAATTAATTTTATATGTGGCACAAGCGTGTGACTATTGTGGGCTTGATTCCCACTCGGGGGAATAAATTATTATTTATTAATATTTTCATTTCTTTGCTCTTGAAAAAAATAGCTTCGTTGAGCACCAACTCCACCACTCAACGCGTTACGCCTCGAATATTTGGCAAAAAGTAGGGAATTAAATGTCTTAACATTTACAATTTAGATAAATATATAATAAATATTTAATAAATAAATGTGGTTTGAATGCCATGCAAATTGCTATATTAAATAAAATTATTTTTGTACTCAGAGTGAATTAATTATGCAACTAACGAATGATTTGTATAACGCTCATTCACTCTCATTCTCATTATTTTGATATTTGCATCGGCTAAGTTAACAAAGCTGCTCATAAAATAAAAATTACTGGGCCAAAATGAATCAAACTTTTATGGTACTGAATAGCAATTATTACGCATCAAACAAAGGAATCATGTAAATCGGTTCAGAATTTTCGGCGCAATCGGCGTACATACATACATAAAAAATAAAAAAAAATTATATCGGCAATCGAATTGAGAACCTCCTCTTTTTGAAATCGGTTAAAAAAGGGATGGAGCTAAGCTAGGTGGACCCTAGCTCGAAATACCTGGAGGTCATAGCTTAAATGATTAAGAATTGTTAACCAACGAAAACACCGTTAAATATAGAAATTGTTTAATTGCCTATATAAATTTATAAGTGGATGCGTGATCTTCTAAATACGACTTGCATGAAATTGTATTTAAAATTGCCAAATTCTTAAATCATTCACGCATGAAGATATTATAAGATTAAAACAGCTTATAAAATGTTATTATAAAAAAATATCTTATATAAATTGTTATTGAAGATTAAACGAAGAAAACTAGAGAGACTAAAGAAAACTGGAAAACTAGAAAGCTAAAAAGAAAGCTTTGTAAACACTCCTATATGTGAGAAGAGTTAAATTGAGTTTGTAGGTTGTACTTTCTGTTTCTGCTCAACGGCTATATTATGGCTATATATAACTCTAGAATTTACATGTAGATTAACAGGATTACAAGATTCCCTACTTGGTAAAGATTGAAAAAGATTGACTTAAAGTTTTATTATTATATTTTTTTGAAAATAGATTTAAAGGAATTTTTGAAGTAATAATTATTTTAGCACGTACATTAGGATTTTGTTAATTTAAAACTTCAAAGTAAAACGGAACTATTGACAGGGCAAAGAGAGCCCTGCAATCTTTTATTGAAAATAAGTTGACATTACAATCGAAGATTGACTTTAACTCGTTATGGGAGCTACGTCATTAATATTGGGAGTATATGAATTTCAGATATTTAATCAATTGAAACATTCTATTTACTGAAAAAAAAACTAGATTCATTCTCCTTCTTGGAAAATTATATGCATTTTTATCAGCTTACTTAATAACACTTATGTCCTAAGATTTTTTAAGAACATATTAATAATAACATTAATTAAAAATAATTAATGGTTTAGGCCACATAATAGGATAGGGTCCGGAATCAGAATACTTCGATGTGAATTATAGACATGGTGTCTTGAGTAATGCCAGGTGTCTTCCTATTTGGAGTAAAGAATTATTTTAATTTCGCTTTCGCTTTGGTAACAAGACAGAGTACGGCGTCAGGTCCCGCAATTCAATGTTTTGAATTCATATTTTTAGTTTTCTTACTTATATTTTTGTAACGCATAAGCAATTATTATAATTGACATGAAATATTTACTTTAAATTACATATAAATCAATAAGTTTATGTATATTTTCTGTTGTATTGTGCAATAATTATTGGTAAGTTTAATAAATAAATAAATTAACACTATCGTATTAGAACTAACATCTCAATAGAGTTATAATAAATGTTAATATTAAACAATAATTTTTAATTTTTTTTTGGCCTTTATCGTAATAAACTCTGTCTCTCTGTCGTCTCGTCATTATATCTTATATATAATAATATAATGCGGCCACAACTTGCGTAACGTGTGTATCTACTGCAATCATAGCTAACCATTGTATGCGGAAATGGTCAGAACGAATGTTATTACTAAAGTTTTATTTCTCTTTGTGGTCTTTTATTTCTATTTCTTATAATTAATTGGTAAAATATGTTATAATAATTATTTTAAAGTTTTTGCATGACAGCATGATAGTGTTACATATGTTGAGTTATATGCACTTAGTTCCACTCTGTTGACAATTTCTTGTAGGTCTTAGAGTTAATAACCTGGGCTGTCTCATAAAAAAATATTTTCTTTACTATTATATTATATAACAAAGACTAAATATATTCAAGGCCGACTGTCGTTGTCATTTTGTTGTTTACCGCGTAAAAAACAAAATGACAACTAAGTAAAATAAGAAATACAAATAGGTTGTAAAAATTAAAGTGTTCTTTTTGAAAATAAAAGATAATGTAACTTGTATAAAGTTTTTTAATTGATCACAGCAAGTTCATCATTCATCATTCATAACCATCGTCATAATTATTAATTAGGTAGGTACATAAATAAGTTGTTATATCATTATTTAGTAGTGTCCGAGACCGTGAGCGCCGTATGCTACTCCGTGAGCGAGGTGGCCGGCCAGACCAGCATGAGCCAAGGGGGCGGCTGCGGCATAGCCCAGGGGAGCGGCGAGGGCACCATGTCCCCAGGGAGCGGCAAGAGCACCGTGGGCTAAAGGAGCGGCGAGGGCACCATGGGCCAATGGGGCGGCATAACCTCCATGAGCTACTGAGCTTGAAGATGCAGAGTAAGATACAGCAGGTCCAGCGATGACAGCGGGAGCAGCGTGAGCGATGGGAGCTACATGGGCAGCGTATGCGAGGGGAGCGGCATGAGCCAGAGGAGCAGCTACAACTGCAGGGGCGGCGTGGGCAAGGGGTGCGGCTACAATGGCGGGAGCGGCGTGGCCAATAAGGGCCGGGTCTTTGCGTACGATGGCGTTGAATCCAGAGTGGGCATCAGCGGCATAGTCCACGGTGCGGCGACTTCCGTCAGATTCCAACAGGGAGTACTGGCCAACAACATTGTCTCCAACTCGGGTTTCGTGTTGGCTCTTCACGTCACCGGTGTGTGGGTCCGCAACTCCATAAGAGAAGCTGGTGTAGTCAGCACCGTGGATGGCGCTGCCTTGAGCGGCTGCTACCAACAAGGCGACGACGAAGAACTGGAAAAAATAATATTATGTTACAAACAACCAAACCCATAATTTCTTTTATTTTATTATAATACAGGTTTTATTAATATAAAATCAATCCAACTCGGCTTAAAGGCAATGGATTATTATTACCTTAGCTGCCATTTTGAAACGTTTAATTTGGTTGCACAGCGAACTGAGAATGTTAGGTCCCGGTTACAGCAGGGCTTTTATACAAGTCCTGTACAATCGTTCGACGCTATTAATAGGAAATAAATGACAGGTACGCCTTCTAGGTCACGCGAAGTGAATGCTTTTCAGAGTTCAATTTCGTTGGCTTACAATTATTGGTTATGCGGAACTTGGTCGGTCAGTCGCCGCGCTGGACCACGCGAGCGGATACAAGTACAGACAATAGAATGTATAACGCTCAAAGGAAACTAATCCACATTTACGACATTGACCGTAACAACGTCCGTTTCTAACCATTTGACCTTAACAGGTTGTAAGTATTCGTTTTAATTAGCTTATACTACATTTTTAAATAAATTTTTGTTGAAATTAAGCAATTACACGAACTACGCCTCATGTGATGTATATATATATATATATATATATATAATAATTTTGCTATATTAAATCAAATCTAAAAAAATATTTTAAATTGTATTGATTTTGCATTTAAATAATAACTATTTAAAGTGTGGGTAATGTTTCTTAAGTACGCATTATATTTACTATTTATAATATGATAAGGATTATATGCGTAAGTGTTAATTTATGTTCCTGATCATCGAATGCTAACCTACTATTAGTAAGATATAATTTTCCATTAAAATAAAATGTATGGTGCACAAATTATTATTATTATTATTATACGCTACATAATACATATTGCATGCCTCGTTAGGTAACTCCCGGATATAGGATAATAGTGTCCTTTTTTATAAGAAATACAATCAAACAAAATATTATATCGTAGAAAATTTATTATGTACAATATTTACATACACTAATCTTGTAGTAACATACAAAGATGACAAAAAGTACTTGAAATTCCAGATAAAAGCCGATTGTTTTTATTTAGTAGACGAATGGGTAACGTCCGTAGGGGTATCCGTAGGGAAGAGCTCCATACCTGGCGTATCCATAGGCAGAATAGGGATAGGCACCATAGGGGTAGGCTGAGTAAGCGGCAGCTAAGGGGGCAAGGAGAGCGGGATCTTTCTTTACAACAGCGTTAAAGCCTTCGGCTCCCGCAGAGTAGTCTACAGTACGGCGGGTGCCATCAGATTCCAACAAAGAGTATTGTCCCAAGACATTTTGTCCAGCTCTGCTCTCAACTTGGCTCTTGAAGTCACCAGTGTAAGGGTCAGCTACTCCATATGAGAAGCTGGAGTAATCGGCGCTCACGGCAGCCACCAAGGCGAAAAGGACAACGAACTGAAAAAATAATGAATTTTGTTTATTTATTTACATTATGTAGATTTCAATATAAATAAAAGATTTTTTTATTTAAAATTATAATAAAAATGTATATAACTAAAAATTTACCTTCGCAACCATTTTGTAAGGATGTTGTTGTGACTACGTTGATGAGTCCTGAGTATGTGATGCTTTGGTAAGCTTCACATCGGCTTTTTATATTGAGCTTTTGATCCAGTTCTACTTTAACTTGTTTCATTAAAAAAGAAATTCAGGAAACATCTAAAAGTCAAGATCATTCGGGCGATGCACTCTATGAAATGTCTCGTTGTGGTGATGTCGATTGTACGCATATATGTATATTTACCAAACTGTCGCATATCTTAGTCTTTCTTGATTACCAGCCAGACCTTGGATACGAGCGCGATATAAGTAATTTTTATTTCCAGATTTACTAAAGGGCAGTCAATAGTAATATTCGTATTATAACTCTAAAGTACATTAGGTTATTTTTTACACATGTTTAAGTTACACAAATAAAAATGTATATTTAAATTAGATCTCGAATTTTTTCTTGTGATAAAGTAAAAAGTAAAATAAGAAAGTAACTGAGATTTAAAAAATAAATAAATTAGTTTCACACTGTGTCACGCACACAACAGGGTAGGCAGTGGAATAGGGAACATAGTGTTAAGTCACTCCGTTTCCTACTTTTCGCCGATTTCTGGAGGCATTGCGTTGAGTGGCGGAACTAAATTGTTGTAATAATGTAGTTTTTTTTAAATTTATATTGCTTACACTTAAATAAAAAGAACAGTTAATTTTTGCACATATTTATTTATGTATATACATAAAATATAGAGCAACAAACAAAAATATATAAACACATTCCTATTTCACAAGTCCATATTAATTGCGAATATACCAAACACTATTCACTGTACTAAGAAATTTCTTCTAATATACAGTGTGTTTTCTTATTTCATAATCCATGCAGGCAGATTGCAGAAGATAAAATGACGCGTCGTGTCTCCATTACCTGTCCCGATAAACTCTTTGAGAGATGTCGATAATGTTCTAATTTATTCGCAGCCAATATCAATTATACTGATTAAATGTATATCGCAAAATCATTATTCGGGGTCCGTTTAATGCAAATTTCGTTATGCCCAACTGGTTAGATCCAAGGATTGTGGCCGTTAGAGAAAGTGGGGTGAATAACCGAGCTCCTAGTAATGGTAACAGGGGCGGGGGTTACATTTGGTACATTCTCTGGCCAACCCTGTGTGCTGTAAGAGGCAGTGCTGGCTGTATTGTATTGCACTTCTTGGGCTTTGTTTGATGATCGAGTAGTTTCTTCGGGACGGCTGAATTGTTGCCTGTTGGACTCTTGGTTGGGTTGGTTGATCTGTGGCCTGACCTGGTTATTTACGGTTGCAAGGAATCCAGTTATGTCGTTTGCGCTGTAATCTACTGTGCGTTTGACTCCATCGGGCTGTACTAAAGAGTACTGTCCGATAACAATGTCTCCACGTCGGCTCTCCTGCTGACTTTTGATGTCTCCAGTTTGGGCATCATTTACTTCATAAGCGAAACTGTAGTTAGGTTCAGGATATTGTTCTAAGAAAATTGGCACTGGAGCTGGATGCAGGACCATGCTTTGAACAGCAATGAGCAGACCAGAGAAGAATACCACCTGAAAGAATAAAAATTTGATTCAATTATTGTATTAAGTCTCTTACTGTCTTGGAGCATTTATCAACTAAAAACAATTATTAGGTGCAAAATAAAAGTAAGTATTTTACATTACAGCATATGATTTACTTTAAAATTATATTTAAATTCATAATTAAATGTATAAAGAATATAATTTATCACCTTGTTCAACATCTTGGAAATTAGATTGATTGTTGTTTGTTGTATCTTGCACAGATGTCAAGTGTGCCTACAAAATGAATACCCCACAATTTATATGAGAAGAAATGAAAAATAATACTCTATTTCGTAATGAGGATCATGTATCGTATCAGAGGGAAGTAGAGCATTTGTTGGACCTATTCGGCGTCTAGATTCTAGTATTGCAATTTAATACTTCACATATTATATTATATTAGTTAATGTTGAAATTGAAAGTAATATTATATTCATGAAGCGGGGCAGTCACTCCGTTCTCTACTTTCCGCGTATTTTTTTAAACAGCGGAATTCAATGCTGCCTTTTATATTATTACAAAAGTGAGGATATGAAAATATTTATTTTATTTTATATAAATATTTAATTAATTCGTTTGCACGAGATTCTGGACTTCACAACTAACGTGTTTACAACTAGCTGATCACTATTTTTATGCAAGAACTAGTTGTACAATAAACACAAGACGAAACTAAAACAAAAGCATGATTTGGACACGCCGCATCCGATCGTAAACATACTTATGCAATACTAAACGATGCCACTGAACTCCACAAAACGTTTGACCGTGGCAATGAACTTTAATTCACTGCATACTCAAAAGTATGTAAAACCGGCTCTGATCGAGTCGTGTTCATGTGAAGATTCCGCAACTTAGATTTAATAATAACTTTATTGAGAGGGCGATCTTAAGTTCAGCTACTTAATGCGCAAATATCTCGAGTTAGGATGAAAAATGCATAGTGAAGTGACATAAAATTCTCTCTGCCAACCGGGATAACCGTGAAGTTATAATATTAAAAAACAAATCTTCAATATTTTGTAGAGTCCTATGTTCGAATCTCATATGAGATAGGAGGTAGTCTCTATTTTAACTGACGGAAGAGAATTCTCTGGTGGAAATATAATATTGATACAATGTAAATGTTATAAATTATTTATTTGATTATTATAATAAATAATAAAAATCACAATATAAACATATTTGTATTAAGGAAAATCACTATCGAAAAATTATTTATTCTAAACATTACCGCGGAACCCTAAAAAGATGCCTTGACCTTTGTAACATACGCTACTCATCTTAAACGTATGGCAATAAAGATGATAGCTGCCGTGTCCAATCCGTGACTTAAATAACTTGAGTGCAAGTGACTTAAATAACTTTGTATACACTTCGAGGTGTAAGTGAAAGCGATTCTGGTTTCCTCGATTTTTAATGTCAACTTTTTTACATTTTATTTGTTGTATATATATTTTTTATATTAAAGTGCTGAATATTTGCTATTTATTTACATAACATAATTAATTTTTCTGCAAATTAGCAGATTTAATTTAAATTTTATCGAAACGGAGTGTCTTAACACTAGGTCCACAGGTACCCTCTATCTACCCAGCTATGTGTGGAATACAACGTAAAGCTAAAATAAATAGTTGTATTATATTAAAAGCCACGTAAATTCACTAGTATTATGTTTACGAAAGGGATCAATAATTTTAATTTCATTGTTTGGTTATCGATATCGCCAAGGTTCCGTACCACTCGAGGTCGTTTCGCCGTATTGTTTAGTACACATGCGAGTATATAAATAGGGTCGACGTGAGAGGCGCAATAAATAAGATTGGGTGCACTACACGACTGCTACTTTATTGCTAGTAGGGGTTATATTTTTTAAATTATTTTATATTTATATAAATAATTTAGGTATTTTTCTTAATGATTTTTTATTATTTTTACAATAATGATACGTATGATAGTATCTTACTATTAGGTTCACTTTACTATGGGGGGATATGCGGTAATTACTATTTTTAGAGTGGTATAGAAGATTCAACGCCGCACTTTGTCTTTTTTACTAGCTCTGACGATATTTACGTTTTATTTATAAATTTATTACCATGAATAATTTGAATATAAAATGTAGCTGTCGCGTTCGGTCAACTGTGTCTACACGTCCTCAAGAAGATCCTTTTGAAAAAGATACGTAAATCTTTTACAAAATTCTTTTCTTCACATTTCTATAACATATTGTACTGTATATATATATATCTATATATAAATACATTTTATTACACTTATATATTTTTGAGTTAAAGCCGGCTTTTGTTTAACAAATAAACAATTAATTAAGCTTGGACCTCGAACGACAAACGATACACTTTAAAATTGTAAATGATTTAAATTTATATTAATATTACACTATTACATTTTAGATAATCAAAACTTGATTTGATTTTCTTTAGTAATAGATGACGTATAGATAATTATATTAATGTATGTATAGATAATCATATTATGTAGCTCGATAAGAACGTATGGCTTAATTAGTTAGTGCTTTGATCGCGGGTTCAAATCAGTCTCCGTTAAAATGTTATCTTAAATATAGAATTACAAGTTTAATCTTGTTAAGTCACGCTTGCCATTTATTTCACCGGAAGAAACTCGTGACTAACCAACTTTTATTACTATATTAGTAGTTCTGCAAGTACTCTTTTTTTAAACTAACTTTTTACGTTACTTTTGGTGTCACCTTGAACTTACTTTGTGTGGTTAATGTACGGAGTCACGGTCATGGCGAATTTGGGACATATTTTTTTAAAACTGGATATATTGTGGTTCTTTTTTAATTTAGTTAGATATATTCAAATGGAGATACATCACATTCAAATAAAGGGGATCGTTTCATTAAGATTTTGAGTTTTCAAGAAATTTGTTGGGTAATATTCCAAATATTACCCAATTTTAACAATTTCACACACGTCCAATAGACAACTTATTTTTTTAACTCGATAAAATACAGACATATTTTGACATTTTTTTATTGTCAATTAACCCAAAAGTGTACTTATTGTTATTACCACTGGACGCTCGGAATGCAGTTTTGCTGAGAAGTAGCGGTGAGAAACTCAACAATAGTCCTTTAAAACATGTTTATTCGAAATTATTGATCCTATTACCATATGTCGAAAAATATGTGTCGTTTTTCCATATTTAATTATTACACGTTTGTATCAAAATACTTTTTTTAGTTTCATGTTGTGTCTCACATATAGCATGGTAGTGGGTTTATTTCCAACTTTCTTACTCTAGTAACGAATCAAAGTGCGGCTTTATGTTATGTGCCTAGCGAATTTGACAGAAAGGGAAAGGAAGTATTTTAGGAAAAACGAAGTGTCTTGGGTTCCCTGATTTCCTCGACCTACCTTGCGTAAAAATAAAAAAAAAGTGGTATATGGAGAAAGGAGTGTGTTTACATTCAGTTCTCTCTGCTTATATTACTATGCAGGATGGTATGAAGCTATAGAATAGAATAAAATAAATATCTAAAACTCAGTTTTACATTTTCGTTATTAATTTGTTTTTTTTTTTCATTATTATCATTAGCTCAGCACTACAGACACTTACTTGTGTATTTATATACAATTAATATATATTATAAATTTTGCTTTTTACCTTTACATTTTCTTCTTTTCTTTTTTCAAGTTTTACTTAGATCTACCACTAATATATTTAATAAGAGAATGGATTAATAGAGCAAAAAAATAATTCTCAAACCTTATAAATTCACTATATAATTTCTCATAAATTGTACCACACGATACACAAGTGTCAGTATAATTAGAATATTTCATATCTATTTCACGTTGGATGATGGATGCCGTCATTTAAACTGACTATTATTATCTCTACTTGTGGTTTTCAAAAACATAATTATGTTATCAGATTGTGTAAACTCATTTCTGGTTGTCTGTATTTAGGATGTGATGCTGATGATGAATAAAGACATGGATATTTCACCATCTATTTTTATGTACACATTCCTAAATCATATAAATATAGATAGATGGTTGTGGGTTCGATACGTACTCAGGTCAATGATTTATCTATTTTGCAGATACTTTTCCTCAAGGCAATGAAATGCCTCTAAGTGGCTCTTATAAAGTAAACCCAAAGCATGCCAGTTCATATAATAATTATAATATATGCAATTTATTTGCTATAATTTTTTATTACTTGCGTTACATCACTGATTCAAATTATGGAAACTAGAATTTATCTGTAAGTTCCCACGCACGACAATAAAGGTTGTGACGTTATTTATTCAATAACACAATATCAACACGTTATTATAAATATAAAATATGTTACAGCTATATAATTATATATATAGCTGTAACATATTTTACTGATTTTACTGATACTAATAAGCTGTAGTGGATTTATTATTAAACGGAACATTCTGTATTAAATCAGCTAATCTTACTACTACTTCTCTTCTACTACTTATATTTTATTTTCATATCACCAATAATTATTAATTACTTTAAATAATGAACCATATCAATATGTATATGTTAATCAATGATTAAAGAAACAAAAAAACAGCATTCCTTTTAAGAACCGCATAATAAATTTTATAATATAAAAATCTAATTATATCTAGAGTAAATTGTAATAAATCTTTATATTTATATATTATGTACGTGTTGCAAAAAAACTTACAAATTGTGTAACCTTGGTTTTATTGTTCAGGAAATCATTTTGGCTGAGTATTACGATCGGGTCCAGTCAAATTAACTGCAAATGTCAAATGTGGAAATAAGTGAGTGATTTAAATAAAAGATATATTTGTAGACTCGACGGACATACGCCCAAAGTTTTACGTTTTTCCCGCATAACAGGGTAGACGAAGATACTAGTGCTGAGACACTACGTTATCTGCTTTCCGCCGCAATTCGAAACTCTTTGTCTTTAATGTATTTATGTGTTACCATTACTAGGAAAAGAAAATAATAATTATAACTTCGAGTAGGCATCGAACTCAAAAGCCCCGCGTTACCAGTTTGAACGTAGATCATAAATGCTATTATTAGAACCTACTGATACTTATCAATACTATAGTTATCAATCAGCAACATAAACGCCTTTATTAAATGCTATTGATAATTATCGATCTCCGTGCGGCGTAGGCAGCGACAACATAGTGATAAATCAATCCGTTTGATCAATTATTTTAGAGACACCTTCATGCGCGGGGATTATTTATACCCACAACGCTGTTTCTAACATTGCAACGTATTTTTATTCTTATATTAGCTATATACTTGTCAATATTTTATTTTTTTATACTTAATAACAATTTTTTAAAATTTTGACAAATAAATCTAATATTACTTTTCATCATGGCATTGTATTTGAGTTTGCATTCATAAATAATGCTATTAGTTCGGGTGGTATGTGTTAAAATAAATTATCCATACAATATCCCGGAATTTCCACAGGTCAGTTAGAAGTTATTTCACAATTTCACCACACCATCGCTACGTTTAAAATATTCTATTAAAAGCTGCAATAAATTAATTATTTTACATAAACTTCACGTTATAAAATGTGTCAAGTACACGCCTCTGTGTAGTGTTATATGAAATTTAATTTGAACAAATTTTTAACAATCGTATTCGGTACATGGTAAGGTATCGCTTGTAAGGAAATACTCAAAAGAGGTTCGACTGCCACGAGCTTTATACATATCAAATCTATTTTGTTTGATACTTTAATATATATAAGGGTTATAAAACCTTTTTACACGCTGTAAGTTATATGGTTATCATAAGGCACCTTGAAAAGAACTCTTTGTGTTGCGAAACTCAATTTAGTTATTCAATTAAAGTTTAGAATATTTTTATATGAGAGGCGTTGAGTTCTGCCATTCAACACGAGATGTCTCCAGAATTCGGCAAAAAGTAGGGAAACGATGTTCCCTCTGCCTACCCTGCTCTGTACAGCATGAAGCTGACGCTGAGAGGAATTTGAATTTATATATATTTTTAAATTATTTTATTAATTCATTTAGGTATAGTATAGTTAGGTGCTTTCTCTATATATATTTGTTTTCATATGAAATATTATAGGTATTCAAAATGAACCTGAGTATCTTATGTTAAGACGCTCCGTTATACAATATAAGATAATAATTTATATGAAATCATTCCTCAGATCGGGAATAGAACTCCTACCAAACATTAAAGATCAGACTATCACATTTCACCACAATGGTTTGCATTATTATTTTATTAAATATATTTCTCAGTAATAACTTAGTATGAGCTATAATATAAGTATACAACTATAGTGGCGTCAGACATTCTGTGGATTATTCACAACATAATTTACGCTAAGCCCTTTGAAGTTACTAATGTAATATGGACAGGATAGGATTTCTTGACATAATATAATTAGATATAGTAAAATTTTAATTTGATGTAATTTATAGTTGGTAAATCCATTTAATGTTATAGCAATGATAATATGTAAATTATATATCACATATAATATACTGATTTGAGACCGTCGTGGCGCAGTGGCACAAGGGTGCCGCAATTGTGTGTTCGATTCCCATTGGAGGAAGTGAAATATTTCTTCACGTTTATATTTCCATTTTTCTTCGTTCTGATGTCGAGACAAAGCGCGGCGTTGAGTTCTGCCACTTAACATGCAATGCCTCCAGAATTCGGCAGAAAGTGGGGAACGGAGTATCTTAACACCGAAGTTCCCTCTGCCTACCCTGCTATGTGCGGGATACAGCGTGAAGCTGAAAAAAAAATAAATATAATATACTGTTTTAAAACGTCTTTTTAAATATTTTTAGATAGCTTGTAGTCTATAAAAATAACCCACAACTAAGTGCCATCTAAGCGGAAAAATATAGGTGAATGACCACCGTGACCGAATAAAAAGTATTAAAATACGGCAACAAAAAGCCTTTTATAGACCCAAATCGGTAATCCAATTTACAATGTATTTTAAGGTAAAAAGCTACAGAAAATGTCTTGTGCATGACGAAGCTAGTATCTTTCCTTACAAATTTCTTTATAAAGCAAATTAACGTGTCAATCAAGTAAAACTTATAAAAATTATCGTTGGGTTCTTCACTCAACACGAAAGTAAAGTATGGAGTGTCTTAACAATAAGTTCACTATGAGGGAATTCAGCTGAAAAAGCTGAAAAAAATAATAAGATCTATTTTCTAGTTAGAAAATTACCTTGAAGCTAATTTCTAACTAGAAATTAAACGGTACATTAAGAAATTTTCGGGCTAAATGAGCGATCGGGGATTCGATTTCGAATCGGAAGATTGCTATCAAATCCAATTTTCTTCATACTGGAACAAATGACGTTGAGCCGCCACGAATGTAAAGCTCTTCTATGTCGGATAGACTGTGACGCTGAAAAAATATAACAAAAGTTTTTTTTTCAAGATTACTAAGTCCGCATATAAAAATTACTAAGAATGTTTTGTTAAATAACAAACACAGAAAAATATAAGAAAGAGTAATCCACGAATTAATTCCAATACCTAATATATGTTAATAATAAAATGTATATTATGCAGATTTAGATCCAGTTGCACACTGAAGGTCGATGACACGAGATGCGCGAGAGTGAATGAACGTAATGTGTGATAGTGACATTGACAGTATGATTGTCGACTATATGTATAAGTTATTTATGAGAAGCTAAGCTAAGCTATATGTAGTATAGCTTGTGCTTAACAAATAAATGGTTGAACTTCAATGTCGAAATAAATAATACACTACTTAGAAGGACATTCAGAAATCAGCTTTACGCTTTATTCCGCACACAGCAAGGTAGGCAGAGGGGAACCTAGTGTTAAGACACTCCATTACCCACTTTCTGCTGAATTCTGGAGGTATTATGCGTTGAGTGGTGGGTCTCAACGCCACGCTTTGTCTTGTTACCAGTGCGAGGAAATTTAAAATACTCATTCCCATAGTGACAATTGAATCTACAACCATCGCGTTTACAATCATAAGCCACTAAGCGACAACAGCCCGTAATTTATATCTACAGAAAATATATTTTTATGGACTTATGTCCTTAGTAACTTCGTATAGCAGGCCAGCATGTACTTACTCGCAATATCTACTATGATTCAGCTCTTTATAAGGAATGCGGATAGTGCGCGGGAAGTTGGTCGAAGTGGGACAAAAAACCAAATTTTTTGCTCATTTCAGTTCCAGCTGGCGCGACGTTTATCAATCTACTTTTATTTTCCTTTGTCATATGGTTTTATCAATTATAACATCTAGATCTACTTTATTAAAGACAAACAGCAAGTAGCTTCGATACATATGAGGGGTGTTTTTACATATATGTCGGAACTTACCTTTTGTTACATGTATACTTTACGCAGTGGTATATAAAAGTATATAAATGGATCATTTCGTTTAAATTTACATGAAATCTTCGCTTGTACCTGTTTTTTTTCTCTTGATAGCATTTCGGTCAGCTAAACTGACTTTGTACATCCTACGAATAGAATCTACAGTATTTCATCCAGAGTATTGTTTTATTCTTCTTTTAGTTCGCATGTTTCTTTTACTGTAAAAAAGCATCAAATCAGCCTTTTTTTACATCATAATCAAAAATATTTCAAATAAAACAATCCTTCCTAGCTTAAATCAAACCCGCAACTACAAATCTACTAACTACTTCGCCATCATCGCGTCAATAATACATTTATTTACTTTAATTTATAATAAAATAATTATATACGACCTCATATTAGTTCTTCCGTTTCCGAGTTATATGATTGCTTGAATAAATAAAGAAAATTTCATAACAAAATATTAGAATTATTGTCTTTATTGTTATTTATTTATTTATTTAATCGTCATTCATTTAAAAGTAAATAATAATTATCAAAATTATCTGGAATTATACTCAATTGAACTACTTGTTTGATAGTAGACTGTTTTCCTATAAAGCTGTACGATTTTTTTCTCAATTTTATTTTTCTTACTTTTTTTATATTATCTAGCATATGTGTATTTAGTTGTAAGCCACAACGCTTCCACCCACCACCCTTTTTTTTGTGTTGAGTGGGAGAACTAGAACTTTGTCTTGTGAAATGAAAACATTTTAATAACCCAAGTGGAAATCGAACTCACAATGAATGTGCCACTGTGCCGCTGTGCTGTTAATAGTATAATACAAAGAAACTTACATTCACATTCAGAATATATTAATAAATTTACCACAGTTGTGGTAATGATACGGATTTACTTGGAAATGTGACTTAAGGAAAGGTTATTAATAAACACCAAACAGTTAGCCTTAATTGTAACTAAATTACATATTTATTTATGTCTTTACTGCAATATTTTTTATTTTCAAATAAAAGTAAAAATGACAAAATATTGATGATAATAAAACTATGGTTTTCAGTTATATTAAGGTTTTTTTTTAATTGTAATGTAATATGATGACACTCACAAAATATTTCATTCTTTTAATTTTAAAACATTATTAAAATATCAGTCAAAAGTGAATATAGATTTTTTTAAACTTTTAGATTTAAGTTAAATAAGTTTCGGTCGTACTCTAATAACTAAAAACAAACTCTTTGCGTTAGGAAACCGCTTTGGATCCTATAAACAGCGCTAGGGGCGCTTCGTCTAGTTCTTCTTGGCAGGGACACTGCCAGAATAAAAAATAACTTTAGTAGGTATACAAATAAAATATTACTGAGATTACCCACGGGTCGGTAAAATAAAAACATGCAAATTGACTCCACAAAAAAAATGATATATGAATTATAAAATTGAAAGCAAACCGGTTTCAAAACGGTTGTAAAACATGAATAGATAAAGGTCGCACTATTTCCCGAATCTTTTGTTTATGTATGTATATTGTGGGCTATGTATGTAAACACGATGGTTATGGATTCAATTCTCCGTCAAGGGATAGTTTATATTTAAATTATTTTAATTTACATTTTTCGTCAATCGACACCAGAGCGAAATAAAATGGAAACATAAACGTAAAGAAATATTTCACTTACTCGAGTGGGAATCGAACCAACAACCGTCGCGTTTACGGGCGGCACCCTTGTGCCACGCTACGATACATAAATTTAAGAATTAAAAAAATCTAAAATAAATTTATTACAATATTAAGCGAGTGCTTATAGATGACAATCGTGTTCCATTAACCATGTCAACCCATAAATACAACATGCCTACAATCAAAAAAAGTGACAAGTAAGCATATACTATACTAAATCAATTATGAATATTTGTGACATAATTAAAATAAATTTCCAGCAATATTTTTCTGCACCTTTTAACATTTACGTCGTATCATATTGAATAACTTAATTATCTATATAAAATACATATATATATTTATATATATATCGTCCTTGACGGTTATACTTAATTACAATCCTTACAACGTAGGAAATACGTGTTCAAAAGTGAGAGGTCCGCCTCTAGGTCGTGGATAGAATTAGAGCGTTGGCTACTTAGACTTGGCATTTCATTCAAATGACTCAGGTCGGCTTGGTCGTTGTGTAATTGTTCTGCCTTTATATGTAATTATTATTTACCGTTTTATTTTATATGCGTAGTCGACTACTGGTCGGATTAGACTGTGGGATTTTTGATAATGGAATAAAATGAATTGATCTTGCGAATTAAAATGAATCCCAGAATCGTAATTTTTATGGTTATACGCTGTGTCGCTGCTCTACGATGGCTTCAGAATATATGCTGCGTAAAATATATTTTTCACCTTAGATATCTTCTTATGTGTTTCTTCAAAACTTCTTCAAAGAAAAACTTAGAAGGGTCTTATATGAAAAGGTTGATGACAGATGACGGATATGGAGAGGTCTGTTGATGTACGTGAAGGTGATAAAAAATATATTATTATAAATTTTTCCTGGATCCCGCACACAGAAGGGTCGGCAGAGAGAACCTAGTGGAATTCTGGAATTCAAAACCATGCTTTTGCCTCAACACTAGAGACTTAAATTTCTTCGAGTGGCGGTCGAACCCACAACCACTTCCGTTAACACTTACGGACTTGTGCCCCTGCGCCACGACTGGCCTCAAAATTAGAATGAAATTATATAAATTAAATTACATTAAATTATATCGGCAAGGTACATACTTATATGAGAATATATGAGAATGTACCGTGTACTTAAGAAGCTCGGTAAAGAAAAGTTGTTGAGAAGTACTTCAATGATTTCCTCCTGACGTAAAGTTGAAAGTAGATACTTTAAAAGTCGAAGTTAAAAATAGCTTCCTTCAACAATATGAAAATACGTATTATTAAATATTATTTATGAGTGCTTTATTATATTTTCTTGACAACATAGTATTTTTATTTGAAAGTTAATTTAATAACTTATCATGTTCTTTTTTACTTTTTTTCCGCAAATGTGTATTTGGCTTAGTTTTTAATATTTTTTGTAATTTTGATGTTTTTTGTGACACCGCGTACACAAAATTGCAATTATTTAAAAATCTCAATTATTTAAAAATTGTAATAAAATTGAAATTTAAATTAAGTCATTAAAATGTTTTAAAATAAATATTTAAAAAAAATTGTGAATATAAATTATAACTAATGGATTTGCAATCTTTAATCAGTTCCTCCTTGCTTATTTATTGATTAAGTATCCGTACACACATTACGCAATAAAAAATATTACGTATGTAGTACTAAAAAAACATTTTTTTGTGGTACATACATATATTATGTTGGCTGTAGGTTCGATTCTACTAGGGGTTAATTTTTATATATTTTTTTTCAAAAGTGACAGGAGACCTGTGTAATCACTCGGTTCCCTCCATCTTTGAAACTATAGACTTGACAAAAAATAAATCGATTCAAATATGTTTTATTAGGAATTTATTTAAATTGGGCTCGATTTGAATTTATTAAGGAAGGATCATATATATTTATAATGTACATGTAAAAACTATTCGTTATCCTAGAGTTAGACTTAATTAATTTAAATCATTAAATACAATTTTACTTAATTTTAGCCGTGTGGTCCCGGCTTAGAATAGGATCACCCTGGTACTGTCGGTGTCGTAAGAGGCGACTAAAGTACGTGTGGAAGAGTCACGTCGCCAGTAATGGCAACACGCATGGGCAGACTCGACCGGATTTAATACCACCCCCGACATTTAAAACCGGCGTGAAGTAGCGGCCCTTGCCACTGTGTTTCGCATTAGGTAATGCCGGGCCCCGGTGCCCTTCATCTCCACCTTAAAGGCTGGCAACGCACCTGTAGCTCCTCTGGTGTTGCATGGGGTCGTGGGCGGCGGTGATCACTTACCATCAGGTGACCCGTACGCTCGTTTGCCTTCTCCTCTCCCATAAAAAAAAAAAACAAGTAGGGGCAGTTATTTAGGAACATATAAATCAATATACACATAGATACAAAAAACTTAATGATCGAGCGGGGTGAATTTTTTTCATTACTCAGCTCGGATAAAATAAAACAGCCGCGTCGAGTTCCGCATTCAACACGCAATATGTAGGATTTAGATAAAAAAATATAGAAATGGAGTGTTCAAGCTAGGTTTTTTTACCTATCTCCAGCAATCACCAATGACAACGCAGCATGGCAAGTCTCAAAGTTATGGCAAACTAAGCTACAGGCGACAACTAGTATCAAAATATAAGTAATAGATAAATTATATATATATAAGATTAAAAATAAAATTTCCGCAAGAATAAAATATCTTTAGGCCGTTTGTAAGTAATAGGCAAATTACCTATAAAACTTAATTGTCTAGATACCAATACTAAAAGTAAATTACCTGTTCTTTATGTTAGGTAATAAATATTTGATTTTATTACTGTATTAATACGTTTTTTTGTGAACGAATTAAAATAATTAATATAGCTCTTACACGAGTACACATTTTTGTAATTGTAACATTAACCGGCTGCTGTATGGGGTACGAAGTGATTTTTTAATAACATTGAAAAGAATTTGATACACCGAGCCAAAAGATACCAACTTTTTATATATCGTCTGCTGCATAATTTTATATAAAATTAAAAAAATAAATTAAATCAGCTTACCGCTGTATCCGCACACTGTAGGGTAGGCAGAGGAAACTTTGTGTAAAACTCCATTCACCACTTTCTGCTGTGTTTTATGCCGTATAAGGCATTGCGTGTTGAGTGGTAGAACTTTGCCTCGAGACCAGAGCGAAGAGAAAAGGAAATATAAACACCTGACACGGGTACCTTCAAAAAGGTTTATCTCCACCTCAATGGCCGGCAACGCACCTATAGCTCCTCTGGTGTTACACCGGGTCGTGGGCGGCGGTGATCACTTACCATCAGGTGACCCGAACACTCGTTTGCCTTGTCCTTTTCCATAAAAAAAAAATATTTTTTCACGTGTCGCCATACAGTCAATAATTGCTACAATTCTTAAGATATTACTCACTAATTGACAGCGACATTATGAGTAACATATAAGATATAAATGTGCGTATATATAATGAAACATAAGAAACATTGTAATAAATTTATATAACATTTATATTATAAATATATAATATTACATTTTATATGACCTCTGTATTAAACGTTGCTTCACAATTCTTCTTTCAGTACAGCTATTCTCAGAAGACGATAAAAAAAAACTTTATTCCTTTTTCAACTATAAAACTGTAAATTGCAAATATTTATAGTAAAAGTGTGTATAACAAAACAGAAATAGTTTCAATCGCAGTATAGTTACTGAATGATATAACAGAACGGTCTATTAGTATAGCTATAGACTGTTCTATTTTACAATCGTTGTTCTCGACACGTTTATTTCTGAACGTCCTGGGAGCGGCCTATTTCGGAAGCTCCGCGCGTGTTATGCCCGCCTGGTATTTCGGGGCGCTGTGTGACGTCCGTGACGTAAGCTCATCAGTGTCAGTACTGTCCAATATAAGGAAAGCTCGAATTGCAGCTTTGTATTTTTGCCAGAAAATAAAAAACAATATTTTGCTTTTAATTATATTTCGATGAAGGTAACGTAAGTAAAATATGGAATCATGTTAGTACATAAATAACAATATTTTATTAAATGCTCTTTTATCTGAAAGATTTATTTATCTAATATTATACATATTATTGGACTAGTAATATTCTATAGCAGTTACCTTAATTTTATTAAGTAGATGAATATGGAATAGAGTCGTAGTATCTATAAAGTAATGCCACATTTATTAATCCCAGATATAATTATAAGGACTATTTCTAACTATTTTTACCTAATACTCACATTACATAGGCCGTCGGGGGAAAATGAAACAGCGTCAGTGTATAAACGCGGTGGTTGTCGGTTTGAAGCCCTACTCAAAATAACGATTAGATTCAAATTATTTTCATTTCTCAAAACATGGTGTAGAATCTCACAAACTAGATGAAAACTATATTCTACAAATTTTGGGAGAAAGCGTGAACTCAATAAAATTATGCTTATGCATGATCTATTTCAATATTCAACAAGTTCGTTAGTTAGTATACAACAATATGTATCGGAATATAAATAATATAAATAAACAAAACATTAGAAATTCAATCGAATAGTGAATAGTATTACAGCAAACTCCGACGTCTCCAGAAATACATATCTTGGCAAGTCTATATTTAGTTTCTGTTTCTGAGTGCATCTAGAAATGTCTCTATAAATGTCATTGCGTACTGGTTTTGTTTTATTGGATCACTTTTTAATATGCATTCTATTGTTGTGTAATTTATTAAGTTATACTCTTTGTTGCACGTGGTAAGAATAATAAATGCATTACTTAATAAAGGTTAACTTTTAAATTGGAGATTGCTTGACGCGATAAGTTATATGTTTATATGTTTTATATGTTTATATGTTTTTATTTCTTTTTGAATGGGAATCGAACCCACAATCTGTCGTATTTACAGTTACGCCCTATGCTCCTGCGCTACGAATGACCTTGAAATTGCCTTAAAATGACGTAGATTTACAAAACTATTTTTCTCTTTTTTACCGTCCACTTTCCTTCGTGTGTTTTTTCTCAACTCGTTTAATTATGGTGCCACCATGTGTCAAAGCACCATAACTAAAGGGCTGAGCTGAACTTTATTTTATATTAGTTTTATAGACATCTTTCTTGCTATATATAAATACAATAATTCATATGTATTTTATAATAATTTTTGAATGCATCCACGCTTATACGGTTGTATAATATAAATATTAATTTGATCATAACGTTTATTATATCATCGCTTTATTTAAAAAAAAGTTACGTTAAATTTTCTCTAAGACTAATATTGTTACAGCAGTGGTGGGAAAACGTAAGTAAGAAAAGTAAAATATGTCTCTTAACATATTTGATTCGCTTAGAACTAATAAAGCTCATCCCTAAACGTCATACGGATTTAGTAATAAGGTTAGAAATACCAGGACAGTATAAATGGTTAGAAGTATGAATTTCCGATTGCGTTAGATTTCACCTGTAGCTTGGTAGCTAGGGGAGATAAAATAGAGGGTGAAACCCTCACAGTGACGGAGGGCTGAATGATTGAATGAATGCCTTAGGGCAAATACTAAAAGCTGTAATTTATAATATATAAACCATATTTTTTCATTTATTATTATTCTAAGATATTTTTATTTTATGACGTTTCTTCTTCCCACATTCCGCCGAATTCTGGAGACATTGCGTGTTGAGTGGCGGAATTCCGCGCCACGCTTTGCCTCGTCACCAGAGCAAGGAAATTAAAATATGAAATATATTGTTCCCCCGAATGAGAATCGAACCCAGAACTGTTGCGTTTACAATCGCACGCTAACCGTCGTGGAGATGTAGAGGCACACCCTTCGTCACGACGGTCTCAGTATTTACAAAAGTATGTTATATGCTATTATTTATATGAGAAGAATTTTATTATATATATAGAGAGTATCTAACACAATATTCTATAGTAATAATTTTACGAATATATAACGAATAATTATGTGCATGTTGGTTAAACTTTTTTATAATTGAAACAAATTTGTAATACCTCACGTTATGTTCAAAAGAAGGACTATTATATCTACTCTGGTTTCTTTATTGAGAAAATTTATTTAAACTTCCAGCGACATTGACCAGACCAGACCTGGTAGGCCTGTCCACTTAGCATCACTCGCTTCGTGGCCGCCACTCGAGAATATTTCCGCCCCAATGGACATCTACTGCACTGTATCCCATCAACTGACACTTCATCTGAGCAAACTTCTATAGGGATATTATTTTATCTATAATCAATCTTGACTGAATAATGTACTATTAAATTATATTTTTTTGATAAATATACAGTAAACTGTAAAGAGTAAAGAAATAAATTAATATTTTCAGGTAAACTACTGCAATTACTACAATTTTATTTTACTTAAAATTTGAGAAGCTTTTTCAAAATTTGAAAGATATGGGAAACTACAACGTCCAAAAATAATATTCTCGATATAAGTTAATATAAACACACAAGTGTTTATTAATAACAAACCTGCTGAGCAAAGTTAGAACGAGTAAAACTTTTATTAGTTTAATAACGTTCTGAAACGATTTGCTTAACAAGATATTTAAGAATTCTTTTCGATAAGATGTTGATTTTTTTAACATAATTTTTATTTTGTATCAGCGACACGCTGTATTTTGCACGTAGCAGAGTAAGTGGAAGGGCATTTAGTGTTATGGCTCTCCGTTTCGATTAAAACCTGTCCGTTCCCCATTTTCCGCGACATTTCTGAAGGTATTGTCTGTTGAGTGGAAGAATTGGATGCCGCGCCTTTCTCGTGTGAGGATCTGACCCACAACCTATCAGTATTTACAGTGCAAGAATAGCAGCGATATTTTATGTCATCCAACATAAATTATCTTTCAATCTGTAGAATAAAACTGAACATCACTTGAGCATTCTTTATATTAGTAAGCATGAAGTATGTAAATAATATGTAAATAAAAATAATGTGTAAATAACACAAAGTTAATCTTATATATTTAGAATATAAATAAATACTCGAGAAAAAGTTCACTGTAAACCTGACATCTGTAATATAATGTTATTTATATCAGACAACTCAATATAACCGATTTCAAAAAATACATCAACAACAAGGCCAGTCATGGCACAGGAGCACAAGTGTATGACTGTAAAAGCGACAGATTGTAGGTTTGATTCCCACTCGAGGAAATGAAATATTTAATATTTTCATTTCTCCGCTCTAGCGTCGAAGCAAAACGTAGTGTTAACAATACCTCCAGAATTCGGCAGAAAGTGGGGAGCGGTCTGTTTTAACACTAGGCACACCTGGGTGGTAGTGAAGGACTACTCTAGTTCATGCGTGAAAGTAAAATCATTAAATCTATTACAATCGACTTTGAAATTCTAATATAATCTGTCGTACAATTTCCAAGCTCTAACACGTGAGCTAAATCAGTGTTAACTTTTCAGACTGCTTGGCGCTTCCCGATTTAGATTACAGCGTTTCACTCGCACCCTTATTTTTGGCCTATACGTATCTCACTTTCTTCGGGCATGCGCACTATCTACTAACACACGTGCTCGGTGATCTCCTAGTGTATTATGCGGTCCTGGTACTGGGCGCGCCTAGGGCGGCCGTCGCGCCGCCGCCCAGCGCCGCTGCCGCCCTACAAACCACCCCAGAAGCTCAGACCAACGCCAACGTAGCGGACCGTTCAAATCGCACCCTGGATACTTTCTGTGCACTCGCGATATATAATAAATAATAAAGTGTTTTATTTATTTTATGTATTCATTGTAAATAAATAAATTGTTAATAATTTTATATTAATTAATATTTTTATAGTAATAATAGAAAAATATATCTTTTAAATAATTTTGGTTTAAGTTAAAAGTTTTCAGAGTGTGCTAAGTTTTGGTGTCTAGTGTGTGTTTTAGGTGTTGGTGTCTCACGCTGTGTGCTGTTCAGGTCATCGGAATGAGGAGGCAGATATCTATGCCAGGTAAGGTATTTAATTATAAATAATTAACAATAAAAAATATTGCCAAATTTGAAACGATACATGAAAAATCACTGGCTTTGCTCTACATTTAATCTTATGGGTATAGTAAGCATTTTTAAAAAGAAGGGTTTGTTTGACTATTCTATACTTTTCATAAAGACATTAAATTATTATGCCTAAGAATAAGAACATATTTGTATAATTAGTTGGTAAAAAAATAATATCTTATTATATATATTAAAACTTTGCATTAAAATCTTATAAGGCGCAAATAATTGAAGTAGTTTTAATATAATAGATAGATTTTTAGATCAGTGAGGCCAATCGTGGCAAAAGGACACAAGCATGCGATCGTAAACGCAACAGATTATGGGTTCGATATCCACTTGGGGTAAATGAAAAATATTTCCATATCTACATTTCCTTGCTCTGGTAAAGAGGTAAAGCGCCAGCCAGAATGAGCTGAAAAAGTAAGTTATTTTAATCTCCAAATTTGTATATTTAAAAAAAATCATAATAAGATAAATAATGTATTTATTCATATTCTGTGTATTTGATTTAATATTACGAATCCTACTACGTACCTACAATCTCATTTATTACATACTATAATATACTGAAAATATTAGATAATTAAAAACCATTCCACTTTATATAGTTATATAAAAAGGAACGGTTCTTAAAAGTGTTTACACTAAAAGGTAAATTTCGGACGCATGAGAACGTTGTATGCACATGACGGCTCGTTCACACATTTAACTTTGTGACTGTTGAAGCTTATGTAGGTTTTGCTATTTTAAAACTTTCGAAATTTGCTTTGTCACTGAGAAACTCTATGAGTTTTAGTATTAGTTAAAAAAATATTATTAAAAATCACCTTCACGCTGTATTCCGGATATAGGTAGGCAGAGGAAACCTAGGTTTATGACACCCCACGTTTCTTCAATTTTTTGAGACATTATGTGTTGAGTGAGGAACTCAACTCAACTCAACGTCGGCAAATTATTGCGTTAGCATAAATCCGTATTTCCACCATTATTATATTTTCTATTTTGTCATGTCTTAATGTGAACACCTACATATATGATATATTTCTAATCCAAACTAAAGTTCGACAGTGTGAGTACACTGTCTAACTTTACATTTATTTAAATGTACTCTAAATCAGACAAGTGAAGACAGAGATGATCAATAATTCTCTCAAATAAAATAATAACATCTATGTATTATTTTTTCATACTTAAATATGTTATATTTATATAGCATCAATAATAATATCAAGTGTTTTCGAGAACAAGAGGTTCAGAGGCAAAAAAGTAAAAGCATATGATTTTATCTTGCTCCATATTTCTATTAAGCCTTACAGAAAAGTCCAAAAATAGTTTTTTCTTATGAGAACTATATGTACAAGGTACATTATAAGTTTATGATAATAAATTCTTAGGTAGCTTGATTAAGGCCTAGAATAATTGTTTTGGTGGCGAAACTCATCGTAGCGCTTTGCCTCGTTTCCAGAGTGAAGAAATGAAAATATAAAATTTTAATTACCTCAAGTGGAAATCATTACACCCTTACGCCACCGGCCCATGCCAGCCTCAATCAATTTGTGGGCTTTTTAATAATACAGAAATAACTCAAAATCACCTCACGGCATATTGCAATTCCACTTAACACATGTTTGAAGGCCTTTAAAAATGTAGCTAGTTTATTTGTATCTAAACTCAGTGACTCTTTATAATGGTATTGAAAATTTGTATTGATTTTTTTGTACTATTGTCACCCACACATTATAATATACAAATTATCTCAACTACAGTATACTTACATATAGGTTAATCCGTTTAGTCAGTCGTGGTGTAGACTGACATGTACTGTCACGTATTAGGTGTAAATTAAATGTGACAATCGTTACAATATCGAATTTACGGTATACAATATGAAAGTAACAAAATTTTAGTATAATTTAATGCTTAGGTCTATTTTTTTGATAGCTTCACACTGTTAACAAAAATTACAATTGCTTTCATTAAATTAGAGTCAGTAAAAACATCAGTAGTGCCAGTCCACGAGTGCGAGCAATTCAAAAGAAAAAAAAATGAGGTTTACTCTGCCTAAGATCCCTGAAGCCATAAAAATACTAAATAGGTCAACTTAAATGTTAATATTTTTTATAAGAAAAGGGCAAATATACATCCAATTTTTATAAATTTTACGATAAATCAGTCTCTTCTAGATGTATCAAGTGCCTATTAAACTGTTAACCATTTTCATGGATTCTTACATTTAAGTATCTATTACCACTCACAGTAATTAATACATAATCTCATCTTGAAATTATTAAGAGAAAAATTAAAATTATGTTTTCTAAAATTCTCTTTACTATGAAGTCTTTTTTTTTTATGAAGGCTTATTTTTTTATGAAGGTTTATTACACCATAACGGTGTACTAGGATAGCACTTGAATGTAGGCTGATGGTTGTGTACTGTAATACCTTTTTTTTTCTATATTAGAACCCGATAGAGAGAAGGTAGCTTTCATCATCCACTTTTGAAGACGAAGAAAGGCGTTGAGGCGGTCATTTTGAAAATTGAACTGACACAAGTAACAGAGTGATTTAAAGCTATAATCTCTTAAGTAGGCAATACTTTACTATAACTTTACTAAACGAAGTAATATAAATATAAATGAAGTGAATTCAGAATGTCAATATTAGAGTAAATTTGATCTCACACCCAATGGTTTTCAAATTCAATTACTCGAAACTAAAACACCAAAAAACAACTAAAGGTCTTAGCAAGGGATTCTGTTAATGGATTTCAAATGCTTCTATGTCGGTTTGCTCTATTTTTCGAGTATTCGTCTCTAATTTGGCTGATGGAATAACGATTGTTTTACTTTATGTAGTATAGTTTTTTTTACTGATTCAAAAATTATCTATGAAATAGGGTAGGTCCGTATAGCAGTTATTTTTCGAATTTATTTAATTATGTTTTAAGTATATTTCATTAATGAATTTCAATTAGATTTTAATTTAGTATGGCTAAAATTTTATTCGGTCACCATTAGAACAACAGCCATTTACTAGAATAAAAATATTTGTAAATAGTACAATAATTTGAAATAAAACCCTTAAATTTCGTTTAAATTTACTGGTATGAAAATGATTACATTAAATATGATATAAGTTAAGCTAGTCAGCAGAGTTGATAAAGTAGGCGTTTAAGCTGCATAATATGATGATCATATGAGTAATGGCGCAGGAACACAAGCGTGCATCTGTAAATGGATGGTTGTGGGTTTGATAGGCAAACTTCGCACTGATAACGAGGGAAAGCGCGGTGTTGAGTTTCGCTACTTAATACACAGTGCCTCAAGACCTTGGCGGGAAGTGGGGATGGAAGTGTCTTAATAGGGAACGGAGCGTGTTAACGCTAGGTTCCCAAATGCCTTCCCTATATTGAGGGGGGATATAGCTTGAAGCTTACAAACAGAAACAAATTTTTATTTTAGTTTACGTCAATTCGGATCTCTGCTTAATCCGCTATATAAGGTATAAAAGATGAAGCTGAGAAGTGAGATAAAAATAATATAATAGTCTATTCAAATTCTGTTAAATGGAATCGTGAGGTGAATTTCCTACACTCCTTCTAAACGTACAGTACATATAATAGCTGTCATGCAGCAGATGTCGATTTAGGATTCAATAGTCAATTTAGCTGCCCAGTGCTCAGAGCTATGTATTGACAAATCTGGTATACCTTAATATTGGTATTTCTTCTAAAATAATACGACATTAAAAAATAAATAAGGTACACTCATCTACCCTTGTGGCATAAGGCCACGACAGCCACAAAATCTCCAAAATAATATAATAAATTTAATAAAAAAACATTGCAAGAGAAGCGTAACGAGTGGCGCCTAATATATTGGTGTAGTTACAACGTGAATTTGAGAGTGAGTGAAATACTCGTATATATTGAAGTGGCCGCCAAGGGTCAGGCGCTAGAGGCACTTGCCAAGATTAACATTGTATAATTGTATATATTTATATCAGTTGTCTTAACTGAGTAAAAAAACTGTCTGGCTGGAATGATAAAAAGTTAGAAAATTTGTATAATATTATATAAGTAAATATTATATAAACCAAGGCCGTTGTGGCGCAGTGGCATAACATCAGACTTTACACGCGGCTGCTGCGGGATTCAGCGTGAAACTATAAAACCTATAAAATAATAATATTTGATACAGGTTCGCGAAGGTATTTCTTCACGTTTTGATATTTTTCTATTGAAATCGTTTAGTAAGATAATTATATTATTAATCTCGTAAAAGAGATTCCATAAGGGACGAGAAATTCATTTTTCGACGATCGACCGTACAATGTCCTTCAATATTTAATAAATTTGGTCGAATATACCATATATTTGGTACATAGCATTGAATGGACGGGTCACGTCTTTCGGGATATTTATTTTTATAAGTTGTGGTGAGATGTTCCATGGCCTAATATTTCTTGCACTTTTGCGGGTATTTTAATTTTGACTAAATTACAATATTACTTAAAATTGGAAATAATTATTACATAATTTCTATATATTTATAATTACTGGAATTTTGAATATCGATATTAGAATTGCCCATTGCCTAATTTTAAAAAACAATTATCTCCATATTTCAATTCTCTCGATTTATTGTGTTTGGAACTATAAGTCGATTCAAAACACCACCTGTTGAACACCAAGTGTGATACATACGTTAAATGAAGTTGAAACGAGGCCAGTGACAGTGACCACAGATGCCACTCAATAATGTCTTTAAGAATACCGTAACTTTGACCACGAGGACCCTTTCGGACCCTAAACTTACAAATTACAGCTACAATAATCCCCTAGTCCATTCTCGATAATAATATGATAGTTATACAAATGTGTCGTTTAGATATAAATAACACATATGTTATGTGATATAGGAGTACCAGTACGACGATACGAAGAAGAAAGAATACAAGATAATATTAGGAAAAATATTTTTAATTACCTTGACCCCAATATGGTACACTGAATATTTAGTGGCGGAACTCAACAACGCACTTAGTCTGCCCGAACAAAAATAATCATGAATCAAATAGAAATTGAACCCAGATCTTTCGGGTCCGTTGTGTGGCGCTGTTCCACTGCGTCATCATGGCGTCATAACCTTGAAAGTCAAGGTATGAAGTAAAGAAAAAAAGAAGTATTGAGTTTGTGAATAATATTAGATAAGGCAAAACGTCAAGGCAGTTTCAATTACACTGCTCGGAATCTAGGACAGGAAGCGAAACAAGTTCAAAATCGATGGCAGTAGTTTAGATTAAATGATTGGTACTGAGACACAGATGACGTGGTGTTGAGTACAGTGAAATATAAAATGTAGAAAAATATGAATTATGATAGGTGATAGTTCTTATTTTAATTAGAGCATTTTTTTTTTGCTCTTCACATAACATATTATATAACTACAGTATATATAAAAACATTAGCTAAAAGTTATTATATTAAGGTTATATACATACATCATATTTATAATTTATATCAACAGATATATGGAAATAGTAATAAGGCAATAAATAGTAGTAGGCAGTTATTTAATTACGAACAGAATAGAGTACCCCTTGGGGGGCTTAAGTAACAGTAATAAAAATGTCAGTTAATTTGCAAACGTTAGTTAAAAATAATTGGTACTGGCATATGGAATGTGTTTTCAACTTGTAACACAATGAATAACCAGGTATCGCCTGTTAGTGAATAAAAAAATAGACATCATTCGATAAGTGCCATACGGTTGTTTAACTCTGATGTAAAAATGTATGGTGATGCCCATCGTAAAGGAGCGACATCGTCCGACTGTAAACGCGATGTTCCTTTCCAACTCGTGGGAGTGACTTATTTTTATCTCCCCTTCTGCAATTCTTTAATATTTCTTTAACAAAAAAGAATTACCATAAATTTATATAAATATGATTACGGCACAATTTTTTAGGCAACCCTGATAAAAGCTGGATTTGAAAGCTATCATGTATCATGCTTAAGAATAAGTTTCTTGAAAAAAAAAACAGATGCCTGCAGATTTATGCAATGGGATCTCGTCGTTTTATGATAATCATAAAAATTTTTAGACAATGTTGCCTGAAGCTAAAATGTGTTTTCTTTTGTGGCCGTATTGTCATGTTCTACGATGTCTTTTTCTTTGTTAACTTTACAAGAGATCAAATATCTAGATTGGATTTATATTTTTTATTATTACCATTATAAAACAACATTTTGAAATTAATAAATAAATTTCTTATTTGCAAAGTGTGTAAGTTTAACTATACAAGTAAGTCATATATATAGCCTTAAGCTGTATCCCGCTTGTACTGGGGTAGACAGACGGAACCCTAGTGTTTTTCTCACTCTGTTTTTGTTTTTTTTTAATTAAAGCACGTAATTCCCGTGTACTTATTAAACAAGTAATTCACAACCTTAAGCGGGCCAAGCCGCGAGCTGGTCGCTAGTTACGTACAAAAGAGCGATCAAAGTAATGTTTAAGATGTAGAACAGACGCATTTACATATTTCTGCTGATTGATGGCGTGCTCGCTGACATTTGGACCGTGACCCCATATGACACAATACTAAGGGAATACTCTGATAATACTTTCTAAAGGTTGTTTTTGTCTCCTTTAAAAAAAACTAATGTTAAAATACTCCGATCCCCATTTCCGGAAGGAAGAAAAACAAATAGAAATAAATATTTCAGCACCTCGAGTGGGTATCGAATCCTGAGCCACGAGATCTCTCTGTGAGCCACAACTTTCCTCAATATATTATTCTTTATTGTATTATTTTATTGATATTAAAATAAAAAATAAAAATTAAAATCTCCATTTATTAAAGAAAACTATGGCCTATATTAAATTTCGTAAATTGTGTCGATTTTACCTAATATTTCTGCATGTTCTGTGTTATATACATCTGTTACTTATTTCCTTTTTTCTACTAGAGCGAAGCCGCAAGTTAAAGTTAATCTCTAAAATAAGCAGTATTTAAGGAACATGGACCTATAATAATTGAGTTATAAAGTTACTATATAAAATGGAGTAGAAGTTGTTATAAAAACGTTTTTAAAAATATATTATATTGCATTCAAGGCAAAAATATCGCGTAAAATCAATAAATAGGCAGTGAGGGAACTTCAGTGGTGGCATCTTATCTGCCGATACTCAGCTGCGCAAACAGTGCGAACTCTTTGTAAGTTTAGCGAAATTGATGCTTATAAATTACTACTTTATACTGTTCTTCTATTTTTATTTGCAATTCAAGTGAAAGAAGAAAATTCTGTATCCCGCATATAGCAGTGGAGGCAGAGGAAGTGCACTCCTCATTGTCCACCGAATTCTTCTTTTCTAATGTAGGTAAGTGTAACTAAGTGGAAGTCGAACACACAACCATTGAACTCAGATGATGTACCGCTGCACAACGAGAGTTAAGTGTGTCAATTCTAATACACACTCGCATCGGTGAATAAATATAATACTAAAATTATAAATTTGTTGACTAGTTATTAGATCCGTGGTGAATATTGACAAATCACAGTATAGATATTAGATAAAACATTGAATTTGTCTCGATGATTCACGAATGAATGGTTCAAGACTTACAATAGACAGTGACAAATGGTCTGTTGAAGGATAAAAAGTTTTAAAAACGTTTTAGTACGTATAGCAGTTTTAGCTTCGGTAAAGAAATGCATTAATATATCGTTTACTCTATAAAACAATAGCTTCGGAGCGAATGAGAAAGAAAATCGAGTTTTCTTTTATTAAGTAAAAACTATAGAATTTCAAAAATAACTAGTTTTACTAGTGCGCGTTCAATGTGACTGAACGAGCACCATGGTTTTATATTTTACAACGACGGACATTTGAACGGTTGACGTGGTGTCATCATTTAAAATATTATAATACTTGCTAAAAATCGTGTTACAAATGAAAAATTCTCTGGCCAAAATGATTTTATGAAAATCTCACGGCTCGTTATTTGATTGTTACGACGCTTTTATGCGCCCAGTGTTTCATTCCACGTAAAAAGAATTTCAATATGCACGCTTTACATGAATATTTCGAAATCTTTACATTTAAAAGGTCGAACACTAACCGCGACGAGTGTAGGGGACATCTCGGTTGACCTTTGAAAACACAGTATTAAAGATACTGGAGGAAGGTCACCTAAAAAGCATGAGGACCTCCCGGAGAGCATGTATGAAGGGGTTGATGTTAGTGGCCGAGTAACTTTTTAATTTTTAAGTTATTACGTAAATAGATATGTTATATAGGTGATGACAGCAAAGCTTTGGTAAGCCAATAGTAATGTTAGGAAAGTTCTAATACAACAGACTTTACCACAAATACTTACCGTAACTGAAATTAATTTAATTTTCTTTACAAAATGAAAAATTTTATTTAGTTAATTGAATCCCCAGAGTCCTTAAGGGAGTAATATCAGAGATTCAAAAATGTTTCATTCAACGACGATGAAATGGATGTTATTTAATAACATCAAATTAATGCTCTATTTTAAAATACTAATAATTTAATTTAAAATGTTATTTATGTTATAATAATAATAGGTAGGCCTATTCATTATTATATTAAAGTAGTATACAATAATATACAGTAATTTCTTCGAAATTGGGGGACAAAAGTGGTTTGTTTAATGGTAATGGAGAGTCGTAGCACTAAGTTCTCATATTCTCTCTGTGTTCCTGTAGCCCACACATTACTATATGCGGGCCCACACATTACTATACCTGAGTGACAGGAATTGTGGACAAATGGAAGAAAACGTTATAAATAATTTTTATTAGTTAGTATGTGTATAACAATGCAGGAAAGTTGTAAGTTAAATGCCATTCATGGGAATACTTTGTGGGAATGTAAGCGATAAGCTCCTATTACCTGCTATATACTATGAATCAAATATGTCACATATATATGACACTCTCTAAAGTAAAAAAAGCATTCCAAAAATTAATAATATCTACAAATGATTGAAAATAGAGAAATTTAATAAAACAACTAATTACAAACCTTTCAAGGTAAAGCAGGACGATAAATAAATAAAATAATACTTTTAGATAGAATATACATCATTATTTAGAACATTCATAAGAAGTGAATTAATTAAGTAAAAAATTTTTTATGAATTAAGTTTTAACTCAAATTGTTTGTTTTTTGTAATTAAGCAACAGCGATTTCAAGCACCGGCCGTTGTAATTAGTGGCGGGGATACGACAATACAAACTGGTGACGTTTAACCTTCTCCTAATTAAAAAATTTGTAACACATTCTCTCGCTTCTTTGTTGCTCCTGTAATACTACTTAATTATATTTTAACTATTTTAGATAAGCGTAGATTGGCATTTATTTGAAAGATCTATTCAAGATAATCGAAAACTTTCTTTCTTCTTCCATTTCTGTTGCGTAGATTAAAAAAGGAAAACATATTTTTCGGACAATCCTATTTTCATTCTTACCATGGACCCTAAAGTCAAAATTTCTGTTTTCTTTCTGATAAAATTTCTGAGTCGGCCGCATAGCGCGTGATTGGAAAGGCGAGAGTTGCGGATTCGTTTTCTACTCGAGGAAATTACTTATTTTTATTTCCCGACTTTGATAACAAGAAAACTACACTGCTTATGCGGGATTCGTAAAGCTAGAACTAAATAAGTTGCATTTTCATTCACTCAATGTAAGTAATGACATTTAACGTAATACCACAGCGCTATTTTCCACGAACAATACTGGGTGGGAGCTGAATAGAATTGAGTTAAGGAATTGGAATTAAATTTTATTATCTGGGCTCTAGAACATTCTCAGGATTGTGAGTGATTTAGTTTAATACCTTGGATTGTTCTTAAGTACATAAATGAGCGGAGTGAAAGTAAGTAAAGAAACCGAAGTAATTAAATAATAAAAATATAAAAAATTTTGTATTCTTGATTACTAATAAAAAAATTACTTTCTTTCTTTGTGTATTTTTTTGTATTGTAAAATTATCAATTTCTTAAATATACATTTTATTGTCAGTGGCAACATTAAGAGGGACGTAAATAAATAAAAGATCTTATTTTTTTACTTAGTCTTAGTTAATACTGTTACAACATATATAGTATTTTTTATTATACTAAAAACGTGATAACAGAATGTTACAATCATTGAGTACATCTTCAATAACGTCTATTGATTATGGAACGTACAAATTAATTACGTCCCAAAGAACGCTGAACGCTGCGGTTCTATTAACTGCTTGAAACCTGCTGAATGTCAATGAGAGAACAAATTGGAATTTTATATTATTATCCACGCTCATATGGATATCAAACCTTTTTAGATTCGTTGGATTGCCATTTTAAACTTTATGTGGTTTTATCTATTTAATTATAAACGTGAGTAATGGAATTATGATGTGGATATGGGGAAAGATGATTATGTAAATTTAATTATTAATAAAATATATTTAAATACGTATAGCGTTTCTACTTAAACTTAGGTTGTAACAACAGAGCATACCTTGGATATGAGTTGTAAAATAACTAAATATCAATAATAATAATAATATGCATGGCATTACACATAATTTGCATGGTTCCTTATGAATGATAAAATTAACATATTTTTAATATGCGGTGCGCTTTTGTTAAAATAACGTAAGTCTGAGGATCCTGGGATCTTAAGCTATATCAATGAACTCAACACCGCGCTTTTAATGTTTTACTGACGTAACCACATTAACTATATACTTTTAAAAAATGATAATACGTTGAAACGAGAATATAAAATAGAGCATGTACTGTTGTCACATAATGATAGATTCACAGTACGATTTTGAATATAAAATATATTTTCTTTTCTACTTGGAATAAACCGGAATAATGTCAAGTACATCTGATGGCTAAGAGGTAAAAGCATTGTGTATGTTCATACTTTGATTTGACTTAAATCATTGCTATAGTACTTTGCCTTTGTTTCATTTTAATTGTTTATATGTTGAAAAATATATGCACTTTGAAATCGTTGTGAAATTTATCTGGAATAATAAGTTTTTATTTTCCGCTTCACGTGTCATGTCGCTTAGACAGACTTAACCAAATATCAAGATAACTTATATAAACAGTTCTTCAATTTCAATCAAGTTTTAAAAAACCATTCAGAAGATTCAACATTACTTATGGAATATAAATTTAAGAATATAAACTATTAAAATGGAAAACACCAGAGCAAAAAAAATGGAAGTATACAATATTTACATTTTCTTCGCAAATAAAAATTTCATTTCGATTATTGATCGAACTCACAACAAGTCGCGTTTACAGTCAGTAAATCACGCACTACTAGTGCTATAAATTATGTGAGCCTTAAGTCAAATAATTTACAAGGTAACTCTGAAGAGCTTAACTATTCTGGTCCTGGTCACTACTATCAGGTTTTCACTACTTAGGACCACCTTAGTGATTTCACATACCCTGTAAAATTTGGTAAAATCGAAAGCAAAATTTACAAATACAAAAAAAATAAACAAGTCTGTTAAAAACATCTGTCCTTCGAGAATATTATCCGACGATACCTTTTTTATAAGATATCGATATTGGTAAGGATACCGCATTTTTTAATATTAATAAATTCTACCCGCGCCTCTGCGACATATTTCCACGTATTCACGTACTCTATTTTATTATTTATGAAAAAATTTTATAAGGCTAACCAATCAGTCGACGAAGACAGTCAATAGTGTGTCTCACTTTATAGTTTCTTTTTTAAGCAACGTATTGAGAGAATTTGTTAGTTCAATATATTTAAATTTGCGAGGCATTTTTTTGTAAAAAACGCCTAAGTACAGTACGGTTTAAAAGCAGTGGTCTCCCTGAAGTTCGGTTTTTTGAACTTTTTGCATATTTTTCAATTCAGAAGAAAATAATCTATAGTAAAAAAAACCTAGACACAAATCTGCGCAGTGTACAGTTTGTTCATTTCCCTGAAATGAACTGTACGCGACTTGTTGACTATGGAAGAGGAAGAGATATATGTAAAGATGGCAGACCAGAACGTTTAATAGTAGTAATAGATTTTGGCTTTGTTTCACGCTTAACACAGTATGGAGTAAAAACGTTAAATGATAATAATATTCCTGCGTATAAATATCAATTGATTTTTGTATACGGCCTTGCAATATTTTACACTATATGTCGGGCGTGTAAAAGTGGCGCTGTCCTCACCAACCAGTACATATCCCTATAATATATCTCAATACGCAATGTATTGAAAATTGAAAAACAATAAAGTACCTTAATACTCGTTTACCTCTGTCCACCCTTTTTTCAAAAAATTCTAGGACAAAGTATAAAAGTGCTATCTATTGTGGTAATTATATTTTGTAAGACGACTTCCATATTGAAGGCAAATTGTAAATGAGAGCCGTAATAATCATAAACCTTTTAATGGCTAATAAATCACGTTTTATGACTATTAGTCATTTATTTTAATTTTTAAAGTTAAAGTTTTTATATAAATATTTTAAGTAATGAATAAGTAAAATATTTTTTTAAGAGTTGATCAGGTAAAATTATTAACTTTACTAATAGCCGTCCGTACTTTAACGTGAAGTATGAAAAACGAAAATTGCCGTAGATATTTTAAGAAATCCTTTCTTAGTGTCCACTTGTATTCTTCAAGTAACCTACATACCAAATGTAGCTTATTTGAAGAATGCTCCAAAATAATTAAGTTTTATATATCGTCTGTTATATAGAAAACTGTCAATTTTGTTCTTTTTCTGAGAATTAAATGTTAGGCAATATATATATAAGTATTATTATTAATAATTTTGGAAGGTATTTATGTAAAGTTAAGGATGGTAGGTATGAGTATATCTATTATAAGTATTTAACTGTTTTGATTTTTTCTTTCTATTTAGATATCGTGTCTTTTACATTAAATAATAAATAAAATAAAATAAATTTATTTAAGCAAAACGAGACTGTGCATTAAAGTATGAACAATGAAAATGCCTTTGATGCTACGGGTCAAAGGAGTGCCTTTGCTCTTTTTACACTATGGTGCTTTTTCAACGCCACGTTGACACGTTTGATCGAATGTGTTATAGTAATAATTTATGCATACAGGCAACGATTTTTCATGCTTTCCTAAGTTTTGTCAACCATTACCTTGCTTCTTAAGGAGATTATATATATATATATATATATATATAGCTTCCAGCTTAACAGAATAGACAGAGAGAACCTAGTGTCAAAACACTCCGTTCTTCACTTTCTACCTGAATTCGAGATTTAGCTTTTGAATGGTGGAAGAAAACGACGTTATATATATTTATAAATAATTTAAATATAAGAAAATCTTAAATATTTCCAAATTTACTTAATTAAATCAAGTTTGTTAAATAGAAACATTATTTGAGTTATTAACCCTATATATATATTAAATTTACGTTTGTTTCATCCTGATATAACCAGGTGTTCCACGAAGCCATTTCTCATTACTGTACGAAGTTATAAGGGGCAGAACACTTGGTTTTGGGTAAACACTTTAATATGCATTAGGATAATGTAGGCAGAGGTGCGGTTTGGCGTTTTGCTCTCTCCATACCTAAGTAATTACTATGTACTCTGCAAGTGGGTTATGTTATGAACTATGGACGTATTTATGTTGATAGACAAGTGGTCAGTGATTTTGAATGCGCAAGTAAGTTGAATTCAATACTTAACCGAGTTAATTAGTAGAGTCACGCTTAATAGAAACTAGAAGTCTCTATTTGGAACAAATATTTTGGTTTTTATAAGTGTTTATTTTATTATAAATAGTTAATACTACTAATGTAGTGTATATCTATATATTTAAAAATATATATTTTTTTTCTAAGTCGTCTATAATAATCTTTTCGATAAGAAAGTATTTCATATGCGGAGAAAACGTTCTATTAAAGTACCTACTAGTAAAGCAGCTAGCCTCCCCACTCAGGATTTTTTTAGCTTTACACTATAATACACAAATAGCAGGGTAGGCGAAGGAAGTTTAATGTTAAAATACACTGTGCTCTATATTCTGCCCACATAGAGTAATATGAGTTTTGAGAGTTGGAACGCAAAGCCGTGCTTCTTGTTTTCAGCGATAAAATGAAAATAAATCATTTTCTTGAGTGAAAATAGAATCAATCGCGTGCCTTGTCTATCAAATATTTATTTTGTATACTTGTGTGTAAAGTTAGTAAGTATGTCAGCGATCCTTCTTCACTTTTCGTTATCTATTTTGAAGGAAACATTTGGTAGAGATCCTTTGGTGCTCGATTCCGTTTTACAGATGACTGATTTTATTTTGAAAGATGTGCTATAACGAGGACGTCATTAAATAGAAAAGAATTTCACTAATTGGGATGCTGAAATTTCATTTGAAAGGGAAGCGAATCTTTATATTTTTGGAATCCGAAAAATTAATAGATATTTCTAGCCTTACCCTACTAGGTGCAAGATACAGCATTCTACATTAAGACACTCCGTACCCTGTACAAATTTTCGGACTGTTGCGTATTGAGTGGTATTTGTATTGAGTATTTCATCGAATGGTGATCAAACCCGCGCGTTTAGAGTCAGATCCCGTGCCGTAGTCAGTCAAGATAGACTTTATATATTATCATAAATATAGGTTTTGGTACATTTTGCTTAACATATTTAAATGAAATGTAATCCATCAAATGCCGCTATTAAATTTAATCATCTTGTCATGAAATGACTGTAACGCAACGGTTGAGGGTTTGATCCCCACTCGAGGAAATAAAATTCTTAAAGTTTTTTTTTTCAGTAAAATAAATAAAGAAAAATATCAAATTCAGCATTCAAATCTAACGTGAACTAGTTTCAGTATAGTAATATTTATAAAGTAGCAACTATAAAACTTATTTAGTGTTGATGTGCATTAAAATATCCGAAATTACCACAAGAAGGTATATTCAGTTTTATGGGGAAATAAGGCATGATGAGGATCTTGAGTGGGATCCATTTTCGTAAGTTGTTTATGCTGACACAAAACAGCCATTATACTATTATTGCACGAAAGAAATTTAAATGTTTTACATAAAGCTTATGAAAGCCATTTTTATAGAGGTAGATTTTAAAATAAACTTATTTTAATGGAGAAAAGATTATGAAAATTAAATAAAAAATATCTTTATCCAACATTTTTATCCAAAAATATGATATTGTACCAATTTAATAAAACTGATTTCAGCGAAAAATGGTGAACGGAGTGTCTTAACACTAGATTCCCTCTGCCTACCCTGCTGTGTGCGGGATACAGCGTGAAGCTGAATAAAACTGAAATATTTTGTACACATATGTTTACATATATGTAAATTCCTTTACGTTACAATCGCATATCGTATTTTGTTTTATCGATGAATTCAATCTCCGTTGAGATTCAGACAGAATGGGAAATGCGAAAGCTTTAAGTAGTTCCAAAGATATTTTTCCTGTTTCAAGTAAACATTGTTAGGCTTCGACAGTGGTACAATGAAATGTGTTTTTCATATATATTTTTTGCATCACGCTGTAGTAGTAGTAGTTTTAATATGTAGTGGGATCTACATATATATAGCAGGGTAGGCAGAAGGAATCTAGTGTTAAACACTCCGTTCTCAACTTTTCTTCCATCTTTAACAGACACTGCGTGATGATCGATAGTACTCAACACGACATTTTATCTATAAAAGCGGGAAAACAAACACATATAATCATTCTGCTGAGTTGGAGACAAGCTCACAGCCGTTAGGTTGACAGTCGGACGCTGTGCTCGACAGCCTCTATTTTTCTTGGTATCCTCGGTGGGGGAGTCCTGATTGCACTAGATCTGTTTTTTAAACAATTTTAATCTTAGAAAGTATATAGAATAGACGAATACAAAGAAAAAAAAACAATTACGATTTCTTTTTTGCCGCCCCTATTACCTTACTTGAAAATTTGCTCCACATATGTAACGGTGTGTTTCTAATTTCAAAGTAAATTCCTTTACCTTACACGGTTTCATTTTCACTGTCCAATTAGCGCTGTTGTCGCGCGTAATGATGTAGTGACAGCGCTCGCGCAAGGATCCTCGCCACCTTTTTGTATAGTACTTCTAGTTACATTCATATCGTTTGTTTAGTTTTTACTAATGAACAGGTCGAAAGGCCCTTTCTTTGCAGCTAACATTTCTGTAAAGTTTCTGTTAAGCTAACAGCTTATGTTAGCTTTACAGAAACACTAGTTATAGTTTGTTATTACATAAAGAATGAAGTCATATAAATATATGACTTTATTCTTTTTATATAGGATAACATAAATATGTTATCCTGGAAATGCTAAGATAAAATGCAGAGTTAAGTTCCGCTATCCGCCACTTAATGTTGCACAATGTTGCAGAACTGGATATATCAGTTTCTTTTTCTTCGTAAGATGCGGGAGTTTCAGAAAAATTAAATAAAATGACAAAAGTAAACATTAAATATTTCATGGATAATCCAATTTATAACCTATAACGTTAACAGTCCCACGGTTGTGCCACGACTGTACAATTTTTCGATATAAACTTGATTTTTTGCTTAAAAATGTAAAGTAAAAATCTATACTAATATTATAAAACTTAATAATTTGTTTAGTTTTAACATATTACTCTCAAAAAGTACCGGTTCCACAGACCATTTATTATGCTATGCTATATCACGTTAATCGTTTCCTTATATACCTTAATAATCCTTCACCTCCCATTCTTAGTATGTTACATGTGTCATACACAACTCTTAGTTTTTTACGTATTTTATTATGCAGGCGAAGCCTGAGGTATAAGCTGGTACTTAATGTAAGGAGCAAATTCAATATATTTTTTATCCAAGTAAAAAAGGTCGGAAAGTGGTGAAAGGTGTGTCTTAACACTAAGTTCCTATGTTTCCGCTGCTTATACTGTATTATGCGCAGGATACAGTGAGATGTTATTTTTCTTAGAGAATGCATATTAATGGTGGAACTCAATGTGACAGTTGACTTAGCACACATTTATTTTTTACCTTGCATATTGCCGATTCCCCATATTTCAATACAAAACATTTATATAAAATTCCTAATTATTCCATATTAAAACAGAAGAAATAAAGAAAATATTAAATTTCTGAAATGAAAATATTTCTATGAATATCAATTAATCAAAATTAAGTGAAGCTCATCAAATATATTAATTAAGCCATTTCTGAGGGTGAATTCTTGAGACTTTTCGTGCAATACGCCTGTAAATTTCACTGTAATAAAACGTCGAAATTAAATACCTATTAATAGCGTGTGCCTCGTGCACACAATAATAATGTGATGTTTTGAAATACATTACGTAATTTTAATGTTATAATATTCGATGTAAATCGAAGTCGAACTCGGATATCGAATTGAAATGCTTATAAAAAATATCGAACGGTAAACATACAGACAGAACGACGGACAACAGAGTCTTATAAGTGTTCCTTTTTTTCAGAAAAAGTACGGAACCCTAAAAACTCTTAAATGTTCTTGTACACCGAAGGTTTCATACCAATTTCAGGATTATATATAAATGATTTGTGTCAATTTTGTATAAAGGGGAAGTTCAATTTATAAAAATTGACAAACTTAACAACTTATTCCTCTGAATATTAATTCTGACAACCTATTACATTTGAACTACACCCTTAGGAAGTTAGTTTACGTTGAACTTCAATGAAATAGTTTGTGTCGTACATTAATTATTATTTATTCAATATTGTAAGTTGACGTCTTCCAAACTTTGAGAAAATATTAAAATATTGCCGGTATTGAAGTTTCCCTTTATTTCTACACAATGCAATGATTGTTGTGAGAACGTTAATCCTTAATTAGTTACTGAAAACAAAACAAAAGGTTTTGGTGTTTCTTTGTTACAACTTCGATGAAAGACGCGATATTAAAGCATTATTATTAGATAGATTTAATTTCAAATTTTATGTATCAAATATAACTTCGTTTTTACATTGTTGTCTATAAATATAAATAAAACTAAAGTGTCTGTCTATGATTTCAAAATAGCAGTGTTTTTAAGTGTTTAATGTTTTTCTCAATTTGTTTATGTGAGTTTGTTTGTGTTGATCTTCGGAACAAATGATTTTATGGGTTTTTTACTGGAAGGCAGAATAGATTATAGAGCTCCATAATATAAGCAATTTTTTTATCCCATCTTTCCTGCGTGTAAATACCACCCATATCAGTATGAAATAACTAGTATTTTTTTAATTAGTTTTAGTTTCGAGTTCGTGACGTAAAGATTTAACCGCAAGCACATACCACTCTACGAACGCAGTTATATAACAACGAAACGAATTGCGGAACATACATATTTAATCAAGATGATGCAGAGCTAAGTAATTAAAAAGTTAACGACCTACGTTAACTAGAAACGTTTTAGAATTGTCTTATCTGTGAAGAAGTGGTATTTATTATGTAGAATAACATAAAATAAGTCTTAGTATGTGTGATTTGATGTAATTTTTACAATTTCTGGAACTGTAAGAACCCATTCAACCATATCACATTAATATCTATTAGAAAGTTTACTATTGTAGTCCAAAAGTAGCACTAACTAGGTCATAAATAAATGCAAATGGTAACCATCGGTCATTTCGGTAGTAACGTTAGGTGAGCTTTAATTAGAAATCCAGTAGAGTCACTAGGCAATTTGGTTAATAATTTGAATGCGATTCAGCAAGAGCTGACCGGAGATCGGTTGTTAAAATTATATTTTTATTTATTATATTATTTCCGCCCCTAAACTTACATTACCTTCAAAATTGGACGAAAAGTAACGAACAGAGTGACATTTATAATTACTCTGTCTACTTACTCTACTTTATGCGTGATACGGCGTGAATCTAAAAAAAAAAAGAAAATTATTTAAAATTTAATTCAGAATATAACTTTTCCATATATATATTATAGCTAGCAAATGAATTTCAATAACATAGTAATATTATAATTATAAATTGAGATATAAGCTATCCTGTCTTCGAAGCAAGGATCAAACTGCACAGAGTGTGCAAATTTGATTAAAAGCAGTTCAGTTGTGTATAAGTCTATCGAGGACATACAACGTGACACATAATTTATATATAACAGATTATATCTATTTGTTGAATATAAATATGTAGTAAATCTGTAAAGCTCCCGCTTAACACCTGTATATCACCGTGCTAAGGGCATCTTTTATCGCATTTCACGTATGACTAAATATTTAACACGCCAGTGGTCACACAACCGTTTATGAAACAGCATGTTTCGTGATAGAGCTTAACGTGTATAGACCAAATTTGTATTATATTGTAAGACTATCTTTGTGTAATCGAAGTAGATTCGAATCAGAAAAATTATTAAATTATTTTTTTAAATATATTATTTGTTCTCGACTTTCGTATTGTGGCAAAACTCAACTGAAATTTGTTTTAAAATTAATTATTATTATTATTTTTTAATTATTTTAAACATTCAAGAGACGATACAAATATTAAATATTTTCATTTCTTTGCTCTTGTAACGAGGCAAAGCGCGGTGTTGAGTTCCGCCACTCAACATGCACTGCCTTGAGCGGCAGAAAGTAGGGAACAGAGTGTCTTAGCACTAGGTTCACTCTACCCTGCTCTGTGCGGGATATAGCATGAAGCTTTATGTTCTTCACCAAACTGTGTTTACATTATACTGTAGTTGAATCCCACGCCAAGTGACAAGCGCGTCATTAATTAGCGCTGAGATTAATCACAGTGCCTCATATATCGATAGTACAAATTGGATTTTGATGAAATATGATGAACAAATTGAGGATTGACACGACGTTGACGAAGACTTAAACGGTCAGAGTTTTGACAGTTGACATTATGTACAGATTTTTACGCAGTTTTAAAATTGTTAAAGTTTATCACGGATATTATAAAAGTTTTAATGGAAAACCTTATTTCTTCATATACATATGTAACATGCATGTACATATATTAGTAATGTGGTAAATTGAGCGGCACTCTTGTAATTGTTTTCCATTTTCTTTACAATTCAAAATACAGTGGGTTAAAATATATAAATCAATGCAGAATTTTTCTTACATTGGTGATGTATTCTTAGAAATATGTGTGTTTCACAGGTCGTTATAGACGGTAAATAAATAATCTAGTGAACATAAACTTCGAGCTTTTCATATGCTATTAGTCTAAAATATAATTAAACAGTATTTTTATATATGGTATTTGACCTACTATCGATAGTACCGACGTAAAACCTATGCGCGCTACAGCATAGTGCAGCTTATATTGGTAATATACTAAATAATAAATAGATTGTTCTTTGGAGAACAGAGTATCTTCATCACCTTGCAACTAAAAAGATAAGCTCACTCATCGTATATTTTCAAATAAGCTATTTAGTACTAAATCTTATATAAAGAAGGCAACTCCGAAGGAAAGGCGGATACCTAATAAAACACCGTGCAAACCTTTGAAGAACGTGATATTGGCTCTCTGTTCTTGAGATCTAATACAGCTGTTGTAGTATGGAACTATTTTGAAGTATAATGTGTATGTCTAAGAGATCTAAAGTTTCTAGTTACCTTATTTATTATATAAGTTGTATATTTTTTATTATTTTCATTTCACTTTGATAATAATATAAGACAAAGCGCAGTGTTGAAATACGTGAAACTCATGAAATTTTTAGATTGGTGGGAACTGGAGTATTTTAATGCTAGCCTCCGTTTGCCTTGCTATTTGCAGGATACAGCGTGAAACTAAAAAAAATATTAATGTATAATAGAAAAAACATAATACATTAATATCCAGTAGAGTTATTACAAATATGCTGATATTAACTAAATATATTTTGGTTTTCGGAAATACTTGTGGCTATGGCATATTGTAATGAGTAGGTACGAAACGTAGGGATTCCTAAAATGTGAATGTTAAATATGAAATTATACATATTCGGGTTGAATTAAATATTTACGATATTTAATAAAATATTAACAATAATAGATTGGATTTTATATTACAATCAGCATGAGATTGATATTTACGTGGCAAAAATGTACTTAAAGTAATTTTCACCCACACCACATAGGTATAAAATTATCTAAGATGTTTTTTATTACAGACATCGAATTTATATGCGTATTAGTAAAAATTAATAAAACTCTACAAGTTTATAATTATTATTAACTTAATGTATAACAGTTTTTCCACATAACACATAATAATACAAAATAAATAATAATATAATAATACAAATGGGCGAAGCTGCGGGCGGGGCGTTAGTATTTCGTAACTTACAAAAAAAAAATATTTTTGTCAGTGTCAATGTCCTTAATGAGGCTGTAAATAACTTGTAATAAAAAAAGATTATAATATTATCTATTTCAGTTAATATCGCTATTCAACACAAATCATATCAAAGCTTGTAAATAGCAGCAAAGCTTTTATATATATCACCATTCAATTAATAACTGTTCATTGAGTTTATAATATCATTTAATATGTTATGTGATATATTGTATAACAGTTGATATATCTCTTGTAAAATAATTAACAAATAGTTTATTCCATTTATAACAAATTCATAATAGATCTTAGTGTTAAGCGTGGACTATAAGAGACTGTACTATATGTAAGTATTATTTCGTTCTCTACTACCTTGCGAAGTGAGGGAGGTGCAACGTTGCTTGTTAAGGTACCGTACTGTAGGTAAAAATGTAACCGTCGCGTATATATATATATATATATATATATATATATATGTACATGTACTATAAAGCTGAAAAGCTTGTTGGATTGAACACGTTGATCTCAAGCTTCTGCTTTGAATTGAAAAAATAATATCAAGAGATATGTAGTTAGTAAAATTAGGCTATAGTATAGTAGAAATGAAATTACAGTAGAAAAAAAGCAATCAAATTTGAATGTTGTTACCAGAATAGCTTGAGCCGAATAAGCCGACTCTACTGGAAGGCAACTTCACTTCGTCACCAGATTATCCTTTCCTCTCTTACGCTTTAAGATATATTTGGTTCATCTTTCAACGATTTTGTGAAAATTCTTAGAGAATTGTTCTTACTAAAGCTTGCTACTGCTTGCTTGTATTGTTTTTATATTCTACGTAGACACACCAATAATTTTCACTGGATTTTCCACTGAAAAAAGTACTTCTTCAGTATTTTCGTAGAACACTACTGTCTTATCAAAAACTGAAAGCTTATTAAATTTTAAATTTTGATTACAATATAGGTTTACTTCTTTTTATATTTCTTTACATTTTATTTTAATGCAGCAAAGCGCCTTTCCCGAGTAGCAATGTAGGTACTGTAGGAAGAAACCTAGTTTTAAGACATTCTATTCATCACTTTCTATTCAACTTTAGAGACATTGCGTGTTGAATTTTTTTTATTTCGCCGCGCTTTGGTTTATTTCCAGAGAAAAGAATCACTTATTCCCTCGAGCGGGACTAGAACCCATGAAAGGTGCTTTTACGAACAGAAACTGTTCCGTTGCGTCACGATGGCACGTTAAATAATTGATAAAAAATCGTAATACTATGTGCATATCTGGCAATTATTTATAAACAAAATATAAGTGTGCCAATACCTTCTGTAATTAAACCTTTGAAGTTCAGCTATAAATGAATTTATTACGTGTTAAGCGCTCGCGGTCCGTTTACTGATGTGTAGCGTTTTGAGTGGAATACATTTTACGTTACTTTGTATTTTTTTGGAAAGCGATCCAAAATACACAAAGATAACGATTTGCTTCAAATGTTTGATCATTTGATCAATATTATTGTTGGCATTTTCAATTTACGTCTTTCAGAATTTAGAAGAATAGCTTTCTGCAAAGAAAATCTCAACGTCTCAACAAATATGTATTTCAATTTTCCTTAACTCTATATAATTAAATTAGACTGAAAAAGGATTATATATATATATATATATATATATATGTATAATATGCAATAAAGTATTACTATTTATTATATTTCATTGCGTCTTTTAATATTTCAAGATCGTAAAATTGGTAGGTATTCTAAATCTACGAAATATTGTTGTGTAACAAATTATTAAAAAAAAATATCCTTTGAAAACATACTTAACATTAAGGCCAATGTGGGTCACTTGTGCCATAAAAATACCTAAATAAATCACCAAAGCCTATTTATATATTGAAAATAAGGGCAGAGGACGTCGTATGGCCGGAGGGCGTCCAGTAGGGCGGTCCGATGTGACTTTCAAGCTAATTATACACTGTAAAGTACTGAGTGTATATTTGTTTTATTTTATTCGTTTAAATATATGTGGTGTTTTACTTTGAGTCTGCATACTTTAAAAATTAAATGGACTTACAAAATATTTATATTGCTGTCGACTTAGTCTAGATATTTTCAGTATCATTCACAATGATTATATAATATTGTAAATATTCGTGTAGTTTAAGCGGGCGAAGCCGCCCAGGTCGGCTAGTAATATATATAATAATATGCGGCTATCTCTCTGTCTATCATCACTGCTGAATCTTATTAACAATGATAGACAGTTGAAATTTTTATAGATAATATATTTATTTATGTTCCCGCTTTAACAAAAAATACTTAAAATAATAATAAAATAAGTATTTAAGTATTTAATTTTTTTTTTTTTTATGGGAGAGGACAAGGCAAACGAGCGTTCGGGTCACCTGATGGTAAGTGATCACCGCCGCCCACGACCCCATGCAACACCAGAGGAGCCACAGGTGCGTTGCCAGCCTTTAAGGTGGAGATGAAGGGCACTGGGGCCCGGCATTACCTAATGCGAAACGCAGTAGCAAGGGCCACTACTTCACGCCGGTTTAAGATGCCGGGGGTGTTATTAAATCCGGTCGAGTCTGCCCATGCGTGTTGCCATTACTGGCGACGTGACTCTTCTACACGTACTTTAGTCGCCTCTTACGACACCGACAGTACCAGGGTGATCCTATTCTAAGCCGGGACCACACGGCTGACTTAACCAGAGCGAAGAAATGAAAACATAAATAAATATTTTCTTTCCTCGAGTGGGAATCGAACCCGCAACCAGTCGATTGTGCAGCACTATTTGTACCACTGCGCCACGACCAGCCTCAAAAGTATGCCCTTAGTATGCGAGTCAAATTTTCACCTGGCCGGCTTTTTTCAACTTATACTTGTTATATTAGGAGTAAACAAATAATACACGGTTATATTAAACTTAACCGTTTATTTAAACACATATACAGTGGAAAGTGAGGAACAGAATCTTGATACAGCGTGAAAACGAAAAACATACTAACTAATAACGTTTTTAACCTTGTACAATTTTTTCAGTGTCATCTTTTGCAATATACTCGTATATCAGGGTAGACAGGGTAAACAGAGAGAACCTAGTGTCAAGACAGTTCTTTCCACCTTAACTTGTTTTGTTTTACTCCGTCTGAGTTCGATGCACTCTTTTATAGCTCTAATAGAAATTATTATTTTAAATGATACCTACTTCATTAGTAAAATAAAAGGTTCCTAAATGAAAAATAACAAGTTCACTATTTATATTTTCTAAAAGAAAATGGTAAATTAAAATAGCTAAAACTATTTGAATGCAATTACGAAAGTATATTTTAATTCCACTACTAGTTTCTTTGTTATTTAAAAAATAAACACAGTTTAAAATATAATTAGCTATTTATGCATAGAAAACTTTTATTTAAAAAATATATAAAAATAAAAACTTAAAGAGCTAATAAAAAACCAGTTTTTACAGCACACAATATTACGCTTTGTCTAGTTCCCAGACAAAACGAAACATAAAATATAGAATAAATTAATGTTAATAGTAATACAGCAGGATGTAGGTTTGATTCCCACTCGAAGAAGTGAAATATTCAATATTTTCATTTCTTTGCACTAGTAAGGAGGCAAGGGGCGGCATTAAGTTCCGCTACTCTAATCGACGGAAAGTGGGGAACGGATGTTTTTAAATTGTGGCCAGCATGAAGTAAAAATAAAAAAAAATACGTGTCAACTCCATATATTTTTTACATCACAAGCTTACATTTAAAACCATATATGTAGTCAAACTCGAAATGAATTCAAAGACAGGGTTTCAGAGACTGATTGGAAAAAGCTACATCGCTCCCATTTGTTTGATAGAGTGCTGAAACTGTGGATCAATTTCGAAAAGGATTTTCATGTCTACTTGTTTTTACTGTGGAGGCTAGTGACGTACTACGGTCGGTTCAGATTTACCCTGTTACCACAATAATTGATTGCTGTGAAATGTATTTTTTTATATTAATTTATTATATATTTAGTCTTGAGATTTATTACTTAGATTTATCTACATAAAAGTGAAGTATATTAAATAATAAATGTATATCAATTTTATTTAGGACTATATTAGAACAGAATATACAATAGCTAAAGTGTTAATATAATCTTCACCTAGTGTTAGCACCGTCAAGTTTCGGTATATTATATTAAGTCAACGTTTTGCTTTACCTTTTTACAAGAGCGAGGCAAAAATATAATTGTGTCAGATTAGAAAGTTGTCCGACAGCGACGGAGTAAAACAACATAGTATAATTATTGTAAATATACATTTTCTATTAAACACATAATTCTGCTATCGTAGTGACTGTAAGCATGACGTTTGTGGGTTCGATTCTTACTCGGGAGGATTCGGCTTAAAGCGGAGGATGTGTCAACACAAGGTACCCCGGTTCCTTCTTCTCATCTAAGTGCGGATACAGTGCAAAGTCAAAAATCTTTTATATTAAAAAAGATATATCGAGCGCATAGATGACGTCAATCAAATTACACTATAACAATCGTACTGTATGAATAGCACTTTAAAATAATAAAGTTAGTCTAGTAAGCTTACATATACCTAATTATTCAAAAGCACATTAACAGGCAAGCAAACTTAGACTTTTATATGGTTTTAGAACTTTAAGTACTAACTCTAATACGTAAGACTGAATTTGAGAATACATAATTTCCGCAGCCAAGTTAATACTTCCTAAATATGGTAAAATTTATTGAACAATCCTCTTTGCTTCCATATTTCGAACTTCGATACATATTTTACGAGGATGAAGTTAAAACGATTGTTTATTACTTAAGTTAAGTTTCATGTAATATGTATAACTGTACGTGGCGCAGTAAACTAGTTGTAATTTGATCCTTAATTGAGTCAGTTAATTATTTCCACGTCTCATCTTTCATAAGGTGAGACTTTGAGTTCCGCTACTTAACATTCAATGTCTTGAATTTGGACGGAATGTAGTAAATTGAATGTCTTTATAATAATTTTTATCTCCCTTGTGCTTGTGCTTCTACTATATACAAAGTTATGCATGAATCTGAAAAAAAATCCAGTTTAATATTCCAAAAAGGCCTTAAAATTAAGTAAAAGTTATAATATTTGAAATGCTGAATTTCACGAAGAAAGCCTATAAAAACTTGAGCATGAGCTTGAGCTATTTACTAGACTTTGTTTTGTTACTGCTTTGCAATATATCGAGCTTTTTAATTAAAGTACGATTTCAGGATTGAAACTGAACTGCGCAATTTTTTAGTTGTTCTGGTGAAAAATATGCGCACATTAAACGAATAGCTATCTACGTAAGTTGTGGGTTTTCAAATTGGAATCATGTTTCAGCCATTTTAAAGGTTATCTGAAACTGTAAAAAATAATATTAACATATTACTAAAATACTGTAGAGAGAGTTAAAAAAAACACACCAAGCGAATTGAGAAGCTTCTCCTTTTGAAGTCGGTTAAAAATTACAGAGCTTATCTCTTGACGAATATGTGTCAAGATGGAAAAATTTTAGAATTTTCGCAAGAGTTTGCTAAGTTAACGTTGTCACGCCTCATTTCGTAAAGCACCTAAAACGTTAGTCTTACCGCCTTAGCTCTCTCCAGCTCTGTTGGAGATACGTTCCGTTGAATGAATATTCGTTATAAATAAATAAAATAAATCAGCTTCACGCTGTATCCTGTATGTTCTGAAAACAAAACATGTTGAGTGGCGGAACTCAACGCCGCGCTGTGCCAACCAGAGCGAAAAAAACTTGAATATTAAATATTGCATTTCTTCTAGTGGGAATTGAACCCACAGCCTTTCACGTCGCAGTAGTGGCGCAAAGGCTTGTGCCTTTTCACAAGTGCTCATATAATTGTAGTTAATACTAGGTTAGTTAACATATTGTTCATTTTAATAATATGTTCTACAATGCACCATTGTTTCATTAATGCTTGAACGCGCATCGTGGTGTAGATATTTAAAGCGTCGTCGTATAATTACAATAAATGATTTTATAACTAATAATAGGTGCTTGCGATGAGAAACAAATAAATAAAAGCTAAATAATTTATGAGGTCATAATGAGAACGGAGGTTCGTATTAACACTAGGTTACCAGGTTCCTTCTGCCTACTACAGTACGTACAGCAGGAAGCCGAAAACAAAAAGAATAAAAGAGAAGAGTGCAATGAAAACAGAAGTTAAACATCTAATTAAGATTGAACGAACTCATCCACTCTTGCGGTGAAGTTCGTGGTTTTACTTTCGACTACTTAGCTTGGTACAAAACAAATAGCGCTTTTTTAGTTTCTAATAGTTCAAAAGTGCCAAAGTACCCATGATAGCTGTATGTTAGATACAATGTTAACTTAAATATTTTTTTAACTTAACATTAAACGTTTTTACAATAGACGCTATGCTGCTGCGTTACGATGACTCCAACTTTTATTTAATGCAGGCAATCGTTAATTAAATTTTATTTTATTGTTTTTGTAACTTATCTTCACTTAACTGAACTTCAACAGTGGTCAGTTCCCAGCTCAGAACCATGAAACACTCGCACCTCCATAACTTATCTTCGAATACGCTGATCCATCAGGAATAAATCAATCATACTTGTTATTGTATACTTGTATACTGAATTATGAAAAAATACGACTTTTAAGCAACAAAGTCGATGAAATGAAGAAAAGAAAATGTAAATAAGCGAGGCTTACTAAAAATTGAAATGAAATCCTCGAGAGTACTGGCTTCCGGTGCGTCTTCGAATAATTTTGTAAAGGAAGTTAAATATCTGGTTCGAGGGATTCTTTCGACGGAAATGAGGTATTAAAAACGATTCGTTTTACGATTTTAGATACAGTACTTTTTCAAATATTATAATGACGATGCTACTCCGAATATTATTGCTCGCCTTGTTATAACTTTTTGTTAATTTTTGAACTGTTTTATGAAATCCCACGATATAGTCGTTTAAGTTCATAATGAAGAATTGAAGACTATTGTGAAAGCGAATCCATTGCAAACCACGTCCGAGTTAGCTACAGGCTGCGGTGTTAGTGATAAAACTCTTTTAATCCACAATAAGCTAATTGGAAAAAGCTTGAAAGGCGCGTATATTGTAAATACGTATGTATCATTGAATATTGTTTTTTTAAAGACTATTTTCCGTACCAAATGAACCTTTTTACTTTGTTCAAAAGTTACCTACAAAAGATTTTAAGTTTAAATTTTAAGTAGCACTGTAAGAAGCAAAAAAAGTTCGTTCAGTTGTTTTGTGTATTTCTTGTTTCGTTTCCTTTTTAAAAGATTCTGAATTTGGAAAATTTTAAATAATGTTGTTCATAATGAGAAGAGCTACTTATTAATTTATGAATTTACTGTGTGGCCGGTACCTGCCTATTCTGTCGCAGGGAGAGAATCTCAGAGCAGTGCCTGAAACATGACACCCAAGTGTAGGCTTGAGTGACACCTCTTCACTGATACAGCTGTATTTTCTGCCTAATCGAATTTGAAATAATTCTACTATTACTGCCTTCCAAATATGTTCTGGTAGTAGGACTAGACCTTTTAGTAAAGTATAAAGAGATTTTGTTCATACGCCTCTCGCACCTACTTCGCGTATAAATTAATTCGTTTCTTAATTTCCTTGTAAGTTGCTTCAGGATATATGTTTTCCATCGAAGTTTACGGAATACAACGCCGTGCTTTACCTCGAGGCAGAGCGAAAAAATAAGATATGAAATATTTAATTTTCTGGGGATAAAATTTAATAACTGTCGCGTTAACAGTCACACGCTTGTGCCCCCTGCACCATGGCTAGATTATAAATTCTGTAAGTTCTGCCAGTATTACACTTTTTACGTTTCTAAATTAAAAGAAAATATCAACTGGACGACGAAACGCGCAACGCTTGTTTGCAAGCGTTAACAAAAATCTATTTAAGCTTTAAGTAGATTTTTGTTGACGAAAGGCGATAGTCAAAGGTTCGGTCCGCATTTGAGGGAATGATTATGCCTAACATACATACAAAAGATAAAATCCACAGTTTTGAATTCCGTGTTCCGTTTCTCGTCATATTTAGAGATTGGGAGGAACAAGTGTTGGTAAATATGAACTAAAAATAAAATTATAAAAAGTTATACTATTAAGAGCTAATGTTGGTACCTACAAAAAACAATTCAATTTGCTAGGAAAATTGGGTGAAATTGGGAAGGAAAACTCTTCAGGAAAATAATAAGATTCCGTATCGACAGGTTTGTTTAAAAGTTGAGACACTGGTCACTGGGAACGGCCGACCTATAAACAACTCTGTGATAATATTATATTAGAGATTGGACGTGTTATAACCATCACGTGTAGTGGACACACGATGGTTTTAAGTTCAACTCATTGAAAATAATACTTTA
>JBAIZZ010000010.1:0-14168 GCA_037355905.1 Heliconius aoede
GAAAAATTCACGAAACTACTACAAAATATTTAAATTTGCTACATTATGCTAACCATTTAGACATACTCTGCTCATATTGAAGAACGCACAAAGGTATTTCATCTATAGGGAGCTCTCGAATATAATACGTGTGCGACATGTCGAAGTAAACTACATTGAAACCGGCGATCACTTACCTCGGCCGTATGCCTAAAATTAGAAAATAGGAAAGCTAAAATAGAACACTTGTATGCAGTCTGTGCCACTTGGGACTTATTGTTTGTATTTTGTATCTCAGAATGTGGTAATCGTTAATTACCTGTTAGTTTGTTTTTAAGAATAATGTGTGATGTGCATGCAGGAACGGCAATGGTAAGCAAAAAATCTTTTTAGTTTTCATAAGTTTTATATTTCTAAAAACATTACACATGCAGTGTTACGACTATAATATTTATAGAGGTCATGATATATTTTATCATGTGAATGTAACATTTAAAAACTGCAAGTGGAATATAAATAAGGCCATCGTGGTACAGCAGCACAAGGGTGTAACGCGATGGTTGTGGGTTCGATCCCCACTTGAGGAAATAAAATATTTATTTACATTTATATTTTCCTTTCTTCACTCTGGTGTCGAGGCATAGACCACCACTCAACACAGAATGCTTCCAGAATTTGGAGGAAAGTGCGGAACAGAGTGTCTTAACATTAGGTTCCTTCTGCTTATGCTTCTGTGTGCGGGATATAGTGTTAGGATATAAATATTATACTTATATAATTTTCTAAATATTATATTTTTATTTTCAAGATCAATAACAATATAATAGGCCAGTATTAAATTGAGACTAACTATTTCTAATAAACATAGGTGCAAGTTTCACAAAATAATTTATATTTCATACCTACTAATAAACCTGTCTCATGTTTTTTTGTATCTTGTACCATTTTGCTGGTAGATACTATGTCCCCGCTGCTTGTAGTGCTAACAGATGTGGTAGGCCTATTTTTACGTCTTTCTGGTGCTAAATGATTTATCAGATTCATTGACTTGTTTCGTTCATTGCCCGTATGCTGCATATTGCATTTAAAGTTCTTGGGCACTGACCCATACTCAGGGTTCTCAGGCTCCTTTGGGGCTGGTGGCCAACTACCTCCAATTAGGTTAAATAAATGAATCTGCTAAAAATATTTTTAAGCAAATTTAAATTTCAATTTAATATTCCAACAATACAAACTTGCAAAGTAATGTAACTTAAAATAAAGTAAATCATATAAAAATCACCCATACACAATTTAAGACACAGGACATATTTTCAGTTATTTAAATCATAAATCAGCCACCATATAATATATATAGCCACTAGATAAAAATCACTTTATAGTTAGGTAAGCAAAGTAATAGTTTAATAAATTATAGGAGAACCATTTAATTTGGCTATATAGTTTTTACATATTTATTATTGCAATGGTTAAAAAAATTGATAAATAAACATGCTTCAATAAATCAGATGTGCTACATAACATTTATATAATATGGTTAGTTATTAAGATCACAGTAAATGATATATCCTTAAAACCTGAGCATCTCTGCTGCTACTATTTTCAACATCCTGTTCCTGATGAAGATTATTATTCATTTCTGTTGGTGTAATTTACATAAAGTCAAAATTTAGATACATTAACTATTAACATGACCTTATCTCAATTTAATTGTTAATTAATATTACAACATACATTATCTCTTACCTATTAATTAAATATATGTGAAGTCCATTAGCAAAAGAAACTGTGACACCAATACGAAATATACAGTTACGAGAAAATCAATACTAGAATTTATTAATTAGAGACAGACATAATTAATAAACAACAAGCAATCACTATTGTTTATTTTTTTATATTGCTAGTATATGCTCCTTGTTGCTGACACGGATGACAGAACATTATATAAACAAAAGGGACTTAAAAGTAGAAATGACATATCAATTAAAATAGATTATTAAATACTATTGCTTATACTTTTTATTCAAGTCTTAAAACGACGAAATCGTGTACATAGCGAAAATAATATTGATATTACTACTCCAAAAACAATATTTAATAAACAATATTAAAATATGGGAAACTTATTTAGAACTGTAAAATACATCAATTGAAGTATATCGCGGCAAAGTTGAGAAAAATAATGCACTAAACGCTATTCGATATTTATAAAAAAAAATCTAATCAAATAAAGATAATATTTTTGAAAGCGGATAATTCTCTGTTAGTAAAATTAGCTTCACGGTGTATGCCGCACACAGTAGGGTAAGCAGAGGGAACCTAATATATTAAGATATTCTGCTCAATATTTTGAAGGCATTACGTGTTGAGTAGCGGACCTCAACGCTGCACTTTGCCTCGAAACCGAACGAAACGAATTTCATAAAATTTATATTTAAATTCTTCGCTCTGATGTCGATCGAATCCTGAATTTGGCGGAAAGTGGAGAACGAAGTGTCTTAACGCGGGATACATATAAATATATACTTTTAATCGACTCCATTTTACTATAATTATTAAATATTTTATGATATAAAGATACGCCACTTTATGGTACCTATATAATGAACATTCTGTTTCATACATAATGAAAATTACTATAAGCATTTTTTTTACTTGCATACTTATTGACATTTGACATTGACGTTCTAATGTTGTTATTTATTCAACCTTGGGTTTGACCTCTTCAATTTTTTTTAAATTAAGTGGATAAATAAATATATAAATATTCGATGTGTATTATATTAGGTTTAAGCTGAAATAATTATATTATATAAAAAATCTACTAATTGCAATAATAATAGAAGACCGTACTTATAAATATATAATGAAGTAACAATAATTAACCTGTTTTATAATTCATGTGGGTTATGAATTATGATTATTGCATAATTTTGATTTCAAATATTATTATTTATTTAAAATTCAACTTAATTTAAATGTACATTTTTAGGCTTTCCCAGATACAATGATCCGACAAGGAAGTATTGATGATATAAATGCTCAACAGTTCCTAAAGATTTCAAACTATGAAGATACAGTGAGACAGTTAGATATTTATTATGCCATTGGTTCGTATGATTTTATTTAATTTTTAATCTTATTATTTTAATCTTGATTAATTGATTACTTGTTTTTTAAATTACAGTAAAAAGGCAGTTATTGAGGTTTCAAAGTCCTATAACTGGATTGTTTCCAGTCCTTTCATCAGATTTACACATAGGTAGTGTAAGAGATAGTATATATTGTGCTGCTGCAGTGTGGGGTCTGTATCAAGCCTATAGGTAATACAAAAAAAAGCAACCTACATATATTATTACTTATAATACTACTTGCTGCCCTTAGTATTTACAAAATGCTCTTTTATATTTTGTTAACGGAAGCCATCATGATTCAGTGGCAAAGCTTCTCACTGTAAACAATGATTGGGGGTTCAATTCTCACTTTAGGATGAAATAATTTTATTTCCTAGCTCTGGTAATCAGACAAAACATGGCATAGAATTACCCCTCTCAATATGCAACGTCTTGTAAATTGGGTAGAAATTGGTTGAACATAGTATGTTAACAGTCGTCAAATACAATGTGAAATCAATTTTCAGGAGAATAGATGATGACAGAGGAAAGTCTCATGAACTTGGACAGAGTACTGTTAAATGTATGCGAGGTATACTCGAATGTTGGATTAAGCAGTCAGCCAGGGTGGAAGCTTTCAAAACAAGACAAAGTGCAGCCCACGCTCTTCATGTAAAGTTTCATTTAACAACTGGAGAACCAGTTCTAAGTGATGAACAGTACCATCATTTGCAAATTGATGTTATTTCACTTTATCTTCTGTTTCTTGTTCAAATGATTACATCTGGACTTCAAATTATTTACACACAGGTATTTTATTATATTAAATATTTTTTAAATTGTATATTAAGTTATATTGTCAATATAGATGTTTTTTATAATACTATGTTTCTGCCCTGCATATGGCAAGATAGGCAGAGAGAAACTGGTGTCTTCTGCCTAAACACATTATCTTCTAGAGCAGGTAAATTAAAATATTTCAATCTTCTGAATGGGGATCAAACCCACAATTATTGTGCTTGTAATCATTCAATTCGGATATATATTATACTAAAATATATGTATGTATAATATATTTTATGAGCATATAATTAGATTAATCATATTTATTGACAATTAATTTTTAGGATGAAGTAGCTTTTATACAAAACTTAGTGTATTATGTGGAGCGAGCATATAGGACACCTGATTATGGTATGTGGGAAAGAGGCACCAAGTACAATGATGGCAAACCGGAGATCCATGCTTCTTCTATAGGTATATATTTATATTATTTTTAAAATTTTTTTTGTACTTGACACTGTATTATGCATATTGTAAGTTTTAGCTATTTGCCATTTTCTCCTCAATTTTCGAATCATTGTGTATTAAGTGGTGGAACTCAAGCCATGCTTTATTACCAGAGCGGAGATATGAAAAAAATCTCTACCAACTATACTAATTTGCGAACAGTGTCTGATTAAAATCTAATACACAAAGACAAAAATTTAGTGGTATAAATTGTTCCTGCTAATTATATTTTCCTTATTTCTTAGCTACATTTGAGTCAAAAAGTGCATTTTATATTTGTAATATTAAATATATTATTTATGTACATAAGGTATGGCAAAGGCAGCTTTAGAAGCTATCAATGGATGCAATTTATTTGGGGACAAAGGGGCATCATGGAGTGTTGTGTACGTGGATATCGACGCTCACAATCGTAACCGAAGTATTTTCGAGACTATGCTTCCGAGAGAATCTAGCTCCAAGGTCAGCTACAGTATTATTATTTTATATAAAATAATCGGAATCACACTTTTGCGCGTAAAACAAGAAGCTTGGCAAAACAAACCTTTTGTTCAATGCTGCATTATCCTCTTTTCGCCCATTTTTCGAAAAATTGCGTGTCGAGTGATAAGGAAACTTAATGTCGAGCTATGTCCTCCAGAATGTGAAAATAAAGTAATTTTTTTAGCTTCACATTCATTTCCATTCAGATGGAACCTGGGAACCGGGAGTTAAGACATTCCGCCTCCATTAAGATGTTTTTGTTTCCCACTTTCTGCCGTATTCCTGAGACATTATATGTTTAGTGGCGGAACACACCGTCGCGCTTTGCCTCGTTACCAAAGCGAAGAAATGAAAATATTAAATATTATGTTTCTGCAAATGAGAAATTGAATTTACAATCGGACCAATTTCGCGGACACATCGAAAATAATAATTCGACTCTACAGGCATTCGTTCAGTAAATATATATTCTTTCTGATTTATGACAAGACAACACCCAATTTCATGAACGTTGATTGATTACCAAATACAATATTTGAATATTATTAGTTACAATTTCATATGAACTTAACTTATATAGATAAATGATGTTCAACAGGGCGTAGATGCGGCACTTCTCCCTACCATATCATTCCCTGCGTTTGCTACTCACGAGGAACTGCTGCTGCAATTAACTAAAAACAATATTTTAAATCGTCTACAAGGCAGGTATGGTTTCAAAAGATTCAGCCGAGATGGGTACAAATGCGTCTTAGAAGACCCTAACAGGAGATATTATAATGAAGGGGAGCTTAAAGAGTTTGAAGGGATCGAATCAGAATGGCCGCTCTTTTATGTAATGATGATCATTGATGGTGTGTTCCGCACGTTGCCAGAACAAGTGGAGGAATATCAGAGATTACTCAAATCTCGCATTTATATGGATGAATATGGAGGTATGTAATTTTTTTATAATCAATAAAAAAATATTTAATCTATACATTTATATAATATAAATAAATTATGTAATGTTAATTATAGGCATCACTGCATGTAATTAACTTTACATAATTCATTTGAAAATTAGTGTAAAATGTTAGTTTTTATATTATTTTATAGATCCTGTAATTCCATGGTACTATTATGTTCCGCGCGAGGGAGTTGAAAATGAACGCAGCGAGTCATATTCAGTGCGCAGATTTCCAGCTAGTATGTATATTTTTCAAAAATATTCAATAAAACTAAAAGAAAAAAATTATAAACAAAAAATTCGGTTAATATTTTAAGTTTTATAATAGCTATAGATGATTAATAAAATAGATGAAAAAGATTTATTTTAAAGGAGCAATATGTTACAGACCAACCAGGTGATGAAGATGGCAAAGGTAAAATCGTGTCATAATGGAGTATGCTCTGATAGAATCTGTGCTAATTTTCTGTTCTTTTCTAGCTTAACTTTCATAATCATTTGTTCTTTTTTTTAAATGCCTAAAAAGGTATTTTACACCTTTTTATTATACGCTTTTTTTGTATTTCTTATTTATTATTTCTAGAATAATACTAGAACATTTGAAAGCTATAAACTTCCATTTTGTTTTGCGCTAAATCCACTAAAATACTATCTACACTTTTGGCATGCTTTTGGTTTGAGGTACTATTATTTTAAAAGTTTACTCAATTAATGATACTAATTCATTAATGTACTATTAAATATAACGTAATTATAATATTTTAAATTGAAATTTTTTGTAAGTTTCTATTTCAAAAAGAAATTAAACATTTCATGACAAAACTTAATGTATAATATTATTGTATTGTATTAAAATCTCGCTAACCATATGACATCACATTAAGCAATTTCCACAGAATTTTGGAAATGTTAATTATTTGTGTAATTTATTTTTTATTGTAAATATATAACTGAAATTTATTTTATATATTTTCTGGTATGTGAAGAAATTAAGCGGAGATTAAACTGATAATTCTAGTACACTATATAATATATGGCATCATAAATGGGAAACACCCTTTCTGTGTTGACCTAAGCTATTACAAGAAATTGTTATTATTTTAAAAATAAAGACTAAAATATAATTTTGTGTATCAAAACACCATTCTATATCTACTACAATTGTTCAGACACAGGAGGCCTGTTCCTCTGGGCGCAGTCACTATTCGTGCTCGCTCAGTTACTAACTGGCGGTTTATTGCACGTTAACGAACTGGATCCTATAAGGAGATACCTGCCTTCGTACAATCGGCCCCGACGTGCGGGGAGATATTCTGCTTTTCAGGTGGGATTTTTTGTATTTTTAATGATTTTTGTTTGTTTTTTGTATCCCGCACATTACAGAACTAGCAGGGGTACTCAGTGTCATTACTCTTCCTAGCTCCAGCCCAATTTTAGTCCTTTTATAACAACACTACTCTGTCATCTTACCAAACCAACGAATGAGAGTAATTCAGTCTCTAGCTGTCCCACTGATCAATTTAAAATTTCTTTATATTTATTGTAATATGTGGCTATGTATATTTGCAAAACGAAGAAATGTGTTTTGGATGGTGACATTTAGAGTCGAAAAATTTTTTAAATTTTAAAACTCTTGTTTTTCTTTTAATATTTTGTAATAAAAAAGTTCATCGAAATGATAAACGAAATCAAATATAACCTATTAAGTAATTATTCTTGGTAGCTATAATATAATGAACCGCTATGAGAATTGGGATCTATACATCGTTTTTTTTCCACGCATACATAAAGGCTAAACCAACGTTTGTAAGTATTGAAAATAAATAATCGATTTAGTCGACATTTTAACAATTATATTGTTTTTTTTTCAGCTTCACGCTGTCTCCCGCACACAGCAGGTTAGACAGAGGGAAATTAGTGTTAACACACTCCGTTCCCCACTTTCTGCCAAATTCTAGAGGCATTGCGAATATAAACGTAAATAAATATTTCATTTCCTCCGAGTGAGGATAGAATCTACAACCCACAATAGTAACAATATAATTCATTCACTAGTTTATGTCTTATAAACATATTTCACAGAAAAGAAATAGCTGTTAGATTCTCTTTTTTATTTTAGGGCATAGCTACTGATTTAGTAGTCCAAGTAGTATTAATCGCGGAGTCGATGCGACTTCAAGCTATGATGGGTACTTATGGCATTCAAACACAAACGCCACACGAAGTTGAACCCGTCCAAGTAAGTAACAGTAAAGATTAACTTTGTGACAATTCAATAGGGTCCTAATAGCGTTACATCTTATTCAAAGGTTATTTTTATCTGTAATTTGATCTATTTAAGGTTAAATGAAATAGATTGATCTACATTTTTTGAATATATATTTCAGATATGCAGTTCAACTCAATTAGTTCATGTGTATAGAGAATTAGGTGTTTGCAATAAATTAAAGTTAACGGGAAGGCCCATTAGACCAGTTGGTTCATTAGGTACAAGTAAGGTAAGACAATTTATTACATTTTTAAAGTGTTATTCCACACCCAGGAATGACACGTGTAAATAGTTTTTAAAAACGTTTCAAAATTTTAATGTTGCGCTTTTAGTTGCAGTAAAATTTTGTTAAAAATTATAAAATGTTTGTTTTATGTTAAGACAATAAAATTTACAGATTTACAGAGTGTGTGGTATGACGGTGCTCTGTTATCCTCTTATATTTGAAGTGTCAGAGTTCTACTTATATCGAGATATGGCGTTGTTGATAGATGACATTAAAACTGAATTACAATTTGTTGGCAAGTAAGTTCTATTTTACTAAATATAAAATTAATTAATGTAATATATCCATATTATAAGTTTGTTAATTTTGAACATATTCGGAGTACTAAAAATCAGTTAACAAATACATATGCTTGCTACTAATACTAATGCTTAGCTACATTTTTTTCATGTACTAAAAGACATTATATATATAGAATTCACAACTAAAGTGTCTATTTTAATATTTATTTACAACTAAGATATTTATTATCTGCATTAAAGATACTGGCGTTTGTCGGGAAGGCCGACGGTATGTCTTTTGGTTCGGGAAGAGCATATGAGGGATCCACATTTTAAACAAATGCTGGATCTATTTGCGATGCTTAAAAAAGGACATTGTGATGGAGTTAAAGTTCGCTTGGGAAGATTGCAAAATCTCATTTCAAGTTCTTGTATTGGTATGTTTTATCTTCCTTAAAAATTTAATTTAACCCTATTATAATCATAGGGAAGTTCTTGTTATAATAGACATTTTTATTTTAAATTTTCGTTTCGTTTCGTTTCTATTCTAATAAAATATGTATGTATGTATTAAAATATGTATTAATATAATGTAATAATTCAATGAGCAGAACACCTCGACTTCATGAGCCAAGGCGACTTCCCGTCAGAAATGTTCACACAATTCAAGCAGCTGCAGCACGACTACATCGGCTACCAGTCGCTGACGGACGTGCCACGCACCCTCACAGCGCGCGAGCTAGCGCCCGACTGCGGCGCGCTGCGCGGGCGCCCCTCGGCCGACGTGGTGGCGGCGCTGCGCGACACCGACAACCTGTACGCGCAGGCGCAGCTGTGGGGCATCCTGCTGGAGCGCGAGGGGCCCATGTACGAGGTGCGTTCTTATTTTAAAGCGTAAAACGTTCTCAGTTCCTCACGAGCCAGGAGTTGGGCCCGACTGTGGGTTCGTAGTGGCCGCCCTTGGTGTTACTCTACTTAGTGGCCGTACATACTTCGGATATGATAATTGTAAGTGGCGGCACTTAAAGACGCAGCTAATATGCGCAAATGCAGTATAGATGTATCTTGGCAGCTTTTTATATTCGTCGTCGTTTATAGATTTGGTTTATGTGTCAAGCTTTAAGATTGTATTTATATACAAATTTCATATTTAAATGTGATTGATTTGTTTAATTTACATAAAACTAAAGCTTATTTAGTGCCAAATATATATATATTGTAACTATATGGTTTTTTTATATTCTTAGTATGGTTATCACGCAGTAACAATCATTACCGCACCACAGGTGAACGGCACAAGCGCCCTGGAGGCGCTGAAGGGGCTGTACGGCAGCGCGGGCGTGCTGCGGCACTGGCGCGCCGTGCGCTATTGCTCGTCGCTGCTCAACCACACTGTGGACTCCATCAGTCCTTTCATCACCACCGTACTCGTGAGTGGGAAACAGGTATAAGAATATTGTTACTTACACTCTACTCTACATAATGTAAAAATGGTGTCTACTCATTTATGCATAAGCTATTATAATATAAACAATCTCTTGGAAATAGTCCAAGAGTCACAGGTCCAAAGAACGCTCCTATTGTTTTTTTTTATGATAAAATTAAACCAAATTTAGATTTATAACTTTTCTTATAATTTAAGTAATTTTAGTGCCTTCCGGAGGGCATTTCTTTTTTTTTTAATAGGAGAGGACAAGGCAAACGAGCGTTCGGATCATCTGTTGGTAAGTGATCGCCACCGCCCGTGATCCCATGCAACACCAGAGGAGTTACAGGTGCGTTGCCGGCCTTTAAGGTGGCATTACCTAATGCGAAACGCAGTGGCAAGAGCCACTACTTCACGCCGGTTTTAAATGCCGGGAGTGGTATTAATCCAGTCGAGTCTGCCCATGTGTGTTGCCATTACTGGCGACGTGACTCTACCACACGTACTTTAGTCGCCTCTTACGACACCGATAGTACCAGGGAGATCCTATTTTAAGCCGGGATCACACGGCTAAAATGCATGAAGAGGTTGATAACAATGGACGAGGCGAAAGAGGTATGTAGGGACAGAGTCAGAGAGCCTTTGGCGCTACGTTCTCTCTGACTACCCCGCTAGGGATAAAGCGTGAAGCATTTTTTCTTTTACAGTTAACAGTGGGTGTGATCGGTCACAAGGAGACAGTATTCGACAAGCCTATGACTCCAGGCGAAATTCAATCAGTCATGTACTCCACGATCCAACCGTATGACATCATTGGCGCTGTTTTACAACAGGTACAGTAAAGTCGACGAGTCGTGGTCGTTCTAAAGTGTCGCGCAAATTTTTTTCTTTCCGAATGACATTGAGTAACAGTTGGGAAATTTTGACTCCAGGACGGCAACGACTATTTAGCTGCACTGTATTAAGAGTATTATTTATGATTATTTTGCTAAAAGTAACAATAAAAATAACAGAATCTGATGGCATCTGTAATATGCCACAGTTATTGGTTTGACCTTCAATCGGAGGAATGATTACCTTGATTTGGTATAACAAACCACTGTGTTCAACTCTGTTTTTCAATGAATGTTGAAGACTCAACAGATTGCAATAAACTAAATTGCTCGAATCTGCACCTTTGGACACGTACCTACTACCGACCCCTATCAATTTAATTTATAGTCTAGTGATAGTATTGTAACGTATTTAATTGCACTGCGAAGCGCCGCCTATTATGTTTATTTAAATTACTTTTTTATAGCACTATAATTTAAAATGTATCAAAAAGATATGAATATCCAATACTAATATTACTTTGATTAATTTTTTTTGATATCACAATAGGAAATCGTTCTCTACTGTGGACGTTTAATAGGCACCAACCCAGACATGTTCCGTGGCATTCTCAAGATCCGAGTGGGATGGGTCCTAGAAGCGATACGTATCTATTTAGAAATATTCCCTGAGGAGAAACGCCAAGACGCCACTATTGAAAGCCTCTCGCCCTACAAGTTGAGGACGTTGTTGCAGAGAGTACTTACTGTGTCAGATTGGGCGGAAGAAAAAGGGTAAGTGGTTTTTTTTTACTTGATCGTCGTTTCAGGCATTTTTTGTGATATACCTATAGATCTTGAATCCATCGTGAACGTAGATAGTTGTGGATACGATTCAAACGTTGAATTAATTATAATTAATGAATGTAAATCAATTAATTATAATTTATATAATATATTAATCGAGTTCCGTCACTCAACAAACAATGTCTCAAAAATGGAAATTGGGATTAAACACAAGGTTTCTTCTGATTAAATATTTATTTTTATAATAATTTTATACATAAGTGTATGAATATTGTTGTAGTTCAAAATGTGCATAGCTGTTAAATGTCGCACGAATCCACGATATTCATTGGTTTCGAATCTCGTTACGTTATTTTTTTTTATATTTCTCTTTAAATAATTTATTTTTATAATTTTGAGACTGACGCCGCTCCAACGTCGAAGATTGGAAGGATGTTTATGTCGAGTGCCGAAACATTTCTACGTTCAAGTCTGGGATATATTACTACGGACGCCTGAAGGGTTAATTATAGAGGTACACAAATATAACATTCTATATAGAATATTTTGTGTTAATATTAATATATTATGTACAAGGTAAGTGTCCTACGTTGCGGCATCTTAAGGCTCTTGTTTATAACTTTAAAATATTTTAATTATATAGTTTAACGTTATATGAACTTGCAAATTTTAGTTTGATCAATGTGGGTCTTTTGTCAGTAATTTAATGTGTGAATTATGTGGTTCAACTCAAGTTTAGATTTTATATGTATTTATTTGTGCACCTTTTGCTTGAACACTAATTCGTGATAAAATTTTGCTCTGCCTCTAGGCTCGTGAATTTGCGGCCCGCTTCGGGATAATTTTTTTACACCGCGAGTAAAGTTAATTTATAATAATAACCCGACAAGTGGGAGTGGACCCGGGGCACCCGAAAAGTTGGGGAGTGAAAATGTATTAATGGAAACAGAATATACCCCTATTGTAATACAAATATGTACACAAGAATTGTTTATATATCATATACACATGAAAATAATAAAGAAAATCTTACATATTACATTAAGTATAACATTTTGCAGGGTCACCTTCTCCCAGCGCAACCGACTCTCGTGAACATGTCGCGATCAGAACTGTCATTTGCCTTATTAGTAGAAGAGGCGTTAGTGCGCGTGCCCTCCGCTGAACGGCGACAGCTGTGCGTGGAACTGCTGTGTGTGCTGGCGACCATATTGAGAAGGAACCCCGAATTGTATTTGCAACATGCGCTACATCTTGATAGATTGCTGGATGACGCTAATGCTACTCATAGAGAGGTATGTTCCGTTTGTAGCGGGGTGAACAGAGGGAACCGAATTCAATCTGATATGAGAAATATTTAATAATGCGTGATTGCTGAAACTTTCTCGTTTACGATACAGGATAGCGGCGGCGCAGCGGGCTCGCTGAGCGCGGCGGCGCCGGGAGTGTCGCTGGGCTACCTGGCGCGCGCCGTCGTCAACTCGGTGCTGCACGCCGCCTCGCCTCATGACCACGACTCATGTCTTGTTTCTTAAACTACTACTTTATTTTCATATTTGACAACAATCTAGTGCCACGCTCCTCGAGAAACTCCATTCTATATCCTTGCTTTCCAATTTAGAGTGCGATCTTTCGCATGAGACTTTGTCTTAGAATAAATGATAATAATGTACATATTTAATATATAAAACTCCATGGGATTTTATATAATAAAGATTTATTACTGTGGTATTTATAGCTTTGTCTATATATGCAAAATTTATCAAATAAAAAATCCATTTATTGATAAGGTTAATTAAAAAAAGTTTATTACCCAACCCAATTGTACCCGATTATAAAGAAGTGCCAACATATATTGTTAAGAGTTGTATAGTTTTCAAATAATGAATTAATACAAGTAAATCAACTCCATCCAATTAGCGTAACTATTTGTTCCTTTCAGTTAAAATTGGATTATTAAATATGTTTATAATATATTTCTTTTTATAGAGATAATAAAAAAATTGTTTCTAAATAATCTCATAAGACTTTTTTGATATAATTTTTAAGGAATTTATAATTTTAATGTATTCGTATGAAATAATTTATATATTTTATTTAGATTGTAGAAAAAGATATTGAAACGAAAGTATTAAAGAGTTTAATTACGTATTGCATACAATGTTTATAATCTACATACCTTTCTTTCATGGTTCGTTTATTTGCATGCAAGGCTGATTATGGAACATATTCCATTGTATATAAAATTAATATTGAATAAATATTATCGAAAATTAAAGTTCAACCTCAAAAATGTCAATTCCTTATTTTGGAACTTAAGTACAAGTAACAATATTTTAAGGACAATATATTAAGGAATTTTATCCTGATATCTTAAATATTATATATATATTTAAATATGTTATAATTCTACATATTGGAACATTTTATTTCAATATATTTTTTTATGACAATAAAAAGTTGTAATGAAATTAAATTGTTTTAGTTTATAAAAAAATTTAATCACCCTCAAGCAGAACATATCTTATTT
>JBAIZZ010000010.1:14268-144316 GCA_037355905.1 Heliconius aoede
GCTCACTCTGCTGTATAGGGGATACAGCGTGAATCTGTTTTATTTAATAAATTTTTACTTAATAGAACTCACTTCAATGAAATTTCCGTTGTAAAGTTCTTCCAATGAAACACTAAGTTCCATAATGACATCGGCACCCTTTGGTGTTTCATGATGTTGTTGTTCACCACCGAAATGAAAACCAAAATCCCCGAAGAAACTTGCAAAAGGATCATTATTGTTCATCATACCATCTTTTTTGAGACACTCCTCCCCACACCTATCGTACATTTCTCTTTTTTCAGAATCAGACAAAGCCTCGTACGCCGCTCCTAGGTCTTGAAATTTTTGAGAAGCATCTGGATCATCTTGATTTTTGTCTGGATGAAGTGCTTTTGCTAGTTTTCTGTAAGCTTTTTTAATTTCGTTCGTGTTGGCTGAACGCGACACGCCGAGAATTTTATAAAAATCTCGACTGGCAAGGGTTACAAATGTTGTGGATAAAAAATATATGAAGCACACAAATGCACTATTAATTAACATTTTGAAGAAGTCTACCTAGGAATTATTTTAACCTATAAAACAAGAATTACGGGCCGTTTATCGTATCATATGTGTAATACATTTTCTTCGACTTTGACAATTTACTGTTGACAGTTCGATGAAAGCAATTCGTCCTTCTCTGATTGGTTGGCATCAATTTTAAACGATGCAAGCAAATATAATTCTTAATATTTTTGTCGATGCTATTTTAAGTTTTAAGTTATAGGCATAAGCCTTACTTCACCTTACATTTTATAAGATCCAATCGGGAATAGCCTCGTACAAACTAAAATACGCTTAAAAATAATTTATGTACATAAAGAAAAGACTAGTTGATAATGTTAAAATAGTTATCATTATAGAAATGCAAAAGATAAACAACAATATAATAAATAAAATTTTAATGGTTTCTAGTTATTAGTCATATTCTCCATATTGGGATGAACAGAAATGACTTAGTGAATAAGCATACAATCAGAAAATTCTTTATAATATCTAATGAATTTCATGAATAAATCTACTAGTATATTTCTTTTTTTTTAAATAAAAACACTATTTTATAGAGACTCTGTATTTACGCGAAATTATAGAAATGTAAAATAAAATAAATTTGTATGTATATTCGTAGTAGTAACTGTGTAAATTGTTAATGAATTTCTGGATATCGATGAAAATATTTGCACAATTTCAAGTTAAAAGCAATTTCCTTAAGTTCGAAAAAAAAAATTGATTCGTTCATTCGTTGTCAAAGTCAAAGAAGTATTTGACTATATTTATGAACGCCGTTTTAGCTGTCACTTCCAATTCTGTAAACTCACTTAGAATTACTTTGTAATTTAACTAATTTAAAGAGTTCTTAATTGTTTCCTATTGGATTTATTCTATTTTTAATTATGGCTTCAGTACTTGTTCCAGATGTCCCCGCTCCAGGCTTTTCTTTCGAAAACTGCCAAAGGTGTGTATCCAGGATTACGTTTTGTAGCTATAGTACTATTACTTTTAACAAATTAAAATATTATGTTATTTATGTTATAGAAATGCATTTCTGGCACAAAAGGGATTTCCAGCACCTAAAGCAACAAAGACCGGTACCACTATTGTTGGTATAATTTATGCCGACGGTGTAATTTTGGGTGCTGATACCAGAGCAACCGAAAATACTGTAGTTTCGGATAAAAACTGTGAAAAAATACACTACTTGGCGGGTAATATGTATTGCTGTGGAGCTGGAACGGCTGCTGACACTGAAATGACAACACAAACAGTAGCTTCTCAACTAGAGTTGCAACGCCTGCACACTGGTCGCACAGTTGCAGTTGAAACTGCTGCAACATTGTTAAAACGCATGCTGTTCCGTTACCAAGGACATGTTGGAGCTGCTCTTGTTCTTGGAGGTGTTGACACTACTGGGCCTCATATTTATTGTATTTATCCTCATGGATCTGTTGATAAACTTCCTTATGCTACAATGGGTGAGAATCTGCAACTTGTACATAACTATTGGTAAATTTTTATTTTTCTTTTTTGTTATAAAAAAAATACTTTTATTAGGTTCTGGTTCCCTAGCAGCTATGGCTGTTTTTGAATCAAACTGGAAACCAAATATGAGTGAAGAAGAGGGCAAAAAACTAGTGAGAGATGCTATTGCAGCTGGTATTTTCAATGATCTTGGTTCTGGTTCTAATGTGGATCTGTGTGTTATTCGTAATACTGGACCTGCTCAGTATTTGAGAACATATGAAGAAGCTAATGTTAAGGTTAGTGAAGAGTTGAAAAATAATAAATAAAATTCAGTGAATTAATTTGGGTAAAAACTTACATTAATGTTTTCAGGGTAAAAAACAAGGTTCATACAGATATCCATTGGGAACAACTGCAGTTTTGAAGCAGCGTGTGATTCCATTAGAAGTTGAATCAGTTACGATTCAACCAGTGCAACCAATGGAATTGTAACACTAAATCATTATTGATAAATTTTTGAACAATAAATAATTTTATATTATATATTTTTTTTCTCCACATACAAGCTTCTAAAACTGCCCTAAAAGACTAGCCAAAAATAGCTCACAGGGTCCCTAGTCCTACATCATTTGTAGGAATCAGAAATTCTTAAGAGTTGGTTATTAGCCTAATATGTAGTTAAGGGGCATGTGTATTTACTACTTTGCAAGTAGGGCCATTTCAAAGGTAGGCCCAAAGAAAGGTATACCAAGCTTACCAACATTAAAGTAAAAACACACACAAAACATATTTAAATGTTTTATCAAAAGAGTAATGTAAAGAAATTACTTTTTATGTGTGCCTTTACTACTGCCAGACATTCTGAATGTTATTTAAAATTGAGGCAAACTATGTAGTAGTATATATACTAGCAAACCTAATTTTTATATATATTATTTATGGTATGGAGAAAAGTTGCAAATGTTTTTTCTGCTCTTCTGAACTAAGAAGTGTAGTTTTATTTTTTAATTTATAACAAATTGTCTTTTAAAAGCAAAATTACTCTAGTTAGCAGTTCAAAACAGAACTAAAAGAAATATTAAATTTTTCACCTTTAATGTTGTATTGTTCAACACTTGAATTTGAAGCAAATCTGTTTTTTAATGATGATGGCCCTGTGGTGTAAAATATAAATGGAGTAAAAATAAAACAATACAGCTTAATAGGTATACACTTTTATTTAACCCATTTATGGGTTTTCTTTGAAGGCAGCACTTTAACATCAGTCAAATTATTTAAATTCTTAAAAATCTTATTTATAACACTAAAACTTAAAATAATATATAAGTTTATATAATTAAAATGGCAGCTGAGTAGAGTTATGCTGACCTTATAATATATTTTTTTAATAATTTAGAGTAAATATTGATTTAAAAACAATATGATACAAAAATATAAAGCCATTGTCATTTTATATAATAAATAATATAAAAATATTTTAGTTACAACATCAAGAGTATTTAAAATTTATTGCTCATGTAATCTGTTACTTACAAAAATTTAATTTTTCTTATGAAGTATAAAATCCCACGTGTCTTTCCACCTTAGGTTCAAAAGGTCTGATTCAGTTAAGTCAATATTACCATAGCTAAGAGCACAAAACTTTTTAAAAGTAATAATAACATACGCCAGCCATATTGTGATACACAGTATGAATATATGGGTAAATGATTTTACATTTTCTCTGACACATAGAACATAATATATGTGATCGATGACATGAGCCAAGAGGAGTATTTTAAATATATAGGCAGGTAAATAGTGGTGAAGGAATAGAGTGCGGTCCATAAAAAAGTACGGTAAGAAATGTAGCCAGTACCCTAGGTAAAGTATACAGCCAGCGTCGTAGAATTTTCGTGATATGTAAGGAGGTAGGTCGATATGTGTACGTCTTTGTCGTATCGCGTAAACACAGAGTAACACTCCGTAGAGTAATACTGAAAAGGTCCCGGCGTACCACGTCACTAAATTACCTATTAAATGTACTTGAGCCTGAAACAAAACAAAATGTCACTTTAATTTAAAGTGATAAAATACATTATTAATTTAATAACATATTTTTGTTGCTATATTTAGTATAAAAAAGAATATACGTGAAAAATATTATTGTAGCCAAGATAGTAGATAGAGCTAGGTGTCAGACTTCATTTTCCAATTTCGTGGTTTGCCTGAACTAAATTGCAGGCATTGAGTGCGACAAATAAAACAACTTAAACATGATAATTTCACTTTGGTGGGGTTGAACCAATAATCGTCGCAATTGCAGGCCGACACTATCCAAATGCGCCAGGATGTCCTCAAAATATATTCAAATTAATGCTACATTGTGTTCCATTTTACTAAAAACTTTAAATTATTCACAATATTAGGCAAGGCAAACATACAATTAAATAAAAAAAAACCAAATTTATACGTTGAAAATCAATTTATACCCATTAATGCGGATAATAAAGATATAAATATTAATAAGATTGTTGCAATAAATTTTACTCATGAACTTTGTGAATGACAAACTACCTGAAGATTGAACACGCCACGCCATCTAAATAATCGCCTCGATTCGAAATTAGGCAGTGCGTAAGGAACGGAGTGTCTCAACATTATTTTCTCTCTGCCTATCCTACTATATGTGGGATACAGCGTGAAGCTAATAAACAGAGGAACTTACATTAGAATTAGGTGACAGCCAGTACGCAATAGAGCGGGTAAGTAACGGCCATTCAGCGGGTTCACTCGCAAACATATGTCCATGAGGCGCGTCGGACGCGTGCGCCGCCATCTTATACTGAAGTTCCATGAATTTGTCCCAAAAGGAGAGCTGAGTCACTGCAGTAGGGATCATCTCAGCTGACACCAGCTCCCGTTCACGCTCACGTCTATCTTCAGCTGTTAAATATATACATATATATTATTATGACATACATTACATATTAGACATTACTTAAACTATATACATATGAGTGTGCAATGAAGTTTGCCGGTTTTTTCGTTAAAAAAAACCACATAATTTTCAGGGGAATCTCAAAACATTTGTATTCAAAGTTTTGACCATTTGATTCTATACATTTCGTCCATCTTTGAAACAAATTATAGATACCATTACAAAAAAAACTTTTTTTTTTCTTGGAAAACCATTCCACTAGCCATTCAACTTCTTCAAAATTGACGAAGTGCCGCTCTGCAAGTGAGTGCCCCATCGATGCGAAAAGGTGGAAGTCAGATGGGTCGAGGTCTGGAGAGTAACGGCGGGTGCGATAATATTTCCCAATTAAGTGTTTTTAATCTATCCTTCACGGCTCTAGCGGTATGAGACGACGCGTTGTCATGTTGCAAAATAAATTTGCCATGTCTTCGGGCCCATTCCGGTCGTTTTTGAATCAACGCATGATTCAAATTGATCATTTGTTGTCGGTAAGGATCCGTATTTACCGTTTCACTAGGTTTTAATAGTTAGTGGTACACCACATCATCGTGGTCCCACCAAACACAGAGCATTGTCTTACGGTCAAAGCGATTGGGCTTTGCAGAGGATGGGCGGCTTCACCAGGTGAAAGCCATGATCTTTTTCGCTTTCTTTCTAACCGTTGAAGCAGCATTTTTTAAATTTTATTATTACTATTTATTTGGTTACAGTTTCTTTATATGAAGATAAAAAGACCAATAAGTAGTGTAGTAGTGTTTTCTAGTTTTTTTAGATATATGCTATAACTCGCTCGTAGCGTGATAGGAACCGAGTGTAAAGATACTCCATTCCCACTAAGAAACCATTACCCACTTTTCCGAGGCATGGCGTGTTGAGCGGCGAAACTTAAAGCCTCGTTGAGTTCCAGTTTTCCCGCGTTTCGTGGAGAAATGAAAATATAAAATATTTCATTCCCCGGGTGGGAATCGACCCACAACCGTCGCGTTCACGGTCGCATTCTTGATCTCTTAAGCCACGACGGCCTCGGTATTATAATATTTTGATTATTTTTCATTTTCCTACTTTGATTAGGTATTCCGGGCCTGTCTCGTAGAGGAAAACGCGTGAAGCTCATTATGGTTATATTTAAAATAAATAATTAACACACACCTTTCGTATACCGATGTTCCTCAACATTCCATATAGTATCTTGATGCGTAATCACTTTATCAGCGACCACTTCATGTTGGTGGAAGCCCCATGACGGTAATTGTCGACCGCTGAACCGTAAACCAGACCCTGATTCCACGTGGATAAGTCTTACGAGAGACCTTATACTGTCCCAAGTGGAATCATCACTTTCGCGGTTCACAATGTCCACTCGCCATAAATTCTGTGCCGGCATTGATACATTGTAGTCGATGTAGCAAGATACTTCCTAAAATATATTTATTATAGATTTTTAGAAAAATATCGTCATATAATTGTATTCTTGTTGTTGTGATTATTTTAAAAATTAGAATATAAAAACTACTTAAAGTTTACAAATAATAAAAAGTGGACAATTACTTTTTAATTAGGGGCTTTACAATTGTTTGTTTCTTTTTTAATAATATACACCTATACTTAGTAGGTTATGTTCAGACAAGATTTTAGAAATATTTATCTAATGAAGGTTGTAGGCTTAAATTCCATTTATTAAATATTTGTTTACTTTAAGGTTAAGTTTAAGGTCAAAGCATATATTTGTATGTACTTTAAAGTATATAATTTACAATAACTTTCTATAAAATTCTCACAATTGAATATACACCTGCGATTGCGGCGACACAGGAGCAGCTACATCATGAGAATTTAACGCCCGACTAGTAATACCATGCAGTAAATGAACAGTATCGCCATGGCGTATCACATCCGGGGGGTGGGAGACGACTAAGGAGGAATGTTCTGGACGTTTCACTATCCACCAGTTGTTAACATCTTTGAAACTGTAGCATGTGACTTGTTGCTGGTGGGAGGACCCTCGACCGTCTGTGTAACGTACTGGGTATACGTGCGCGTGGGAGTGTAGCCAGCATGTACGACCGTGGGAATGTCTGTGCGTAATATATTACATTTTATTTATTTATTGGTAAAAATAATAAAACATTACAAATGTAAATCTATATCTATACATATCATAAATAGCCACCGACCTTTTCCACACAACTGCACTCTATGAGAAATTACTAGTAGACATAGCAATAAATAAAAGATTAAGTTTATTTATTTTATATTTGATCATTGTAGTGTAGACGAGTAGTGTCTATATGTTTATAATACTTTTATGTTAATTAAGTTGGATTCCAAGTGAAGAAAATTTGTAGGTAATTAATTCTCTAATGTTTCTGAATTCCTTAAGGCCTTTATTTATAAAATTTCCAAAAAAAAAATTAACTATACTTAAAATTATATTAAACATACAAAATTAATAAAATGATGCTCGGCTACATAGCGAAATACTCTTGAAAACCATCACGCTGCCTTTTGAAAGGCTTGCATGAGGCAGTTTAATCACTGCTATGTGTATTTTTATGTTGTTAAATTATTAAGTAAGTTTCTTCCTAGGTATGAAATAACACTTAAAAAAGTAAAAACAATAGACCTTACCTAAGAGTAATTTGAGATCCATGTGAGACATGTAACGGCTGTCCTTTAGTTATACTCGCTAAGCCTCCTTTTAGTGATGCCTGGAAAGCACTGGTCATCACACTGTCATGTGGGCCAGCTTTGGGCAACATCGTTAGATGAGCATAAAATACACTTATATAGACAATCAATGGAACTAATACGAGGATAGCATATCTCCATATAACTGAATAACACAGTTTTAGAACAGATTCAGTTTTCCCTATGTACTTCCACATTTGTCGTCCAATTAAAAATATTGCTAAATAATATGTATATAGTCCTGAGTATTTAACACTGAAAAAAAAAAAGAAAGAATATTTTAAATATGGTTATTTAAAATAATGAGTGATGATTATTATTAATCTTGTTATTAAACTTATGATTATGTATAGTAATTTTTTTTTTCACTTACGAGAAACAACAACCAAGGGCAACAGCACCGATACTGAGTAAAACCACTGAAACAGCTCCAGTTTTACGAGTACTCTTTAGAACACATAGAATACCTAATAATCCAAATAATATTTGAATACTCTCAAGCAGCATAAATCTTGACTGTGCCAGAAAACAATTCTCTGTAAAAACACTTCAAATAATTTATGATGTTGCTGGTAGATTTATGGCTAATTGAATATCCAAATAATCAAATGAGTAAAGAAAATGTTTTGTTTATTAAGATTTTGTTATCTAATAAGATACAATTATTGGTGTGGAGTTTCAATTTATGATGAGCAGATTGGAACATTACTTGGGACTTCAGACCTAAATGTAGACCTAATGTCTATTTAAAATGTGCATTTGCACTTGCCTTGTCCAAGTTCCTCTTGATAACTAATGAAGTTGGAAATTTAAAACGTCTACCTGTGACCACAGATTACTATAAAGAGTTCCAAACATTGGGTTTCCAAAAATGTATAAACTTAAATCATGAAAATCAAAAAGCTTATTAAAAAAATATGTTCATCTTTCTGTCAAATTTTACTCAATCCATACAAAGGAGGGTAATTAAGTCAACAATGTAGTATAAAAATTACTTGTTATTATATATATATGACAATATTGTATAAAAATATATATAATCATAATGACTTAAGTAACTTACCAAATAAAACTAAAAGAGCAGCTAATATGGCTGTCCACTGATAAGTAGATATTTCCAACATTAATAGATAAATTGTAGGTACAATCAAGCTTCCACTTATAGCTGGAACTATGCGCAATGCTCTAATAGGGACTGAATCATTATATGGGGAACCTATTCTGTCAAAAGTGAAGTTGCCATCATAACCAGCCAGATGCCCTGCCAAATATAACAACTGTTTCCCTAATGGTGGATGAGCATCAAAAAAGAATACACCTTTGGTATATAGAGAAACATATCTTCCATAATGTAGTTCATCAAATCTACAAGTATAATGAAAAAATGAATTTAGAAATATAATAATAATAATAAATAGCTATGTATATTAATAATTTTAGGATACCAACACAATATATTTTGGTTCTTCCAACTTGTAAAGTCTAGTAAAAAGTGCCAATATCCATAATCCAATAAAAACTACATCAATTTCCACTCGTAGATAAATGCTCGAAATTGCATGATATATATCACCAGTGTTTTGTATATTTTCTTTAGATTCGATTTCATTTTCGGCTGGTGCTCCGTCTCCCTTAAATAAAAGATGAGGTTTCATAGTCCTAATATAATGTAAAAGTAAATAAAACAATAGAATTACATACCACTTCTCTCTGAGAATTTTTTAATGATTCATTTGTAAAACATTTGTCAGGTTCAAAAGGTTCGGTGACCTCGCTTAAGTTTTTAGAAGGCTTACGATTCTTCAAAGAATTTTTTGTTTCCATTATAGTTATATATTATTTTTAATGCTAAAAGCTCTCCATTAAGTTAATAATTTATACTAGAGTTATAATTTGAGCTTTTTCATTGAACCAAAACATATTATAATAAAGTTACGATGAAAAACATATTTCGTGGAACTTTCTAAGTACCGCAATGTGTAAATGTAACTTTGACAGTATACCGTACGTATGCGGTAGTATAGTAAGAGCAACTACCTATAGAACTTGAATGAATAGTGACGTAGGACATATACGATCCGACACTGACTATCCGACAACCCTTTTATGTTGACAGCTACTAAATTGTTTCTTGCCTAAACATGAACTAATTTTTTAAGAAATTAGTAGATTTTCTGTAAAAACAATAACAATAATTTATATGTTATTATTTAATTTTTGAATATATATCATAAAAACATGATATTATTTTTATCTATTTCTAAATAATCTGTTGATCATGAGCATTAATAATTAAATTGTCAAATTTGGCGGCTATTGTGTAATTTAATTATTTTCCATATCCTTAACAAAACTTAACAAAACTTTCGATTAAGAAGCCAAATATATTTGTAAAATTTGTATTTGTTTTCAAATTGAATACCAATGTGAAAATTTATTTTATATCAAAAGAAGGATATTGCTCGGTATAAATATAAAATGGAAATATTGCGCTGTATGAATATAGAAGTAAATTGCTAACTTATTAAGTATTTCATAACTCGTTTTAAATATGAATGAAAACAATACTGATGATGTACTGCTTTGCCCTGTATGTGAAAAAGAATTTGAAAAGGAAGTAATAGAACAACATGTCAACAAGTGTCTTTTTCTTAATTCTTTGTCGGAAAATAAAACGAAAAGAGATAGTTCTCATTTAGAAGAAACCTCTCACTACAAAAGATCCAAATTTGACAAAAGTCCAATTAGTAGCACATCAACATCTAAGGTAATTGAACCATTTTAATGCATACATATAATTTAATATAACTACAAAATTTTTATATATAGTTACAGGTTTCCCCACAAATACAACATAAATCAACATTTAAAAATAGAGCAAAAACTACTGTTTCAAATGAAAATAAAAGTATTCCACTGGCTGAATCTATGAGACCTAACTCTCTGTATGATATTGTTGGACAGAGAGAGTCATTTGGAGTTGGATCAATGTTACATTCTATGTTAATGAAGAAAAAAATACCTAACATGATATTGTGGGGGCCTCCAGGGTGTGGAAAGGTCTGGAGACTCTTTGTTATTTAAATGTGAAAATGTACACTTTTATATACATTATACGTTCAGATTAAAGATTACAAAATTAAACGAAAGTTATTAAAAAAAATTGCATTAATTTTAGACATCCATTGCAAATGTAATTTCAAATATTTGCAAAGAGCAAAATAACATGCGTTTTGTGAAATTATCTGCAACAATGTCCGGTATAAATGATGTCAAAGAAGCTGTAAAAATTGCTAAAAATGAAGCTCAATTCCAGAGGCAAACTGTTATGTTCATGGATGAAATTCATAGGTGAAATTTACATTGTTAGTTTTTTTTACCATATCCATATGCATATAGTAGAGTAGGCAGAGAAAGCCTTGTGTTAACTGAATTTGAGACATTGAATGGACAAATTCAGTGCTTAACTATAAAATAAAAAGGATGATAATTAAGGGCCCAGATTAGGAAGACACTTATAATCATCATGCTTACAGTAATAGAATGTTGTGTAAAATGTAAATTTAGTACATTATAAAAAGTTTGATATGTGAATACTTTTATTTCAGATTTAACAAATTACAACAAGACACATTTCTTCAGCATGTAGAGAATGGAACAATAACTTTAATAGGTGCCACTACAGAAAATCCATCATTCAGCTTAAACAATGCCCTTCTAAGTCGATGTAGAGTTATTGTATTGAGTAAGCTTACTGTAGATGAAGTATGGCAAATTTTAGAAAGAGCCGTCTTAAGGAACAATTTAGCTCTAATAGTTGATAGTTTTGATGAAAAATTGGATGCTAATTATGATGAGGAAAAGTAAGTTGGTTAGTTTAAAAAAAACAAAAGAAACCTAGTAAAAACTCTCCATTTCCCACAGATTACCTAATTATTGAGACATAATTTGAATGTCACATTATGTCTAACTAACTAAATAACTTTTTGATCGTGAGGAAGTTCAGTATTTTTGTTCAGAAAAATCTTTTCAAACTGCAATTGGACTAAGAATTAAAATGTCTATTCTATGCTTTTTTAATAAGTTTCTTTGATTGAATACAGTATTTTCAGGAACTTTGTAGGTACTCATGTTCAAATTGAAAAATCTTTTTGGATGATCCATATATTGCTCCATTCATGGGCGTAGGTCATACAACTACTGCTTCTAATTATATATATTTATTTGTATATATATAATATTTTATTCCAAAATATCGCTCGCAATTTTGTAGCGCAATTTGCGCATCTACATTGTACATATTAGTTGTAAATTATAAAATTAGATTTTTGCATCTTATTAATGTTAGTGATTTATTTTTTTATATTGATATTGATTATTTTTTAGTATCTTATTATTTTTATTTAAGACATATAATAGAAAAGAAATCAATCCAATGGTTAGCCGAAGTTTGCGATGGAGACGCGCGGGTCGCTCTTGGTGCTTTAGAACTTGTACTGAATGCTGGTTCTACATTAACAAAAAAAAACTCAAAGTTTATTGGTTTGGAAGATTTGAAGAATGGCATCAAGGTTCACGTTTTAAATATCTGAAAAAAATCTGAAGATATTTTATACATTGCAGATTTCTTAAGAATTTATTTTTAAAAATATCGTATTACTGTTAGAGGATTTTTTTACGTTAAATTTGTTTGTTAAAATAACAATTGTTAACATATAAATTAACTGATTGTATGCGCGCCATTTATGGGTTCAAGTCCTAATCAGGAGAAACAAATATTTTGTTTTCATTATCTAGTAGGAAGAGTAAAATGCGGCGAAGGCTACATTGAGGCCGTCGTGGCGTAGGGTCACAAGGCTGCCAATGTAACGCGACGGTTGTGGGTTAAATCCCCACTTGAAGAAAGGAAATATTTATTTAAATATATATTTCTATTTCTTCGTTCTGGTGTCTAGGCAAAAGCGCGGCGCGCACGCCTACCCTGCTGTGTGCGGGATACAGCGTGAAGTTGATTAAGATCCGTCTCGCAACGACTCGAAAATTGTACATAAAATGGGAATAATTTCTTGTTAATAAGTTCCATTTGACACTCACTTTGTTACATACGGTATACAGAGTGAACTTAAAGGAAACCTAATAACCTATCCTTTTTATACGCCCCCAGCGTTCCCACATCCTCTACGACCGGCAGGGTGAAGAGCACTACAACGTGGTGTCTGCTATCCACAAGTCCATCCGCGCGGGGGACGACAACGCGGCGCTTTACTGGACAACGCGCGCGCTGCACTCAGGGGAGGACCCGCTGTTCGTGGCGAGGCGGCTTGTGAGGGCCGCTGCCGAGGATATCGGTACCGTATCTCTCTCTTACGGTCGACGACTGGTGATCGCCCTGACAGAGTTTTTGCACATTGTTAAAATAATCAAAATAAAAACTTAAAAGATAATTTCAGGGTGGGTATTACTCGTCGACCATAGTGAAGGAATATTATGAATAAAGAGAATGGAGTGTTTAAAACTTCTGAATATAAGTCACTGAACACACTTTAGTCTGGCCATAAAAACAATTAAATATTAAAACAAAATATTACTTTTGAATGTAATAAAGCCTGAAATTAAAATAATTTGTAGGGTTAGCCGACCCTAGCGCACTGGTGGAGGCAGTGGCGTGCCTGCAGGGCTGTCAGCACGTGGGCATGCCCGAGTGCGACGTGCTGCTGGCGCAATGCGCCGTGCGCCTCGCGCGCGCCGACAAGAGCACGCAAGTGTACCGCGCTATGAGGCGCGTGCAGAAGTCGCTGATCGACGCCAAGGGGCCTTTGCCGTCTGTTCCCTTACACTTGCGAAATGCGCCTACTAAGATGATGAAGGATTTGGGTGTGTACATTGACTTATTTTTGACATTGATTATATTTCCGGTTTTAAGTAAAATTAATTGAAATTGTCTTAAGTTATAGTAATAATTACATGGGATGGGTTTTATTTTTAATAGAATACTTTTGATCAATTTAAATAAATATTGTGACACTTATTCTTTTATGTCCATCAATGCTTGTATTACATAAGTAGTTGTTAACACTTTTTTACGTAGATGGCACTTACAAAGAGATTATATTAATTTTTTAAAATGTATAAAAACTTTAAGTAAGGTAGTGTTCTCAATAACAAATGCTAGTGACAATTTCTAAACATATGAGTAATCTTGAGATATTAACTAATCTTGATTGCTTTGTAAAATCTGTTTCTTTGTATCTGAAAAGAAGTACTTTAATGTCAGTTTTTAATCAAAATATTTCAGGATATGGAAAAGGATATAATATGCGTCATCGTGATCAATCTGGACTCACATACATGCCTGAAGGACTTGAGAACATCAATTATTTCGATGATGACGACAATGGATAGTTAACACAATGTAAGACATACTGTTACTGTTTTTCGATAATTGTTATATTTGTAATAATAATAAATATAATTAAACTACATAGATTCTAGAGTCAATGTTTTAATTTGGATAATCTCATTTCACAATATGACATGGTAAAAATTGACTATTTACAAGACACACACATCACTGTAGCAATACAAATTTTACCTATGTTGTACCTTCGTAACACACCTTCACGTTGCCATAACTTTCGGTCCTATATTTATAAAAATAAAATAACATTATCTTAATTTACAACATTTGCTACTGCACATTGTGCACAAAAATACATATAAATTTACACTATTCTAGTCGTTCGAGCCTGAGACATTGCGAGTTGCATACGATCTTAGTTTAAACAGAGATCGTATTAAGGACCATTCATGAACAACAGACAGCCACATGATATATATACAAATTAAATAGATATTTGATTACCAAAATGACTATTTTGATCTTAATATTACTCAGCACTGTCATTTGTGTAATTTTTATATTAGCTTATAATATAAAAAAAATATGAATGGATGTCTTCTTCCATTGTTGAAAGTCCGCTTAATTAAAATTTGCCGTTACTTACGCAAACAATTGTAAAATTTGTACAATCTTATACTAAACGTTGCAAGTAATACTAACTTAACACTAAGCCTGAAGCAATAAAATGAATAGCCTAATATAAATTAGAATCAGACTTCTAATTTGGATCCTAAAGATGTAAGGAACAGATTTTTTGTCTAAATAACCAAGAATGTAAAAAATCTAATACATGTATTTTAAAGTTGGTCAGAAATTCATAAATTAATAAATAACAGAAAATATAGACAAATATATAATGTGGAACGTTTGCAGATATGAAAATAGTATACAATGTATAAAGTATAGCTAATGCTACTAATGAACTTAAAAAACGTAGTCGGGTCCGGCCATATCGATCGCCCATCTAAATTTATCCCGCTGAGTTTTGTTGTAAATCTTTTCGATGGGTACACCATGCTTTTTGCACCTAAAGAAAAAACAAATGTGATTAATAAACAACATTTGCAAAAGATATATGTGTAAACTAAATTAATATATTTTAATAAAATATAATGCCAAACATCTGCAGTGCCAACCTGGCATTTGAATGTAAACTAGATGATTGTGGGTTTATTCCCAACTTGTAAAATGTATGAATTAATTTCATTTTCTCACTTGCAACACGGAATGCGTCACTGTTATATGTAGTACTCCGTATGACATTACAAAATACACTAACTCACCAAGCAACAGAAATACGTGGGTCGAGATAATTAAGTTTTGATGTGCCAAGAGCAATTGTTTTGTTTTCATCACGATCAGTTTCTTGTAATTCTAATTTCTTTAACTGTTCTTTAAGACGTTCTAATGCCTTCTTTTTCTTATCACATGCTAATTTTTCTTTAACTGAGCCTCTCTTGGCAGCTTTGGCTGCATCTCTAAGGTCTTCTTCGGCTTCATCCACTTGGTCTCGTTTAGTTTGGATTTTCTCTTTTAAAGCCTCCATAGACTTCGAATGACCTGAAGAATGCATTCATAAATATATTTGTGTTAGTTAATAAGGAAGATGATATATAAATAACTTTCCAAACAAAAGAAGATGCACTAAAAGAAAAAAATATTAAAATAAATAAACGCTATTCCTTTACAACAGCATTACTCAGATAGAGCAAAACAAAAATATTTCCAACATAGCTTAATAAATGAATCTATATTTGTATCCTGCCTTTATACCTAAATCAACTTAAAGTGTAAGCCTGTTGAAATCTGTGGGTTGATTTTTCTGTTATTTACATTTTATACTATTTGAAAGTGAAAAAAAAAAATACAAAATTGACTTTTATTTTATATAGTACAGAATTCAAATTAATTTTGGGAAGTGTATAAACCTTCTGATAATACATATTATAGTTTTTTTTTAGAAATGTTTTGGTCTCCTGATAATTTATTAAATAAGCTCATGGCAGGTGCATAAAGTGTATCTAAGCTGACGACGTGTGATTTGCTGTTCATAATTAAACATCGGTTCTTACCTTTAGGGACAGCCCTTTGATGGTTGCAAAGAATAGCAACTGCCCGATTTGCTCTGTTATATGCTAAAATTTTTTCTGGCACTGAAGCATCTGGATCAGTAAGTTCATCCAATTGCATTTGTAAAGTTATAGATGCGTTGTATGTACGGAAGACTTTAGCAGTCAGCCCCGGCATCAATTCTTTCAAATGTTCATTTAGTGTTTGCGTATTTAGTCTATCAAATAGGTCATCACTTCCTTTTTTGTTTTCCATAAATAACTCGAGATTCTTGAACACTCTTTTTTCCACTGGCACTTCATTGTAATATCTAATGGAATCTTTACCCAGAAAATCAAACACTACAACATATTCTTTTCCATCTTTCTCCTTGTGCAATTCAATATGTTCAACTCGAAGGGAACAGCAACCAACTGTATCAGCTTGATCATCATCTTTTTCATTACCAGCTCTCAAAGCCAATTTATCAATGAAGTATAATGCCACGGCTCGTTGACGGACACGCATTTCTTTAGCTTTCCAATCTGCCTTGTATGTAGCTCTAATTTTGTCTATACTCTTATGTAAACTTCTCGCAGTTTCATATTTTTGCCAATCTTTTTCACCTTTAAGTTTAGAACTAGGATTCAACATAACATACTTGGCTTGGCCTTGGACATTTTCAGTCCAGGAAGCTAACCATGTGACAGTATTGTCATGCCTAACTTCTTTCCACTTGTGACCAGAAGGAGGTTTAGGTACTTTGCTGTCTTTTGAACAATTAATTAGAACATCTTCAGGCATTACACGTCTTTTAAGCATTCCCATTTTTGGATGCTCTCCTCTTCCTCTAAAAAGTCCCGGTGGTTCTATTCTAAAGTTACCAATTTTTTCTTTATGTCCATCTATTACACAAAAACCATACTCTTTTTGAATTTCTTCATTTTTTGCTTTGAGTTCTGCCTTCTCTTCTTTTGTACGATTTTTATTTTTTTCTGATACACTTAGGAAATATGCTTGCATTTCCTTAAAGTCACATTTTGAAAGATCTTTTATAAGTTTTGTTTCTTCATGTGTCATAACTTTGCGCCAGTCACTAAAGAAATTATTGTTAAATGTTGATTTGGTAGTGTAATCATGATCTAACATCCGCGCATAGAAACCAGCAACCTCTTCAGTGTCCTGAGACAGTTTAACTACTTTACTATCATAGCGGAATTTGACATTTTCAGGTAGGGGTTCATAAGGAGGTGCAAATAGTGGGCCTTTATGTTCAAGGAAATACCATTTAGTACCATCTTCTTTTTTAGACTCTTCCCACCTATAAAATTTCATACGTTAGCTTGGTATATTTATAAGATAACTTTTTCATAACATTATTTGGAAAATATTTACACTTTTCGAAAATGTCGTAGTTGCCTCCCTCCTTGAATATTTATGGAAGCTACTTTCAATATTGATTTAAATTGAAGGAACCTTATTCTAACCCTGACAATCATTATAATGAGTGCCAGATATAACCTAAAGCTTATGACATTTGAGGTTAGCATCACAGTATAAAAGTACTGCAGCGCCATCTAGTTATAATTTGAACATATAACATGTATTGCTATAACCAAAAATATAATAGTAATTTAAAAAACCCTAAAATGGTTACGTACTTCGTTTTTGAATTTTGCGGTATCATAGATTTAATTATTTAGCTCTACACTATGTCCCGCATACAGGTAAAGTAGAGAGGAACCCAGTGTTGAGAGACCTTATTTCCCACTTTAGTTACTTAAGTTTCGAGACCAGTGGATTGAGTGGCGTAACTCAACGCCGCTCTGTGATTTGTTTTGTATTTATCAGAGCCAGAAAATGAAAATAATTCGTGCTGCACCTCGGCGATCCTACTTTTAGAGACAATATTGGAGCCGCCGTAGCCATGGTCATCATAAATTTCATAAGAGATTGTGAACTTTCAAACACATTCTTTGCAAATTCTTCTCAATAGTTTATAGTGACTTACAATCTAATTATATATTTCTTGACATAATTAATTTATTTACCATTTCCAAACTTCTTGTTCTTCTTCATCCTTTTTCTTACGTTTTGTAGGACTAGGGCCACATTCAGTTTCAGATTTCATACTTTTACTAGATTTAGGTTTTTCAGCTTTCTTTTTCTTCTTCTTAGGTGCTTCTTCTTCATCATAATCATCAAACGATTCTAAAAAAATGTATGTCCTTTATTTTAAAAGATTTTATAATCATATAAATAATTAGAAATTATATTTTATAATAGGGAATAAAGAATTATTTGTTGTTTATTCAATGGAAAATAAAACTTTTATTGTTTTAGTTTAAACTATTAGAAATGTAAACAAACTAAAAAGTAATTCAAAATAAAGCTATGTAGTCTCTGCACAGGTTAAGCCCCATTATAAAATTTTAATTATAATGTTTAACTTTACAATTGAAAAATTCAACACAGAGAGAAAGTTACCTTTTTTAATTTTCTTTTTTGATTTTTGGCGTTGAAGTAAGGGAATGTCTTCTTCGCCTCCACTTTCACTGGCTGCTCTCTTCTTCTTAGATGAAATACGATCCAACTAAATGAAAATAATAAAAAATATTACGTTTTAACTATAAATACATACATATGCTGTATTAAAATGCTATGTAATTTATATATCATCTGTAAGGTAATTTGAATCATACTAACTAAATTTATTACAAGTTTACTTACTAGTGGTATATTTTCTTCTTCACCAGACATACTTTCATCATCTGCAGGAAGTTCTGACAGAGGTTCATCTTTGAACTGGGACATTGAATAGTCACAAGAGGACATAGTAGTGTTGGCACCTGTGTAACCATCATATTCCACATCCACTTGGATTTCCTCTTTAACTTTAACCTCTTCTACCTACAACCAGAATAAAATGTCATTTAAAATATTTATATTAGTAATTGATTAATCTGTGTTGATTAATGTGTGTTCTACAGGATCGCAGGATACAGTGTAAAGCTAAATAATAAATGTATGTATGTAATATTTTTAATTACCTCCATAGGTTCATGTTTAACAGAGTACTCTTCACTATCATCACTTTTGATTCTTAAATGTTTTTCACTGCTGCTTCTTTTTTCCTTACTTTTACTAGAGCTATATAGAAAAAAAATATATGTATATAAATATTAATTAAATAAAAATTTATAGAAATAAGATTCAATAGTATAATGAAATCACAAATAATATACTTAAAATTGAGATTTTTCCTTTCATTATTTAAGTTCTGTCTTGATTGGCAAATACCATTCAGATTATGTTCGAGATGTTTAATCCTTATACGTTTTGTTTCCTTATAATAATATAATTTTTACAACAATATATTAAAAACCAAGTTTCAGCCAATTAATGAAACAGTTATTTAAAAAATGTTTTGTGTAAAACATTTTCTAAAATACTAAAATTTTTTTTTATAAACCAATTCAAATAAAATAATTATGAAAGAAGCTGGCTGAAATACAATAGTGAAAATTACAATTAAATCAGTTAAGCCGTTTCTGAGATAAGCAGGAACACACCCACATGTAAAATTTTAAAAAATAATTATTTTTGGTTATGTTACTAAATCTACCAATAAAAAAATCTTATATATCTTCTATGCACAAACATCAATCCACTTAGAATTTATTATAAGTATATAACATACAGATTATAAATGTTACAGGAAGTTTGCCAAAATACAATAGTGAACACTGCATTTGATATTGGTTAAGCAGTTTCTGAGACTAGCTTGCACAAACTCACAAAAAATATTTTTACAAGTCTTTGTTTTTAAATCTGTACATTTAATAGAACCTCCGTTACAACAATAAATGCCTATAATAATAGATTTTCTTCTTCCATGTACCAACAATGATCAGTGTCATTTATATGAAATATATAGACAGACTTTTACCTGTGTTTATCTTTAGAGTTGGAGTGTCTATCCTTATCACTGCGGTGTTTGTCTTTATCACTTCTGTGTCGATCTTTCTCATCTCTTTCCCTGTCACGATCCTTGGATTTGTGTACCTTGTCTTTTGAAGAGGAATTTGAGGATGATTTCTTTTCTCCATCATTTGATCTATGTTTGTCTCTATCACTCCTATCTTTCTCCCTATGTTTGTCCTTATCAGTTTTGTGTCTATCCCTATCTTTATCGCTACGATCTTTTTCTTTTTCAGAACGATCTTTATCCTTGTGCCTTTCTCTGTCTTTGTGATCCCTGTCACGTTCCTTATCCTTACTTGAAGATTTATGAGAGCTGCTATGATTTTTGCTGCTTGAATGTTTGTCTTTTTCTTTATCCCTGGTAAAATAAAAAATATTATTAACTTGCACAGCATTAAATTTCCTCATAAAAACTAAGATTATATATACAAAATGAAGAATATTATATGTGAGAATGGAGATAAAAAGAAGTTTCCAGAACATCTAACCTGCTCGAATTGCTGCTGTGTTTCGAGGAGCTCTTATGCTCTCTATCACGATCTTTGTCACGATGTTTGTCCTTGCTCGAGGATTTGTGACTACTTTTATGTTTCTCGGAGCTGCTGTACCCGTTGTGGATGCCGTTCACGTGTTCACTTTTGTTTCCATTTACCTTTCCCTGTGAATACCATATATTCAGGATTTTTACGTGAAGATATTAATTTTATTTTTACTGCAGAAATACTTTAATAAGAACATTATTCAAATATAAAATAAGTAAAACTATAGTATTTCAAGAAATCGCAACGAAGTGACGCTTAGCTTCTTTCTTATGCGAGAACTATAGTAGACGCCATATTGGGACTTAGAAAATTTTCGCTTTGTAGTCCGGACGACCACCAGTAAACAGAAATATATACACGTTGTATTATCATAAATGATTAATAAAAGAAAGTAACAATTAAATTACAATTATTTAAATACTTACTGAATTGCAATCATTATCACTGGCTGGATTTTCAACGCTCATATTGCCTACGTATAACGTCGTTTGTTCGAGATTACATGAGGCCGGTCGACCGAACGCAATTTTTCTAAGTGCCGCGTTGTGACGAGTGCGCATGCGGCGTTCGTAAATCGCAACAACTTCAGGTGAAGCAGTTCAATGCTCGCATTAGTTGCTAACTTCACCTCATGCGCCTAAGGCATTTGAAGCGCTTGTATAATTTTATGCAGATTAAAAATAAAAGAAAACATTTATATAATATTTATAACTTATTAAAAATATCTGGAAAAAATATTCACGTTGATTCTATTGTATGAAATAATAAGCTCACTATTTTAAAATTTTTAACTGGCAAACGTGGACTACAAAGTTACTGACATTTAACATTTTTTTGTTATTCGTTTAATCATTTTAGCGTCTTGAATTGCGAAATCAGGATTTCTCTGACCTTTCCCTTGTTTTATAGTTGTAACTGGAAATAATATACAATTAACAACATTATAGTATTATAATGCTGTTAAAAACTACTTTAGTATAATACTATAAAAAGGTCCATTCTAGTACAGTGATTGGTTATAGTAAGTGTTTGTGCTATTCTTTACATTAAATTGATTTTATCTTCACAATTATAGTTAGAAAAAAAATGCTGAACCGCTACTTTTAGCCTGGCAGGTAATCTTACAAACAAATCTATCCCGTCTAGGAAAAGACATTAAAAAAAAGGATATAAAAAAAACTATGCACCGTGAACTCAAAATGATACGTCAACTTCTCCGTGTTTAAAATCTGTAAATATCTTATATTAGTTCTGGCAAAGGTTACTTATCGTGAAAATGACACTGATAAATTTAATACTGATCCTACCATTAAGGCACATTAAATTTTATTAAGGCGAAGGTGTCACATATTATTGATGGACGTGACCCAATAAAGAAAACTTTACCCTATTTCCATTGTTCACAAAATCATTTTGTAACCTACAAGGATTATTTTGAATGTTTAAGGCAAGAATAACAAGTTGATTGCTTATAAAGAAAATAGTAAAGTTTTATTTTGCTTATCATATACATTGGTCCGAAAATTATACAATTTTCCTATGGTTCATGATGTCCCAGATATAGCAGGGTAGGAGGAGGGAATAGTATTTAGACACTTCCCAACTTTCTGCCCTACTGTTAAGTCATTGTATTATGAATGGTAGAACTCAACTCAATTGTCTTTAATACTCTTCTCTATAAAGTATAACAATATGACATGATTAATTAATACCTGTGTATAAGTATTATTACTGGGTATTAAATTAATATTGTGTATAAACATGTTTGTATATTTTGTTACAGGAGCAGACTTTACTGGATCTCTTATCAACATCTATTATTTTGTAACTTACTGTTACTTTCTATCCTCTTACTGTTACTTTTCAATCACTCTTTTGTGTTGTTCATATAATGTGCCTTTAACAAAGTAAATTGCGCTCTGATCATCTGAAAAACTAAGAAGCTGAACTGACCTATATCTTTCTGTATACTACTCTACAGCAATTACAATTATTGAAGTAATATAATCTCATTTTTAGAATACAATCTCCTTTGTGTGTTCTCCATACAACGTGACATTGACAAATTGATTAGTGCTCAACTGGCACACTCAAAAGTAAGCGCTGTAAATTAAGAACTGAACTGAACTTAATTATCAACGTTTCTAGTAAATGAATAGAGTTCATAAAATTTTAAATACTAGGTCAAATTAATATAGCAAAAATTTTTGATAACTTAAAAAATGTCTTATGTGTCAAAAAACGCACAAACCTCTGCTACTGATGATAATTCAGATCAATCTATAAATTTGAAAAGACCTGCATCTGAGACCTGCAGAGATGATATACCTGCTAAAGTACATGTTACACATGCAAATATTGTAGCTGCACACTATAATCATATAGTTGAAAAAGACTTGAGAGAAAGGTTTAATTCACCTATTTTTTATCTTAGAAATTTTAATAATTGGGTAAAAAGTGTACTCATTGGAGAGTACACTGACAAAATACGACAGAAAGATTATGGAAGACGTATGAAAATATTAGATATATGTTGTGGCAAAGGAGGTGATTTAAGTAAATGGCAAAAAGCTCACATAGATCATCTTATTTGTGCTGATATTGCAGAAGTCTCAGTAGAACAATGTAAAAGTCGTTATGAAGACTTACGTCGTCGTTTTGGGCGTTTATTTACAGCAGAATTTATTGCAACAGACTGTACAAGAAATAGTTTACGTGATAAATATAATGATCCTTCTATAAAATTTGATGTAGTAAGCTGCCAATTTGGGTTGCATTACAGTTTTGAAAGTTTAAGTCAGGCTCGTTGTATGTTGTCTAATATATCAGAATGTTTAAAACCAGATGGGTATTTCATTGGAACTACAACAGATGCATATGAAATAATTACTCGATCAAATAAGTCACCAGATGGAAAGTTTGGAAACAGAATTTTCAACATTGAGCTATTTTTCAATCCTAAGGAAGATTGCCCCCTATTTGGAGGAAAATATAATTTTCACTTGGAAGGTGTAGTGGATTGTCCTGAATTTATAGTTAATTTTGAATTATTAGAATTGCTGGCTAAAGAATATGGTTTGGAGTGTGTATACAAAGCTAGTTTTGCAGAATTTTATAGTACATTTTCTGGTAAATACAGAGATTTGTTACATAAGATTAAATGCTTTGAAAGCTATCCTGCTACTTCAGAGAAAGAATTAATTGGGGAAGAAAAAGAATATGATCATGCAAAAAAGTATTATGAAAATATGGAAAATAAAAATGGTACACTTGGGACAATGAGCCAATGTGAATGGGATGTGGCAAGTAAGTAGAAAAATATATTATTTTTTTAAGTATCACACTTTTATTCTGTACAGAGTAAAATATAAAATTTACCCACAAATGGACCTACAACCAATGGTTGACTGGTCGAATGGTCTATGACCAATAATTTTCTTTGGTAAACACTGCATCGAAAACATATTTTTTTAAAATTAATAATACCTTTTTTCATTTCAGCAATATATTTAACATTTGCCTTTAAGAAATGTAAGTCAACATGGGACGCAAATGGGAAGCCTGTTTTCATTACCTCAGACAAAGAGATGTCATCAGCAAAACAATAATAGCTCTTATTTTTTGTAAATAGTTAATTTATTGTGCATTTATACAAAATAAAGATGAAACAACTTAGGCGCATAGTTTATAAGAGCCTTAAACAGCCTTATGTATTATACAAAATAAATGATGTTGATGATAATTTTTTTATAATAAAAAAATTAAATTATAAATATTTATTATAAAAAAACAATAGTTTAATTGATTTCTTAATTTTATATTATTTGAATTTGAATTTTTTATAGTTACCAGCATATTCATATAACGCAAATTTCATCTTATATGTTTGTATTTTATAATTTTATATATTTACTCAAATATACAATAACTAATACATCTTATTTTGTATTACATTTTTATTCATGAACAAATAGATTAAATAGATTATTGTTTGCCTAAATAGCAAACTTTTCATTAGTTTTTGCCGCTTTCTGTTATTTGCACACAGCAGGCAGGCAGAACTTAATGCTATAACACTTTGTTTCCCGCAGCAATTTCCTATTTTCGAGACGTTAGGCGGAACTTAACGCTAGTCTTCCAGATCGCGAATGAAAAATAGTTTATATATATATATACCGGTTCTTAATATTTCTATCGAAAATATAAAATAATTTTATTAATATATAAAATAAATAGGCGTATATTTTAAACGGGAGAAGCAGCGAGGGTCGGCTAGTATCTACACAAAGGGAAAGCCCGAAGCACGGGAGAACTGCACTGGCTTTGAAGATCGTATGTATAGTGAGCCGTGAGTGGCATATTTCCTTACAATGTACACGGTTTTTTATTCAGATATTTTCCACTACTTCGATTTTATTGTAACTTATAGCAAAGATATATAAATATAGAGTAATATGTACATAAATTATATGTATATAATATATATTTTTTTTTATATCAAAATTTAAGGGCTTTGTCGCTAATGCGAACATGTCACCCTGGTAAGTTTAACAAATATATATATATATATCATATTATAATATACATTATATACAATAAATTAGGTGTAACAAATCATTGCCAAATCATAAAGAATCTTAAAGCCAAAACAGCATTACAATACCCAATGTCCCGAACTCTACTACTATTGTTTTTCTAAACGCATCGTTTCGGACACATTCCATCAGTATGTGATAGACATCCTCCACTGAGTCGTAGAAGTTGTTGATTCACCTATTAACCATAAAAATTTATTTCCTGGTATGTGCCCAGAACGAAGCCAAAGCGCTACAATGGATCTTTTCCTATTCAAAGCTTGATTATTTATCCATGGCGACTCCAATGTATATAATTTTACTACGTGTTAATTCACGGGGTGGAATATAAAAGCGCCTGAAGAAAATAAAATTGACTTTTTTACAATTTATGTTTTAAAAGTTGTTGTTGACGTTCAATTAAAATTTCATTGATATATCTTAAACAGATACCGAGAAAATTAACTTTAGCGTTAAGAGTTGTTACCCCCATGACTCCCTTACTGAAAGGGTTAGAGACGAAAAAATGGTTTATCAGCAAAAAATACTTAAATTTAAACTTAAGCATAATATTAACAATTTGTAATACTATTTATTATTCAGTACAGAGTTCAGGAAAGAAATCAGTTTGCGTTTGGCAACCTGCGTTGTGATTCGTTAGCCTTAGCAAGTCTTCAGTCGCTAGCGCAGCCGGCGCGCCGCGCTGGACGGGGCTGGCTTGGAGGTCTGGGGATGCGGGGGACGTGGCGGGGGCTCCGTGCCGTTACGTGCACGCGCGACGGCGGCGCTGCCACGAAGCGGACGTGCTTCACTCACTTCGTGCGCGAAACTCATTACTTGCGTTAGACGATCGCATTTCCTTTACACGAGAACAATATTCTGTACGATTGTGTGAATCGAATTGGCTTACGAGCGAAGACGATACGAGTTTATTGATAAGTGAGCGTCTTTACAAATTGCGGAAAGTGTTGTGTTACGAATGCAATACAACCTTGTGGTGCGAGAAAGCGCGTGACGTCATAGGGACCGGCCGGACCGATCATATGTTGAACACGGATGCAGTGATGGAATGTGGCCTATTGTGGTGACGTGCAATGGTACAGTGTCTTTATTTACCTGGTCTGCTGTAGCGCCGCCAGGGCGCGAGTCCTTTACGGGAACCATGCGTAGAAAAAGATGAGCCAGGATGCGGAGAGCTTGGTAATATCAATATTGTTTAATATCATTTTATATTTCTCTACTTGAATCACAATTCGTACAATCTTGTTAAATCTGCACAATGATATTGTTTGTTATAACTTTACACTCATTGTCGACTGTCTACGACGAATGTTGAATCACTATTGACAAAATGTTTGAACTCGAAGGCGTTTTCTGTTTAAGCTATTTATAATGATGATATTGTTGACTTGGATGTATTTTATCCACGCGTTCAAGATCAGTAAATTGAAGAATACAATTTATTTTATATTTTTGAAATAATAAGAATTATATATAAATAAATCAGGTAAAAAGTTGTTATAGTTTTTGCCATGTTTTATTGGAATAACATGTATGTATGACAATTTAACATTTTATAAACACAATAATAACATATGCAAATACTTTTTTTCCTTTTTAAAACTCTAATGCTACTATTTAGTTGTTTACATAATATGCGGAATTGGTAAATGACAGAAGGTATAACTCTAAAATAATAAAATACGATATCCAGCAAAATTATTATATAACGATATGTTAGTTTTATTATTAATAATATTTCTTTACGATGCTATCAAGACATGCGCCAGCGTGTCTTTATTAAATTTCTACAATTTAACCCAAACGGTTATTGACATATTAGCGACAGACTGGCAATTGTGTAACTGACTCACTCACTCATAAAAAACCTATAGCAACATCATCAGGCACCAAATATCAACCTCATAGTGGACTATGACTACACTAACTTGCAAATACAATAAATGTGTTACTTAAAAAAATTTCAAGTGTAATTTAGAGCTTGAATTTTATCCCGAGTGATCACAGAACTCGGCGCTTATAATAAGATATCCCATTCTTTTGTCGGCGAAGTCGCGCATTTAACTTGGCTCTCATTACAAAATACTGCAAGTACATATCTTCATCATGATAATCCCTTTTCACAGCCACTGCCAGGTACAAATATCTATTTCATGCATTGTTTTTTTTTTTTCATTTGTTGCCTAAGATGGCAATACTCATTCTACGATACAACTCGTAGGTCGAGTAACTGTTCATTTAGTACATAATAATACTAAATTTAGTACATAATAATACCATAATAATACTAAGTGTATATTTATTTATTTAATATAAATAAATATATATATACGTTTAGTATTTGTATATTATTATTTTTTTAAATTTTTAATATATCTATAATGTGTTAAATATAAAAATATAGATAGTACAATAGCTATTGCGATTGAATTGCGCCATTTTTAAGTTATTCCGAGAAAATCGAGTGTTGAAACAAATCGTGGGAGCTGCGAGTTGTTCCACGTTGCTACTAGTTAAGTGAGTTGAGTACAAAAATATTAAATATTGTCCTAATAGGATTTTTAAATGTAACCTATCGAAGTATTGTGTCTTTTTTACGTTTAATAATAGTTTACCTTACCTTGAATCATTGCCCTTCTTAGTTGAGGCCTATTGCTATTTGTCATATATATATCCGTACTTGATAACTAAGTAGAAGAATTTTGAAATAGATATTTTATTATATTAGAAAAATTTGTACAGTACTAAAAAATCACTCACTAAAGATGAGTATTTTAAGACTGCATCATAGACACAAAACATGGAAATAAAAAAGAACAAACTTGCATATATTTTGGGAGTAGATGTTTACGTCACAGTGTAAAGCAAAGCATTAATTAAACACAGTTAATATTTTAAAATAAAGATTATCACCTTTTTATTCAAACCATCATCAAGTGATCTAATCATCAAACAAAATTATTTCGAAATACTTCACGAAGTATTAACAAAACAAATGCTGTATATAAAAAATATATACAACAATGCTACAGTAATAATGTGATTGTAAATATTGTATTATAAATTTTTCTACTCTTTAAAAAGAATTTTTATTTAGAAATATTTCGTATCAAACAAAATATAATACACAGTTAAACTATTTATAAAAAAAGAAATTTAAAATGTCTTACAAAAGGCATATGATATACTTATACAAAATTCACACGCACAAGTCACATTTTCATAGGGAACTTCGAAACGTTATATAATTCGAGAACGCATTTTTGTGTAGAAAGTATAAGTGAATGGAATAGAGTAATAGACCTTCAATATTTGCAGCGCACGCACCGAGACTTAAATCTTGAATTAATAATGTCATAACGACAGTTTTACGCCTCTATGATTATGTAAACGGCGATGATAAAAAAATTAAAGTTTTAATGTATTACTAGAGAGGTAGATTGCACTATAATATTATATTTATTTTATTTTATATAAATAATTTTTAACAGCTGTTTCTAAGTGCCTATTGGTTGTTTTTTAATATAATTGTACATTGGTTGATTTTGATAGGTAGATAATATATTTATAATGTTTCATTACCATTGTGCAAAGTTGTGAATTAATTTTTTTTTTTCTCAATAAATAAATATCTTTGTGTAAGTTAGAAATATAAAATAAAAGAAATATATAATTTGTGTTATTTTAGAACATTGAGGCCGTCGTGGCGCTGCGGCACTTGAGGCCTCTTTATTTAGTTAGGTACTTTTTCTAAAGTTATTAAGAATATCCTTTATTTACTTTCACTAATTTTGTTTACTTATTTTAATTGCTCAGATATTTTTTCTAATAATAAGAGTCCACTTATTATTTTTTTTCAGTTTATTTTGATTATTTAGGCTTATAATCTCGTATTGATCCTATTGAAAACCTGAAAATATATTCATAAATGTATTTAATTAATATTCACATAGTTCAAGCCGCGTCCGAGTGCGCTAGTTAAATATATATTTTGTATGTAAACTGATTAATTTTTTTAAAAATAATTATTTAATCTCCTTGAGCGGGGTTCGAAGCCAAAACTAGTCGCGTAGACTGGACTCATATGTATTCGTGTAACTATCATGTGAAATTTATTATAGTAAATTACATAATTAATAGGCAATTTATACCCACAGCTTGAAAAATAAAAATTCAGGCGTAGTTGTATACTAACAATATATAATATTAGCGGCAGTATTACGTGCCTGCGACATTATTAGCAAATATAATTTTTACAAGTCTAATTTGTACATGCACACAACACATTTATTATGTATTACTTATATATGTATATACAATTTACAACAACTTTTTTGTATTACATTACGTAAAAACCACGACAAATTCCGCTTACGCGACGTAAATTAGCAATCAAAACAATCTTTTAAATATTAATTATTGTGAAATAATTGAAATATTTCTATGAAGTTTTTAAAGAAGTTAAATATTTCTTTACTTTATATTTCCATTTTTCTTCGCTCTAGTGTCGAGGCTAAGCGCGGCGTTGAGTTCTGCCATTCACCACGCAATGCCTCTAGAATTCGGCAGAAAGTGGGGAACGGAGGGAGTGTCTTGATACCGAGGTGCCCTCTGCCTACCTTTCTGTGTTCGGGATACAGCGTGAAGCTTGAAAAAAATGAACGAAATTCAGACCATTATCAAATCAAAATTAATATTTTTCATTATTTGCTGCGTATACTTGCTGTAAGCAAAATTTTACCTTATTACAGGCTTTTATTTGTATGACGTTATACGATGTGAAGTTCGTCATCATTATCAAGGAGCGCGGTATCGCGCTCCGTCTGGCAAGTATGGCAGACGGAGCGCGATAGCGCACTCCTTATATACTTTAAAGTCGGGTTTTTGGAGTGGCGCGAAAACTATTTTCTGCCCCCATTTAAAACCTATTAATGATTTTATTTGACTTTGGATTTAACTCTCTGGCTCGGTGTCGGCCGAATAACCGAATAGGCCGAAATGCCGAACCACGGCGGGAAATTTATAATGGATTATATTATCTGTTATTATCTGTCTGCTGCTTCCCAGCAATAAAAAAATATAATAGGATTATGATACTTCTTATATTACATTCTAAAACAGAATTTCTTTAGTATTAGAATTATTAACCTTAGTAAAGATGTTAATAAAAATATCGTTACGATAACAGAATCAAGAGTACTTAGTCCTTGTGTAGAACATATTTAACGTACAGCACACAGAACACTCACTGTAGATTAAGTATTGATTAAAATTATCTTACGAGGCGGGTAAGATCACGTCACGGCTTATCATCAGTATCTATGTCTTGACATATTACTTTGCTATAACGACGTAGTAGTGATGTGACATCATTGATGACTCGGAAAAGCCCTGTTGTGCACATGCGTACAACAGACACATGTCGCTCCGACGCCGTGCGACAGAGTACGAACTACGAGTTATCGAGGCAGTGTCAAACCGCAGACGTCGCGCACCGGCCGGCGGGCATGGTCCACGAAAAGCCTTATTTGTGAAATCATTTATATAAAACTCGGTTTTCTTGTAATCATGACATAAAAATATTATATAAAACAAATTTATTTTAAAATAATAAATTATGCAAAACTTTTAAGTTTGTTTAAGTGATCTCGAATGAGTGAATCAAGTTGTGATTGTGGGATTGTTTTCATACATTGTTTGTTAAAACGGCAATTTTATGGTAATATATATTTGTGTATGATGCCAATAGGCCAATGCCAAGTTTAAAAAGTGTTCACTATCTTGTCAGAAAAGTGTCAACAATCAGAGTGATAAATGTTGAGGTATTACCGGTTTACGTATACGTCGCGTTGCTAACACAATGTCGATATTTCGTCTGCTGCTAGGCAGGGTTCATTTGGAAAACCAATTTGAAAATTATAATAATTATATTTCTGCAACATAATAGTATTTATTTACTTAAAATACAAAAACGGATATCAAAATTACGTAAAGTATATCTTCAAATGTCCGATTTTCTATATGAATTAGTAGTGGAATCAAAATTTAACAATGAAAGTGTAAATTATTATATTAAATTAAAATATTTGAATTAGGCAGAACAGCTCCATATGTATGTTGATCATGTATATATATATGGTAATGATCTTACAAAGCGAATAATTTGCTGCAAAAATCTACTTGATGGTTTATATTAAATTATATAAAATTTATTAAACATGAAGGCATAAGATTTTGGAAGAATACGGGTGTAAACAAAAAATACTCACCTGACGAAAGTGCCCGCACCACCTGTCCGATATTATAACTTTATTAAATGAACTGTTCTACAATGCATTACGACTCAAAATTGTCTCACAGTTATTTAAGGACAGTTAAATTATATGCATCTGTCACGCCAGGTGGGCCTTTATCTGTTAAAAATATGTTACTCAAGTTTAACTTTGTTAGCATTTGAAGCCCGTGTGTTTGAATACATATAATTTTATTTTAAAAAATCATTTAAAGTTTACCAAAAATGAAATATTCATTTTATTTTTTTATTGAAATCGTTCAAATTCTTTTATATTGCAGCGTATTCGATCTATCATTTTCTGTTCTGCTCTTCTATGTATTTACTGTATTACTGACAATCAGAATTATATACAAATTGAAAATTTTTGCCACATATATAATGGTCTAAAACTACGGCGTTCCAAATATTGGGCTATCGGGTATTGGTCATTTAATTTTTATCCAAATATCTACTATTTTTAAGCAAAACAAAAAACTTGAGGAAAATGATTATGTGTTTTTTTCGTATCCTCTGATTATCTCGTCTCTTTAATGAATTGAAAAAAAAAAATTATATTAAATGAGTGTTATTGTAACTTCTACATTTTTTGAGATATATTATGAGATAGATTAATATCTAATTTAGTGTAATTCTATAGCAATTAAGTGTAATTTGGATTTGTGATATTTGGCTTTTATTTATTTCACCAGAAGAGCAAGCAGGTAAAATATAATTGACAATGATCTCTTATATCACCTGTTACAACTTATCTTCGACAAGACTGTCATAATATTATACAGTTGCGACTATGTAATATTACGCAACATGAGGCAAATTTTCAAGCAATGATAAGAAATAGACGATAATACGTTTATTATTGGACGATTTGTTACACAGTTTTCATTGCAAAATCTATACAAACATAGGTATTTAATTCGATTAGAATTACGAAACTAAGTAGATAAGTCCGTATAAGACGCAAGGTAACTTGTATATACTGCACCGCTCCCTTCCCCAATTGCCCAATTTCCTCTTTTAGATGTCGACCCACTTCTTGTTGTTTGGATATTTCTTCAAATATATTTTTACCTTTTATTATTATTTGAATACAGAATTCATTATTCAATGCAAAATTGTCATCTGATATCTTAGCGTTGTGTAATTCCTATGCGGTTACGATAAAAGAGACAAGCTAGTAGCTCTCCAATGAGGATATCCCCTTTATTGTAACTACACATGCACGTAGTACCTATTTATTTACGTGTTAATATATGTGTTATTTGTGAATAATGATTTATTCATCTAGTTACAAAACTTAAATTTGTATTAGTTAATCATCTTCACGCTGTATCCTGCACTCACCAGGGTAGGCAGAGGGAACCTCGTGTTAAGACACTCTGTTCCCCACTCTCCGCCCAATTTCGTATTGAGAGGTGGAATTATTAGTTAGTCTGTTAAATATAATGCAGTTTTCTTTTGTGAACAATTTCTCATTGCTATTTCTCATTATCTCTTTAAAAATGTAACAGCACATAAAAGGAAATTCGTAAACAAAGAAAATGAAAATATACCAAAAGTCAGTATTCATTTAGATGGCTAAACTTCGTGTGATTGCTATGCTCAAGTGTAGGTTATCAAACTATAATAAGTAAGTCTTCAAAACGGTATTTCCAACCTTATCACCGACTCTTTGGCCTAGACCTTGTAGTTTGGAGTTGTATTTTTTTACAATATTTAAATAAATGTTACTTAACCTTGTCTTAAAATATGTAAAGCTTATTCATTTTTATCTTTTAAAAACAACTAAAACACTAAAGACTGCAAATATAGTTATTTGTATAATGTGGGAAAATAATTAAAATCTATACAATTCAGATAATTAACAAAATATATGATTTAAAACACGTTTTAAACTTGGCTGCGGTACTCCGGCTGTTATAGTTGGTAATCAAGTTAATAATCAAGTGAGAAGAAATATTGGAATATCTGGTGGATATAATGGATGTGTCACACTGTTCTCGAGACGATTAGTCGGCGTTAGCGTAGATAAGCGATGATGGTGCGGGGGTGTACGGGTGGGGAGTTCCGACACTCGTTGGCGGAGCGCACCAAGGCACTGGCGGCCAAGTGCCACGCGCTGCGCTCGCCAGCCCACCAGCGCGACTCTCGCAGCTTGGACCGCAGACGCACCAGAAATCGCAAATCTCAAACGCGATGGTACGTCAAGGTTAGTTGCTATCCTGGTCAAAACCTATTACTATTACAATCATTTACAATGGTGTGCGAGCCTCGTGACTATGGACGGTCCTTCATGTTTGACTTTTGGCATGTTTTTTTTTGTTTAATTTGTGTTGTTTAAATTTTAAAGAGATAAAGAGAATTAGCAATGACAATTTGTTCATAAACTTTTAATTTAAAATATTAGTAAAACATTACATGTATGTAATTAAGTATATACATATAATGTCTCTCATGTGTATTTTTTTTCGTGTCAATAAAGGAAATTGATGTATCTTATCCATCCATATATCATGAGGACGAATTTATGCCAGTTGTGCTTACAATTTTATTGTTCTATTTATTTATAATTTAATTGAATGACATTGATATGAAAAGCATGCATATAACCATTAATATAAAAATAATTCATATTTCCTATTGGAAAAACGTATATCGATAATCTCTTTATACATGTACAGCATATTTACTTAGTAAATGTACATTTGCCGATTGTTTAACGCGTCCCAAAGATATCTTCTATATTGTTAATAATGCAGGCCAAGGCTTCAAATAATGGATCTGGTTAAACATTAAGCAAAATATGTATTGCTAGATATCTACAATCGTTTGGAATCGGGAATAAATATGTGATTGGTTTTATAATACATATTAATTAACAATTATGCAATACAATACCTAATTATATTACGTATATGGTTTTAAGATAGATCGTCGTAGCGCAGCGGCACAAAGGTGCGACTGTAACGCGACGGTTGTGGGTTCGATCCTCACTTGAGGAAGTGAAATATTTATTTACGTTTATATTTCCATTTCTTCGTTCTGGTGTCGAGGCAAAGGGCAGCGTTGAGTTCTGCCACTCAACACGCAATGCCTCGAGAAATCGGCAGATAGTGGGGAACGGAGTGTCTTAACACTAGGTTCCCTCTGCCTACCCTGCTGTGTGCGGGATACAGTTTGAAGCTGATATCGTTTTAACAAACTTTAGTTAAACAATGCAGAGCATTGTATCAAAATCGTGAAGGACAATGAAATGTGATTTAGCAAGCAGTGGCCTCTGCTCGTAGAGCGTCTAAGTGGGATAGGTCGCGCACTTCTAGACATGGGGTCGTGCTCAAGAGCCGTAGTCTACAGCACGGCGCTACTTGAGAGCTTTTTGAAGCGATTAAAAACCATTAGAGGTAATCTCGCAATTAATAATTGTAAAAATATTTTTTTTATTTTTTATTAGTTTTAAAATTACATTTCAAGAAATTTTAATGTTAGCAATTTATATAATTTAAATTTATTTCATCTAAGTTTTCATTATTTTTCACTTCATTTTAACCATTTTTTTCATTTTAATCTATTCTTTGTACTTCTAGGGCTTTATGATTCATTATTTCAATATTTTTTTAAATTTTGAAACTTAAACTTTTATGAATGTTACATAATCAAATAGTACTAAATTTATGCAGATTTATAACTTGTATATAAAATTTGAAAAAATATTTTTTATCGAGAATACTCTTTAAACAATGAAGTAGACATTGTAAACATTTTCGTTGTTCTAAACACAACGTATGAATCATCGTGCCATGTCATCCGTGAAACAAGGTAGATTCTTGCTAATTACGTACCGCAATTACTGTGTCAGACACAGATTACTGTGTGTGTATGGCATAAAGGAAATACGTATATCAAATGTATGTCCAATGAACTTTTTTTTTTCAGCTTCACGCTGTATCCCGCACACAGCAGGGTAGGCGGAGGGAACCTCGGTATTAAGACACTTCGTTCCCCACTTTCTGCCGAATTCTGGAGGCATTGCGTGGTGAGTGGCAGAATTCAACGCCGTGCTTTGCCTCGACACCAGAGTGAAGAAAAATGGAAATATAAACGTAAATAAATATTTCACTTCCTCGAGTAGGAATCGAACCCACAACCGTCGCGTTTGCGGCTGGCACCCTTGTGCCACTGCGCCACCACGGCCTCCTATGAATATATTATATTATCATAAATATTTAGAAAAAAATAAATATAACCTCGTATTAACCTACTAAGAGGCCAGACGTGGTGCAGTGCACAAGCGTTAATTGTAAACGCGATAGATCGTGGGTACTATTCCCACACGATGGGAATGTAATGTCGAGGCAAACCGCGGCGTTGAGTTCTGCCTTCGGAATTCAGCGTAAAGTGGGAGGCGGGGTGTCTTAACACTAGCGTGCCTTTGTCTATTCTGCGTGCGTGATACTGCGTGAAAAAAAAATGAGTAAGAACTGCCTACTATTGCGTACTACTTGCAAATAGCAACTTATGTTTCATAAGTTTTACCGTAAACGATTTTAGTCACTTTGACAAACGTTTGAGCAATTAAAGGAATATTGATTCAAATGTAGAAACATGTAATAATTAAATTAATAAGTACCTACACAGTTTATTGCCTTAGAATGAACTTGACGTCATCCCTATACGCGGGACGACGATCTCTGCGCTATCGATTGCGAGTGTGGAGTGCGACGACCTTAGTTCTGCTCAGCTTCTGCTCAGCTGATTTTATTGTTTTCACCAAAACTTAGCTCTGTATAATGTATAGCTAGTTTTACTATCATAGTCAGATACATTTACATTTTTTCTTAGTAAGGTTAATTAACAATTTATCTTTAATTTTATCTAACTTTTTTTTCTTGTAAACTATTTTACAGATTATTAAACTGTGTACTTTTCAGCGTGATTTTTTATTTTGTTAAGACAACATTTAAATGTAAAGCGTATAGTTAGCGAGAAAGCGGATTAGATATTAGATTTCCTCGTGGCGTCAAGTATTAACTTGCTATAGTAGTTGGTTGGTTACCGAGTAGCAGTGAGTGAAATCGTGTCATTACCTTTAATAACATCTATGTACGCGAACCTTTTAATATAAATGTTTATTGTAACTAAAATATTGTAAAAATATATAATAATTAATTATCTAAATTGTATGGACTTAGTATTTAAAAATTGGAAAAATATTATGAGCATTTAAATTTTTGAATACCATAGACAAAGCGCTAGGTCTAAAGTAGAGAGTATAGTATCTTGGCACGTTCCTCCTGCGTGCCTCGTTCTATGTACGAGATGTTTATGTTTTTTTTAAAGTATTTTAATCGCTTTCGAAAAGAATCTTCTATGGTCAGATTTTTTTTTTAAATTCCTGCCTTTTTTTGTAATTACTGCAACACAATATTTAATATGCTAATATTGATGTCAGTATAAGCATTACATATAAAATGATTGTCGTCCAAAGTAACGTCGTCGCTAACTCACCTCGCAGGGCTCTTCGAGTTGACCGAGCGCGTCGGTCACGCTTGTGACCACTTGAGTGCCTGCGCTATCACCAGATTGTATGGTAATATAAATATTATCGTACAAATAATTAACTAACAGTAGTATATGTTTACTACAAACTACTTAATTTTAGATTTAGTTTGGATACAAAAAATAAACATATATAAACTGTCATCAAAAAACGATAATTTCCGTAATTAAAATGAGATATGACGTATTTTGTATAAATATTTTCATTTTTATTCTTGTTTCTTGAAAATGATGTGTCAACATTATTTTTAAGAAACAAGAAGAGAAAATCTTTTATTCAAATTTTGCTTATCTTATAGATATTGTTATTTTTATCATTTATTTATTTAATCATGATTAGTTTATCTTCCCATAGCAAATATTGATGTTGTCAATGAGTCAGATAAACGATCATAGATAAAAAAAAAGTCATAGCTCAAATTCTATTTTTATTACCTCTTGGTAAACTGTAACAAAATTACATAGAAATATTATTTATTCAATCGCTCTTTATTGTAAGTTTTATTTTAAAGAGAGTATTATTTATGTGAAACACATAATAGTTGGTTATTTCCAACATGGGGAATGTGCAAGCTTTATTGCAAACCGCTAAAACAATTTCGTTCGGTAGCTGCAACGGCGGGCGCTTATAAACCTCGTTATGGAGGAATGGGGTGTTATGGGTGGAGACTGCCATTCGTAGAATCTGCTTTTTATAGAACTACAGTACCGCTTTTATTACTGATCGATATTCATCCTTGTTATGGAAAGCTCCCAATAGCTATTGACCTTTAAATAAACCTTTAAACGGGTTGTATTTTATACAAAGTTATAAAGGAAAGAGGCTTTCAAGTGGTGTGTTCAGAAATACTTGATATAATATTATGTGTTTGTATGTACTTGAATATAGATAAAATTTGAGTATGTATATATATGTAATAGCAGCAAATTGAGTTACATATAGCAAGGTAAAATTAATTCGACCTTGTTTTCAGTATACTAATTAAAAAAAATTATTAAGCGTGACATGCCATAATACTCATTATTACAGTGTACTAACTCTAGTTTACTTCCTACCAATTTGTCAGGTAATGATATTTTAACTCTGAAACTGCTACATCGATGTTTCGTTGGACTCGACACTTCGTGTTTATAAGAAGATATTTAGCAATAACATCTATATGTAATATTATTTTATAAACAGAATTGTGTATGAACGCTGTTCACGCTGTATCCTGCACATAGCAAGGTAGGCAGAGAGAACCTAGTTTTAAGAAGCTCCGCTCCCTATATTTTCTCTTTTCTTTCTCTCTTTTTTTTCTCTTTCGCCGAATACATTTAAATATTTAAAAGTATTCTTTCATTTGTTGTGTTCATGTACACACTTGTACCCCTGCGCCACGACTGGCCTTGCCTATGTACTGTATTTGATAATGCAGGTGACTAGACTGTCGTCTGTATTGAATGTTTATCAATGCCGTCAAAGGCTGCGATAGGTACGAAGTTTCCGCGTCGTTATTGTGACATTCGCCGGCGCACTGTATTTTGCTCGGTATAAATGAAGTTGACCTTGCTATAATTTGCTAACTGCTATCGTGCTCTGCTGTTTATAATGGTAATTATTAGACTATGTCAGTTTTGGATACCGAGTTTGACGACTGGATAATATAATTACTATTTATTAATATATAATTCCATTTCTTTGCTCTAAGTCTAGTATCAAAGCAAAAGCCCAGCCCTGAGTTCCGCTACTCAACACGCAATACCTCGAAAAGTTCTGCGGAAAATGGGGAACGGGGTGTCTTAACACTGATTTAAGATTTTTTTAAATTTTCTATTCCATATCCATGTACGAGTACATGTACTCGTATATAGGTTAAATGGAATTTGTAACTGGAAAAAACTTTCGCATATAACTGTTTAATCATTAAAACCAGTTGCAAAAGTTGTTAGAAAGTTTTGATGATAAAGCTCGATTTTATGTTGTTTTGCTTTATAGAATAATTAATTATGAAATTATTGAATATTCTCGATGCAAAAATATAAAATAAAATAAAATTGAAGAGCAAGTGTTATAATTAAAAATATATAACGAAAATATTAATGTACGTAAATAGATTACATGAAATGTGATTAAATTTTACTTGTTTCACATGAAAATAAAAAAAAATAGCATTTCGTTTTAGTTTAAGTATTATCAATCATATAAGAAACATATATTATATAAGAAACATATATTAATGTTCACATTGATAATAATTAAAATTATTACATTGTCATATTTTTAGAAACTGGAAAATGGCGTCAGTGTGACTCCAGACCGCCGTGTTAAAATATTCTATCCATTTCCACCCATTAAAGATATATTACTTGTGGGTATCTATTATCACTTCACACATTTTCATATATCATTAGCGATTCTAATAATATACTCCCGCCAATAGCGAGCGGTTCGATATGCTTCACGTTTTAACGTTACATTACTTAAATCTGTTACAGGGCTCTCTATACAATTATCTTAAAAACCTTTTTAATTTAATATGAATAGTACACATAGATTATACAATTAGTACGATCTATATTGTGGAATCGCAATAAAAAATATAACTATACAAATTATATCATCGACTGACGATACAAAAGTAGAATAGTATGTCGATTGCTTTAATCAATTAGATCTGGTAGGATTGGTGGAGTTCATAATTAGTCGAAGCAATATAAATGCCACCATATACCTAAACGTGATTCTTTTTGTATTCACATTCAATAGATTGTAAATATACTTTGGTACTTAAATAAAAGTCTAATTAATGTATGTTATTTATTATTGTTCGTTAATAATTTATAATGACATTAAATTCGTTGTGTTTTATGAACAGAAAATTAAAATATTATATAACTTTACATAGAAAACTGAAGGAGATTTAACCATTACTGTGTGAGAGTCGATCTCACAATTTTAAGGAACTACTAGGGAATTGTAAGATACACTTCCCAGCTAAGCCACGTTATATACATATATTATATTATATATAAATAGGCTACATTTAATTGGAATAAAATTAAAAATTTATCGCAACTAGGTCGTGAAATGAGACAAATAAAGCTATTTTTGATGAAAACGGAAACAAGAAGGAAATTAACCGGTGCGCGAAGAGGCGGCTACACGGCTGCGGGCGGCCCCATTTCATACTCGACCCGTTTCTCTTTTGACAAATGGACTAGGTCAGTTATTGCGTACATAAGGTGTACAAACACTCTGCATGTTGACGGGGGGTGCAGATGCGATTTCAAATTTATGTTCATAAATTTCGCGACAGGTTGAGGTCTCGATTCCCACTCGATTAAATCAAATAATCGTATTTCATATTTTGTTTTCTTCGCTTTGGTGTCGAAGCTAAGCGCGGCGTTGAGTTCCGCGATTCAACACGTAATGCCGCCAGGATTCGTTCGAATCAAAGACACGTAGGTGAGCGGGAATCTTAGTACTAGGCTCCCTCTGCCTATCCTGTTACATGCTAGATACATCGTGAAGTTAAAAAAAAAAGAAAAAAAGCAATGCGTGCTATGCAAATATTTATTTGCCGCTTTAGTGCTTTACAAACTTGCTGGTAGCAATAAACGTATCGTAATTCCATCTTGCATTTGAACACAACATTTTGAAGTCTACATTTGTAAGCTATTGTATTCAAACTCTTTGTTCTTATGCAAGTACCAAAAATTTCATAATGATCGTCCGATATGATTACACTAAAAAGTGGATAAATATTTATGCATAAATTGTACATACATACATACATACAGTATTTAATAAAAATATCTCTTAGTAATATACAATTATGTAGATAGATAGGTAAGTATAGTATATATTAACATTTTCTTAAGTATGACGGAATGATGATTTAATACACGCACACTAGCTTTGTTTCCTTTCATAGTCATGGTTACCACCTTTGAGATGCAAGCGTCATTCATGTGTACCATCGGAGTTTTTCACCCGATCTCTCCACTAGAGAGCAGTCGTCCGCGTTCACGCTGAGCGTCGCGCCGCGCCTCTACTACTATACTTATGTGCTCGGTTTCGTATTTACAAAGTATTTATCAACAACGCTGGATTTTAAAGAATGTTCTAGTGTGTATGCTATTTGAGAAACAAACGTTGAAAGTGTTTTTATATTAGTATTACGTTTACAGTGTTGTTATAATAACGATGTATAGTGGAATTTACTACATATGTACCTTACAAATTAAGTTAATATTAGAGTGTATATGATTATTCTAAATTACAAATGAACACTATTGATAAGTATAAGAAATGAATGATAGTTAACCGACGTTCATCAGTCGGTTACCTAGGAAATAAACTGTGCCGGCTAGTTTCTGCAAGTGTGCCACGCGAGTGCGATTTCACCCGCGTCACGCACATTCGTGCTCGCAAAACAGTTTACTCAGTAGACGTTTGAACCAAATATAATGACATTAGCATGAACAGCTATATAGATATTGTATGAAGTGGTGTGTGATAGTGAAAGTGATCGCGATGCCCGCGCTCAGCTGAGCAGTGAGCGCTGACGTCGCGTGACGTCGCGCCATGGGCCATGTGGAGAATATGCGGAGTCAGTAAGGCTCAGCCTGTGCTATTCTCCAGTGGCTTTGACGATGATTATGTAAGGATTGAGTCACATAATATACCTACTTTACTTACATATTCAACACTCGTCATTAATAATACGTGGATATATTTTAATTATTTGTTGTAGATAATTGGGGACTTTATATAAAGATCTTATCTTAGATACCTTTCATAAAGTAAATTGGTATTAATGGTATTAGATATAGGTCCACGTTTATGTCAATTTTCTATGTATGTATTTTAAGGTCCAAGCGTGTGACTGTAAATGCGCTCTGGCATCCGCTTCGTATCAAGGCAAAATGCGGCGTTGAGACCTGCCACCCAACACACAATGCCTTAAAAGATCGGTTTATTATTATAACTTAAGTGGTATTTAGCAACTGTTAATGTGTTCCAGCAGCCGACATGGCGATTGTGGGGCGAAGAACGGGTGGACGGTGCAATATATACAGTCTACCTCAAGAAGGTGCGTTACCATCGGCCGACGCGCTCTGCTTCTAGTGTGAGTTTCACTAATTCATCTACTATATATACCTATTACGAAATATTAATGCCGTAAATTAAAACACAATAAAAGAACTTTGCACTTTAAGTTTTGGAAAGCGTGAGATAGGAGGTTTGTAGAAATTCTGTAATAGCCGGCTTTAAGCCACTTGAGACACTACTAAGATAGGCATTACACGAAGTGCTCAGACTGCCTTTTATGTCTGATTGTCGTAACTCAATTTCGTTTTAATTATATATGTCTAGAAAATTTATAATTAAAGTAAGATAAAGTATTTTTATTATATTTTTATAGAAGAAGAATAACATGATATACACATATATATTATAAACTATTTACAACAAATTTAATAATAATAAATAATAACTGTTTTTTAATATTTCATTTTATAATATTTCATTTACCATTGTATTGTTTTTAATATTAGTTCCACAGATAAGAAATATACAGTAGAAGTTTTAATTCGAATATGACTACAGCCAACATCATAACCACAAACAATGTTATCAATATCGTCTGAATCATCGACGTTATTCAACTATTTTACCAATAAGTAACATGCCGTTAGTCATAAATATTTTCCGCACCAATGAGTTATACGCGATTATTAAAACTATAAATAATTTGATTTTATTAATTTAAAAATATTATTAATCTCGTAAAATTTGGCGAGTTGATATTATAAACAAATATATTTTTTTACTACTTTTGTAAAGGTTTGGTCTCTAATATTATTTTTCATCTGTGTTGTAATTTAATTCGTCCTATATAATAATATTCTGATTCTTTCCTGATAAAGTGGCTCCCTGAATTTTAAGTGTTTGTTTATGTTTATTACTTTACGTTAACGTTTTTATAAGTTTGATAAATAAACGTATTTGTAACCTTAGGTACTACATTTTTTTAAAGTATATATTTATAGTGTGTATGTAATACATATAAAGTGGATGTAATTGATCTGTTGTTCTCGAAACGATTTAGTAGATGGATCTCAGACTAAGTATACAATCGAGATTCTCTTTTCAATTTTTTATAACTGCAATATAATTTTAAATGCAATATTAAATTGCGTAATATCTTTAAACTCATTGTTCAGCCCGTTGAGTCTTTCTGTAGAGACTATAGGTACATACTCTATGTAATAGAAGCATTACTAATATTTCCTTTTATGCTCCACTAAAGCGTAAAGCTTATGAAAACAAATACCACAATAGATTTAAGGGAAATGTAGAAATGACTATATTCTTATAGTTACTTGAGCATAAAGATTGATTTTTTATTTAATAAATAAATACTTACAATATTTTTAAAATTACATTTCAGGAATCCGATGATGAGATTTCTCACTTAGAGTGGGAAACGGTGCGTGTGCGTTTTGTAAAAGCGGGGACAGTAGAGAGGCTGGTAGAGGCCTTAGCTACCGACGATGGCGAGCTTGAGTCCACTTATGTCAATGTGTTCCTTGCTACGTATCGGTAAGTGGCACTTGTTCATTAAATTTCTGCTTGAATGTACGAAGCTCGTGAAATGAAAAATGATTTTTTGCATACAAAAGTGCAGAAAAGCATTAGATATTTTAGCTTTTTGTCGTAGTGGATATAAGACAAAGATATTATTTCAGAATATTTCCTTTTTTTGCTTTAGTTTAGGTTTTACTGTGAAATGACAATTAAGATCGAAATACTTGTATGCGACGGGTGGAGGATAGTATTTTGCGTCTAAGGATAAAATAATGATTTTTGTCACACATTAAAATTTATTTAATTTGACATGTATAGACCCAACCCAATTTTTCGAAGAACTCCAGCTAGAAAACAAACTTTAAAATAAAAATATTATCTTGGGGAAAAGTGGGACATTTGTCTCTGGAATTTTTAGTAACTTATTAAAAAAGATAAGAAATATTAAAAAAGAATTACCTAAGTGCGTGGCATAAAAAGTGCGTGACACTTAAATTTGCGGCTATGAATTGGTACGTCCCTTCATAATGGGGACGTTTGGCAACGCTGGTCACGATATTCTAATAATACACAAGTAATATTCTAGTTTACTTTTATTATCGCTTTTTATATGATTCTTATTATTTTATATTATTTTTTAATTTTTTACAGCTCGTTTGCAGAATGTAGTCAAGTATTGGATCTGCTATTACGACGATACGAAGCTTTGGCCGCAGAAGATGTGCTCCCCGCAACCGTCGATACCTCACAGCAACATAGAAAGTTCGTACACGTCCACGCTTTTCATACTTTATTGCACTTTCTTTCCGCTCATTGCTTAGACAGCTCATAATAGCGTACACATATTGCAGAGTGTTTGTTATGTACAATACGGCGATACATTTTAGAAAATAAATATGTTGTATATCGTTTTAATCCAAATAATTAATAATATTAATAAAAATATTAAACAATCTGCCATTTGCGTGGCAGTTTAGGAATATCTTTGTTTAATGAAGTTTACATGAAATACAATCTTAATAATACAAAATAAAGTATTCAAAAATTAATTCAGATAGAAGATAGTAGATGTTTTACATTCATTTATACATTACTAGCGGCTTCGCCCGCTTTATCTTAAGTTTATAATATAACCAAATTTAACATTAATTATATTTGATGAATAATATGAAGTAGGAAGTAGGATATAACGATGCGATAATGTTGTAGGACTCTGGTGGCATGTCTCCACGTATGGTTGGACACCTACCCGGAGGACTTTCGTCAATCACCGCACCACCCTGCACTGCAGCAGCTTCTCGCCTTCACTCAGCTTCATTTGCCTGGTTCTGAGCTACATTCGAAGGTCATTACATTTTATAATTTTTAAATAGTATTTTTTTCCGCCACTCGCCGTATCTTAAATGTGAGCGAGAAACGAAACGAAAAACGGTGTGTTAACACAAGATTCTCTTTGCCTTTTTCTACTATATTCAGTCTTAAACTAAAAAAAGTGTCGCTTAATATGTAACAAAAGCAGTTAAGTGCTAGTCGGACTTGCCCGCTGACGTTGCGTACCAATTTCAGGATACATACTACTTTATACAACGGATACTAGTTTATATATTATAAAATGTACTTAACATTGCTAAAACATGCCACAGGTGTTGCAGAAGCTAGCAGTATTCAGTGCTGAACGAAATGGGTCCATAGCGGGCGGGGTGTGCTTGGCGGCCGGCATGCGAGTGCCGGCTCACCACACCAGCACGTACCGCCTGCCGCACGTGCCGCACCGGCACTTCGCCGAGCAGCTCACCCGCATGGACATGGAGCTGTTCAAGAAGCTCGTCCCCCACCAGTGCCTCGGCGCTGTGTGGTCTCGGCGCGACAAGGACCGCTCGCACGACGCGGCCACCGTGCTGGCCACGGTCAACCAGTTCAATGCCGTGTCCTTCCGTGTCATATCCACGGTGCTGGTCGAGCCCCAGCTCCGCCCTACCGACCGTGCCGACATCCTCGCCTCGTGGCTCGACATCGCTAGAGAACTGAGGGTGCTCAAAAACTTTTCTTCTCTAAAAGCCATAATTTCCGGGTTGCAGAGTAATAACGTGTATCGACTTAAAAAGACGTGGGCTCTACTGTCGAAAGAGAAAACGGAACTGTTCGACGAGCTCGCGAGGATATTTAGTGAGGATAACAATAGATGGGCTCAGCGCGAGTTGTTAATGAGGGAGGGGACGGCCAAGTTTGCGGACACCGTCGGTGAAAATGATAGACATTTGCAAAAACTTTTACACGAGCGGGGCTCACCGGGCGTCAGCCACGGCACTATTCCCTACTTGGGTACATTTCTAACTGATCTGACGATGATCGACACTGCCATTCACGACACCGTGGCCGATGGGTTAATAAACTTTGATAAAAGACGAAAAGAGTTTGAGGTTCTCGCGCAAATTAAGTTATTACAGGGTGCTGCGAATGCTTACCACTTACCACCTGACCCAATGTTTGATAGATGGTTCGATTCGGTTATAGTGTTGGATGACAGAGAGGCGTACCACTTGTCGTGTCAGATCGAGCCGGACCCACCGAAGGATCGACGACAGAAAAAAGTGAACGAGAATAATAATCACGGTCACAGGAAGAATGATTCTATAGCCAGCACTAGTTCTAGCAATAGCTCGCAGTTTTACTGTGAGACCGACGGTGTTACGCATGCTTGGAAGCGGGATAGCTTGGAGCGGAGGATTTCACCGACGAGGCTATCTCACGGATCATCTTCATCTTCTCTACCTTCATTGGACGTGTCCTTGTCGAGTGCGAACAGTGGACAGAAGCAGTCGAATGGCAAACTGGTGGCCAACAGTCCAGCTCACGCTAACACGCGAAGCGGTCCCGATTTTTATATAATTCGAGTAACTTACGAATCGGATAACGTGGAAACAGACGGAGTAGTATTGTATAAATCGATTATGTTAAGTAATAATGAGCGTACGCCGCAAGTGATACGTAATGCGATGCTCAAGTTGAATCTCGACGGTGATCCTGATGGATATACATTAGCTCAAGTTTTGCCGGAAAGAGGTACCTTTATATCTTTATTATGCGCTTTAAATACAACAACCGACCTACACGTGGCTTCGCCCACTTAAACTTATTGTTATTTTTTTCGGCCAACTCATACGACAGTTTTACCTTCGATCAATTATATAGTTGATCGAAGAGTTTTATATAACTTGCAACCTTTGTGTCATTCTAAAGTACAAGCTATAAAGTTTCATCAAGTGTAAAGTTTCATCAAAAGATTCCCATATTCAGGTGGACGGAGTAATCTTCACGAAGCTTAAGATTTTTTAAATATGTAATTTTAAATATAAATTATAATTTTTAATATAACAATATGAAGTATCGTTTCCTTCCAATCAGGGCCGTCGCCTATGAGCAATTGCCCCCGATTGACTTTTTTTGGACTTGTTTATATACATCTACCCTCTTTTACACGAGTACGCTAACAATAGAGCATATATAAATTACGATAAGACCGTTTTTAACTTTTTTACTATTTCTCACATTATCCCTAGTGGGGAAGGCGGAGAGAATGGAGCGCTAAACGTTACGGCAATAAAACATTATTAGCCCTTAAGCTTTTCAAAAGCTATTTTACATAACACTTATATTATTTGTTTTACAGAAATGGTTCTACCAGCGAACGCAAACGTTTACTATGCAGTAAACACTGCTTATAATTTAAACTTTATTCTGCGACCTCGCAAGAGCCATCAAGAAGAGATAATTGTCAACGGCAAAGCCAGAAACAAGAGAACCTGATTATACCTCAACATCCCTTCAATATGCTGTTGCCCATTAAAGTTATAAAGTGCTATCCGTGGTTTACAGAAGGGAAAAATTGGACTGAAACACTCATTGCTTGTACAAAATCGTTCATTAATCCCATTATATAGAGTTAATAAATTTGTGCCTGCCTCGTAATCATTAAATCGCATAACGCAGTCGCATGTAAATTATATGTATGTGTGTTTGTCTTTTTTTAATTGAGTATTTAATTTATATACATACTGTGATGTGTACTCGAATTTTCTCTTTAGAAAATTATTTATTACTATGTATTTATAATTTATATAAATTTGTTTTCAAGTTACTTAATATTTAATATAAATTTAATTAAAAAATATTTTTCTTAATGTTTGGCATATTGTATGTAATTGAGTGAAAGATGCGATGTTTGTGTGTACTTAGACTAGAAAAGAAGTGTTTTGGACGCTCTTAATATAAAAATAATAAAAATGTACCTAAATGTAAATATCATGCTCTCAATGCCACCTGTAATTTAAGTGTTATTAAAGTATACTTTGAATTTTTGTGATTGTCAATATATGTATATATTTGATATGTATTTAATTAATTAGAATCTCGTAAACTAAGGTTATTCTAGTAAAGCTAATACTAAGCCAAAGGCAAATAATTTAATGTAATAGCAAGGTGCTGTCTCCCTCTTGTATTATATATAAATTTAGAAGCTTTAAATTTTAACATCCTTAATCCGAATTTTGAATGATACTTAATAATGTAACGTTTTCTACTCATTTTTATATTACATTGGAGGGGATGAAGTCGAATATAGGTTAGTCTATTTATAACGAAACTAAATGAAAAGACTAATACAACCTGCTAAATTATTTGTGCACTTGTGTACCTTTTACATTACATCAACTGCATTTTGAAATATACAATGTGCCTATTCTAATATTAAAATTTTATATATCTATCTCACTGTTTTTGGGACATATTGATAATACTCTTTTAGAATAATAAGTGTTCATGTTACCCGCGGATGTAATAGTTCTGAAATGGTCAGGAATGGTGTAGTGTAACCAATATGGACTTACTGCAATAGTAGTTTAACCATTTTTAACTATATTCATGAAAATTCTAATGTAACTGTGTCATATTTAAATCAATTATATTGCCATATTATGAATGAAAGTATTCTTAATATATTTCGGTTATGCCACTATTGTAAATAAGTTCTTTAAGGTTCTGTAAATAATTGTAGTTTCAGCGTAACATCCAGCTCACCAGTGTCCCCACGTAATGTGTTATGCGGTCATATATTTTGTATAATAAAATATAATGATAATAAACATTTAGACTTTCATTGATTGAAATTTCTTAGAAATTAAATCATTTAGCTTCACGCTGTATCCCGCACACAGCAGGGTAGGCAGAGGGAACCTAGGTGTTAAGGCGCTCCGTTTCCCACTTTCTGCAGAATTCTGAATGTATTGCGTGTTGAGTGGCAGAACTTAACGCCGCGCTTTACCTCTAACCAAAGCGAAGGAAAATGGAAGTATAAACGTAAAGAAATATTTCACTTCCTCGAGTGGGAATTGAACCCACAACCGCCGCGTATACGGGCGACACCCTTGTGCCCTCGTGCCGCGACGGCCTTAATATTGCTGTAAAATAAAAACTTCACAAACAAAATAAAAAAAATCTTCTATTTTCAATTTAATTATTAGATGAACAGATTAACAAATAAACAATTTATTTTTTTGGGATGACGTGAAACTAATTTGCAATAAGGTTTAGAATAGTAATCTAAATTGTTGTGTAAGATATTCTTTTGTGACCATTTATCAGTTTTGGGAAACAAAAGGAATATTTGTACATTGTGGAAAATTATTATAATCTTTGGTAAAAATATTTTTGGTGATCGCCTAAATTATACCCTTTATAAATAATAATTCATTCCCCTTATTTGGAATCCAACCCGCAAACGTCGTTTAGTAAAGCTCGCCATCTACCGGTAAATGTTTTAACTAGAACAAAAATCACTTTTCGCTGCTTTCCTTCTGATGCCTTAACTTGGGAACAGTTAGTACTCTATAGAGTATATGTTCCTTGGTTGTTCTTGGTTCCTTCCGAGTGGGAATATATGATACAGGCAAATTTAATAATCTTAATGCGATATAAATAGAATAGTACCTACTATAAGGTACCGAAAATATGTTTAAAAGTGAATGAAATATTAATTATGAAAATGTTTCGTCGTTACTGTTCCGTATTTGTCTTTTAGTTGCGCTATTTATTAAATATAAATTAATATTACATATAATATAATACGTACAAACATATATATATATATATATATATATACCCTATCTAGTAGTTAAAATAATAAGAAGCTAAGACTATCCGCTAAACATAAATATTCATGCAAGTTTGACAGTTAAGAATGGTTATGTGCGAACTAAAGTAGCCTTTTAGGTACGTGACGCGCACCTGCGTGCCGCCACCGGTTGACAGCTGGCTGAAAATTTCATGGCCGGAGTATCGACTGAGAGAGGCCGAGAGGTCCGCGCAGCCGCGGCGCGCCCCCGCCCAGCGCTGCCACCCGTGAGCCCCTCACAACAACAACGCGCGCGCGACCGCCGCCCGCCGCTCGCCGCCGGCTGCGTGTGCAGTGCCACCACGTGAGCCCGCGGGCCCGATATGTGAATAATAAAGCCTTTGTGTCGCTCCCGTGCAGCCATGTCGCGTAACGAAGCGCGCAAAATGAAATAATAAGGTGAGCTTGTTTCATTTATGCCAATAATATATTCTATTTTAATTTATTTGTTTTCTTATTTTATTAAGAAAGTGAATCACATAAAAAATTGATATAAAGCCTGATTTGCGTATTATATACATGGTGGTTATATACATTTTTTGGCATTCATTAAAGCATGATATGTATAGATAGGTAACAGTATCGGTTAGTTGGTGGGAGCGGTCGATGTCTACGACGAAGCTCTACGACTGCCGCAATCTGATTATGGCACACCCACTGAAATATAAGACATGATAAAAGTGAAATCTTTTAGACAGAATTACCTTAACAATAATAAATATCTAGTATTTGTTGTGAAAGTTTAATGACGTCAATCATTCAGAAAATAGTCTTACCACGTAACTCGTAGTTAGGTGGAGGCTGCGTAGATGGTAGGATTACGAGTACGTTGATGTCAGACTAAATACATATATTTTATTATAATTTTGGCTTAAAGATTTTTTTTAATACAATAAAATGCTTGATGTAAATTAATTTTCACCATTTATTTATTTGAGAGTTGAATGTAAAATTTAAATCTTAATAAATCAAAGACCTATTGAATATTAAGCAATTACTTTGATGGTGGATTGGCGATGTTGCGAAAAAAATAACTTAAAGTGAAAAATATATTTTTTAAATTGGAATTAAACATAATTGTTGTAAATAAATTTAAATCAGGTATAGTGTACACATCTTAAAGAAAATTAAATGAAGAATGATGTAAATAAAAAATGTATTGATATGTAAAAGAGCGTGGCGTGCTTTTTGAGAAACCTATTGACCCTGCACTACCCTGCATACACTTCAAGCTTTTTTATATTAGAATACAGTTAAACAAATACAGTTAAATACACTGTAAAAATACAGTGTATTTAACTGTATTTGTGTGATATGTACTTCCAATAACTAATAAATTATTTATTCTATATATGGTACATTTATAGAGCATTTATGTTTGCAGTTATCTCGCGTACTTTGCGAGATCAGTATGAGACCTCAGCGAATAATCATGTTACAATACGATACTTCTTGAATGCCAGAACGAATGTCTGTATTTAAAATTCAAGCCTTTATTCGATTGCGATGAGGGCCTCATAAATAAAGATGTAATAACTATGAAAATATGTTTATATATAAAATATTATAGCTTTCAAAGTTGAAAATAAGACAATTTTTATTGTCATTTTAAATTGTAATTTATATACAAGCTCGCAACAACGCTTAATGCAGTAACTGGATTTACGCAAGTTTTACGACACTTTTGAAATAGAATTGTGGCTCTACGAATAGAAATTAGGCTTCTAAAAGGGACTGGAATGTCGTAAACAAAGCCATAAAAGCGGAGTGAATTTTTATTGCAGGACTTATGTAACCTTAAATAATAATCACTTGCAATTTTAAATATTTACTATATTATAACGTCGAGGATGCGTTTTATAAAATGAAGAAGGCATTGTTATTTTGTACTCAAGCGACACTGAATATATAAATTTAATGAATCGCTTTTTGCCTTTTTTTCTTTCTTTAGGTCTTCTACATATTCTATATACAATACCTTTGATCGCCAGTACCATTTATTATTTAGTCTACAATTAATATACTTAATAAGAGCGTAATAAGCTTACTTATATTATTACTTGTTTTTTTTTACTTTTCCTTGTATGTTTAATTCGTACAGACATAAAAAGTTCTTATTTTATGTATAAGCATATTGGTTATTTCAATTATTCATAGCGTTATACCTATTTTTTTAAGTAGGTACAAGTGGAATTGTGTATTGTGTTGCATAATGGAACAAATAAAAGGTTTTCATTAAAAAAAAAAATGTATGATCAATTAATCAATACAGTATATTGACGTTTAGTGACAATAACCAATCTTTTATGGTCCGGTGTTAGATAGATTTCGTCCGTTCCATTAAAATCTAGACACAAATGTACTCAAATAATATATTACATAATTAGATCCTGATAGCTAGGAGCTATCGTGGTACAGCAGTGTACAGTAGAAAATGTCAATTTATAAATAGGATGGACGGATGGTTTTTTCTTCATAATTGTCTATAATTTTCTTTTAAGTCGGGGCGCATAGCACTGTTATGATTTTTTTTATTATATAATTCAGATAAAATACTGTACAGTTTAAGAGAGGCAGATTGAAATTACGCCCACGCAAAAGAAATATTACGATATTTTAAATCAATATAATATATGTTTTTATTATATTATATTTATATACAATTAAGTAAAAAAAAATCTCTGAAGATAAAGTACAGTGTTTGTAGTTACCTACATATTTACAAATAAATATTTAATTAATAACGTAGCATTTGATTCCTTCATATTTAAAAAACTAAGTAAACTAACTTAACACATAAAATTTATTTAAATTGAATTATGTTCTAAAAATTAAATGTATCCACTTAAGTGTTTACTTTTAATAATATATATGGCTTCTCGCACTACTTGAAGTGTCAAGGTCAGAGTAAATGCAAAATATGTCACTGCTGTACAGGTATTCACGACAAAAATCATCGTCTAAGGCTAGTTAAGTTGTCCTCTGTGTTGATCCTATTATTAGGTTACATGTGTGATTTTACTTCAAATACGTCTTTTGTCATTATAGGGATTAGTGGAGTAACCCAGTATATCATTGGTTTCTCCATTTTTCTTACAATTGGAGATCATATAGAATGTACATCCTTATTATATTATTAAACCTATTCTTCTTGAGGAATAAGCTTACGAAATAAAGGTTATTTATAAAACCGTAAGAGGGTCGGTGTCTGTAATTTGAAGATATTTAAAAAAAAATTTATTGGGGACCTTTATTAACGTAATAGAACTCAAAACAATCCTCTGAGAGCGAGCCTAACTTGATCGGTTTTTTCTTAAATACACTTAAATAAATGATAGCACAGTGGACCCTATCAGTGCAGAAAATTTTAAATTTAGACTCTTAAAAATATTTCATTGAACAGGTATTTCATGGTTTGTTGGAATTCACCTCCTAAGCTGAAAATATAATCATAAACATTTAATAAATATTCGCATAGTTCAAGCGGGCGAAGCCGCCCAGGTCGGCTAGTCAAATATACTATTAATAGAAAATACAAATATATAGAAAATTATTCATATAATACGTTGAATTTTTTGTTTAATAATGAACTGTATTAAATAATTACACCTTTAAACACGATCGTTCGCTCGTGTAAATGAAATCAGAAAAAATACAGTATTTGAGTAACACGCAAAGCTACATTGTTCCCGATATGCATATTTTAGCTATTTTTCTTTAGACATGTTTGTTTAGTAACACCAGTGATATAATATATAATCTTTTGTTTATTTTAAGCATATGTTTTACTTATCTACATATTTACAAATATATATTTTTTATAATAAAATATTATTTACATTGCAGCTAGGTTGATTTTTGAAATTTAGTTTCAAAAATGTTAAGATTACGCATCTAACTCCCTCCCCCCCTTTTTTTGTCTTGTCATGACGAAAAATACCAACAATATAACCTCTGACCTCAATAAGGTGTGAAGTAACATTTGTATTTTGTAGTGTTCATTTTCATAATTTAGATTTAACTGCGCTACTATGGCGTCAATTAAATACAAATTTAAAGACTATTTTGAATCAATCAAATTGTAAAGTACTACATGAAATCTACGTATGAAACTAGAACGGAAACTAAGAGGTTTTTGATTTTACAAACAGATGCTGTCTGTGAAAGGACGTAAATCATTAATCAACAGGATGTACTCGGCTGCTGTTTGCAGCATTGTATATATTGCTGACACAATTCAAGAAATATTTCAACAGCCACTGTATTTCATTTGTTCTTTATTTATTGTTTTAAGTAATGAGGCATTGATTTATTAAAAATAAGCTTCACGCTGTTTCCCGCATTGAGCAGAGTATGTGGAAGGAACTCAACACTTCATTCCCTACTTTTCGTTGTGTTTTGAATGGCGGAACTCAACGCCGCCTCCGGACCTGGATAATTTACTATAATTAAAGTTATAATGATTTATTGATAGCAAATAGCTATTTAGCATTATGCTGTTCTCTTAGATGTTATAGGGTAAAGCGAAAAAAAATCGAATAATTTTTTTCTTTGAGGACTTGAAAATCATAATAAACCACACTACAGGAAACTTTCATTGGTTAGATAGTAGTAATTATCAATCTAGGTAATTAAAAAACTTAACAAAATTTAAATTATACATAAATTCTCCAAATAATTAACAAAAAACCCTCAAGACAGAAATATCCGATTCACCTCGAACATAAACTAAATTTTAAATATATATTTTTTGTAACATAAATTTTTTAAACATCAGAAAGATGACTAAATAAGATTAGATGATAAAGAAAGATTAATTATTATTGAGATAAATATTAATGACTAACACACAATACAAACCTTCGCTTCCTACCTCCTATGGTACACCATTCTCCTCATCTATGGTACCGAATCGAATCATAAGGAACCAATGTTGACAAGCCGTTTTAACTTCTATATTGAATTTTTATTTTATATTTGACGTTCTGCCAATTCAAACGCATATTTACAAACCACTTTATACTGTCAACTTTATGGCTGTCTACCATGTATCTTAATGACACCCTTGGAAATAGTGAATCTTCTTGCATATGGTGTGTTGTAAATCTCAGCAGCTCGACGTAGGGTAAATCTTTTGGCCAAGACATTATTTGCGGCTTTTTTATTTTTTTCTTGTGACCACTATCTATACGATACGTACGAACTATCTACAATATAATAAAAAGAAAATCTCTAATTAATTTAATAAATATGAAATAACACATAAATACTGTATCCACTTCGCCCCCGATAATGCGATCCGAATAACCCCATATTAAAGATTTTTTAAAATATATATTATGCGCTTTTATCTATCACATTATTCTTAAAAATTAAAGTATATTTTAAAATAGGGCATTTTTTTAAATCGGTGTCGAACAGCACTGAGACTGATATAAATAACAAATCAAAAAACTGCCGTTGACGAGTAATAAGAGAGTATGGAGATGGAAGTAATACGCTAGACGTTTGAGTTATAAGTCTCACATTATTTAAAATATCAACAGTTTTCTTATATTGATCCGATTCGTCTCAGTCTACTATATTTATTAGCCTCTATATATTCAGTACGTGTAATGTATATATGTCAAAACTTATATGTTCCACATCAATATCGTATATTGAAGTAGGCTAGGCACCGACATTTACTGCCGATACTGCGGCCTTTATTTTTATGTCCTCGTAACTTCTTTCCTCCCGTCCTGCAACTCATATTAAGCTGATTTGGATGACTTACGACGGATACAGCAACCTAATATACATTCTCATAGTCAGATATATAAAAATAATAATATTAAAATGTAAAATATAAGACAATTTGCTTATTTATCATATATAAGGTAATAATGTTCTGAAATTTGTATATAGTAGTTACTTACTGAACGAAATTGACGATATTGTGTACATGTTTTTATGTAAATGCGTTACATCTACCTATTACTCGATCGGCTTCGTAGGATTATAATCAATATTACACTTTTGAAAGATGAAAAAAAAAACAGCCAAATATAAATATTAAAATTTTTCAACAATTGCTGCAATTGATTGGAACTTATTGCCATTACCTACATGTCCTTTACAAAGTAACCATTTCCACAACATTGATATAAAAATATAAATCTGTGTAAAAATATAATATATAGCAAGTATATATTTACTCATTTTAATCATTACTTTTAATGTATGTTCTTTTTAAATGAAGTTTTAATAATATATTCATATGACCTAATATCAACAGTTGACTTCGCGCTTAAAATAAATTGTATAAAATTGGTTATTAAGTTATGTCGATTGAGCGCATTTTAAATGACGTTATGCTTTAAATATCAAAAGAACGTTTAACAAAATTTAATGAAAGGTTGTTTCAATATTCGAAATCAATTAATTTTTTCGAGAATTTCCATTTTCTTCGCTCTGGTGTCGAAGCAAAGCGCGACATTGAGTTCTGCCACTCAACACGTAATGCCTCTAGAATTCGGCAGAAAGTGGGTAACGGAGTGTCTTAACACCAAGGATCCTTCTGCCTACCCTGCTGTGTGCGGGATACAGCGTGAAGCTGAACAAAAAAACTTTTTTTGAAAAAAATTTGAATTGATAAAATTGGGAAAATATTAAGACAACGAAAAAAACGTAATTAAAAATTATCGACTAACAAATATTACTTTTCCTTCATATTTCAAAAAATTTGTTTTTTTGCCCATTATACTAATATAATGAGAATTTATTAAGTATTACAACGTAAGTTTAATTTTTACGTATAGAGTGGACTAGTGCTTTGATGTAAAGCGAATGAGATCAGTCGCGCAGAAGATATTCGGATGATAAGCAGTGGACCGAATGATTGCTCCCACCTTCGTTACTCATAGTCCGCTGACTATGCTATAAACAAGCTACGATTCTTAAAAGATATTAAAATGTCAACATAATCTTTTAATATCTATTCATAGTATAAAGTTTTTAGCTGTTTTTTAGTTAATATAAGTGTAGATAGAACCTATCTATCTACTTTTATCTTATACTAAATTTTAATCACATGATATGATGGGTGTTGTGGTTTTATATGTAACGTTTGTATGATAAAAAAAATCACAATAATAATGAACAAGGAACATTATCAATACAAGTTTACGTCAAAAGCTAGGTTTACAAACTATATAATTTCCATAAGTAGCTGTGGCATCGTTATTAGAATAGAAATTATATTGCTGTTGCTTAGAAATTATATTCTTGGCTGTAGTGTCGTAGTACTGTAGCTCGACTCCATCTGTGCCCCACTGGCCTACTTACTCGGCCTTGAACCCCTACCCCCTGGGATACCTGTGACGTCATAGGATTGCACCTCATTAAACCACCAGCGGTGTTTATTTAAATGTCACAGTTTTCAATACAATGTTGATTTTGGAAATAAGAACCAAGTTTATATTTTGTGCATCCTAAGGTCAGCAAGAATAACGAGAGGATTTTGACAACAAGTACCTATGACCTACCTATGTATCAAACAAAAAATATATTTTCTACCTTTCGTAGAATAGAAAAGCATTTCTAGCTTCACGCTGAATCCTGGAAATAGCACGGTAGGCAGAGGGAGTCTGCAAATGTTAATGTCTCCTTTTTCCGCCAAATTTTGGAGGCATTGCGTATTAACTGACGGAACTCGATGCCACACATTGCCTTGTTACCAGAGCCCGGAACTGAAAAAATTAAATATTTCATTTTCTTGAGTCGGAATCGAACCCACAATCTGTAGCGTTTACATACATGGCAGAGGAACGCCCACAACAACACAGACGTGTTCCCGCGTCACGTCCAAGATTGGCCTTATCAGAAATCCATCATCTCCTTAATTTATGAAGGTCAATACTTAAGTTATAAAAAATAACCTTTTTTTTAAATTTTGAAAATGTTATTCCATACTTAGCTGATTTTTACAAGTTTAAAATCATCAAGTACATACATTATATTATTATACAAAATATTAATATGGATGAGAGTAGATAGTCTACCATAATCTGATTGGCGTCTTGCCAGATTTACGTCCAATCTTAGCTTATCAACACTAAATATTATCGTCGGACAGTATATTTACTTGTGTGTGTATATCTTTAACGAGGGGAAGCTTTGCCATAAGTTTACTTTTGTGGGAGAAAGCTTAAATTTTTATAATATAAATGGTAATGTATGTATGTGATGTAATGGATGTTCGTACGTGTTACAATCACTTATAAACATAGAAATAAAAATATAAATAAGAATATAAGCACTTACATATAAATACATATAAAAAGGATATACCGCAGTGCGGACTTTTGGCATGAGGCGTCGAAATCACTAAATTACTTGTCATTAGTGTTATCTATTTTGAAGTACATTACATTAGTTTTGAAGCGTACACTACACGATCATTTAATATATCACAGAATATCAAGATAATATCATTCAAATCCTAAATATCAAATCTTAAAGTATAAACAAATAATTGACATACTGTTGTGTCGCCTCTGTCAAATTGCTAGAGTACGTAAGACGTAGTAGAGCCAGGAATTGTCTGTATTCTCATTTTTTCTGTCTGTCGTCGTCCTCTGCATCACTCTCAATATATTATGTTACTCTTAAAAAGTATGTAACCAATTATGTTTAATCTTAATGTTTACGTATGAATATGAGTTGGTACATAGTGCGGACACCAGTTTTAATTAAAATTTTGTATTTATATTTATACCTAAACTTGTATTATAATAAGCTATTGCCCAATCATCTGTCTGTTTAAACTTTTCTTTGATTTATTTTACAAAAGGACTAAATATTAAACATATAACTACAGATTTTTTTTTATTTATAAATGTGAAACATGTACTTCACAATAAACTATGGAGTGGTGCTAGTCTTGAATAACCATAAAACTCGAGGCCGGAAGTGTCAGCCAGGGTGGAATATTATGCCATCAAGCTCTAATTAGTACGAAAAAAAATTATGAATACGCTTTTACTTAAGGTTAATGAGAAGGAAACAAAGCCAATTTTGTAGCGGTTTCGGTGGGGCTACTATAAAATTCCGATGAATGGGTTCCGGTGAAAATAAATATTTTATTCTACTATTGATTATTTTAAATAACACGCTACCTTCTGTTGAAAATTAAGATTAATTTGTATAACTCTTCCATAGCTGTCGAGAATTATATGAAACTGTTCAGAAAACTCCAGTAAACGAGTTAATATACGTTGAAACAGAGAATAATATAACAACAGCGCCCTTAGTTAGCATGTCAAGGAAAGTCGGCAAACTTGAAGTACCTTGAGACTTGAACTCATTAGTGAAACGAGCGGAAGTAAACGTGTGGTGGTCGCTGTACAGCCACGAACTTGCTCGCGGTGAACTTCTGTATACATACGCGTACATATTTCAACGAATACTTCACTATATAAGTACAGTGTAGTCACACTGAGCGGTGTGATATGTATATATTTCACAACTTTACATTTCTATGTTAATCAAGTTTACTAAATTAAATAAATAATGTATAATAATAATAATAGAAGAGAATTATTGCTGTATATGGTTTTCTAGTATCAAAATTAACAAAGTCTATACATACGAACAGTAACACAGAAAAATCAAGAATACGTTAATTGAAGCGAACCATTCTTAAAATTCTTGATTTTGAAGTACAAACTAAATTTATGTTATTTTGAGCAACTGAAGATATCAGATAAAATTTAAATTTACTGGTTCTGTGATTGTGTTGGCTCGAGTAAGCGGACTCTTAAATTGGACCGCGCCCAGGTGCCACGCGCCTTCGCAAATTACTTGTTCTTGTAGGTTTCACCTATTTGTTACCTACAATATATACTTGCATAAATTTTTTGATTTTCTTATTCATAACTATTCAATTCTTGTTTTTTGTTTTTAAAATGTGTTTATTGATAAATAAGTATACGTCATCTATATATAGATATATAGATAGATATTATGAAAAAATATATTAAAATAAAAAAATATGTAGAATATGTATGTGCATTTAAATATTCAATATATTTTCTTTATGAAGAAAATTTAGAAGTTGATAATTTCGTATGTGTTTATCACAATTTAAAATGTAATATAACTGCATTGAAATTTAAAGTTTTATGGTATTGTATCGTAGAGTGATCGGTGACCCCCGGCATGAGGTCGGGGGAAGGCGAGGGTTCCGAACTGGCGGAGTTCGGCGCGCGCTGGCCGCCGCCTTACACGCAGGGCTACGGCTGGCGCTCCGCCACCCCCCAGCACCCGCCCGCGCACCACCTCGCGAGGCACTCGCGCTCGCAGCAGGTAAATGTAACAATGAATGACTGAAAGTTCTTTCAACTGTGTTCAACTATTTGTAATGTTCATCTCAATTAAATATATTTATAATCATATATTTTTGCTAAATAACGTTTATGTTATATGGGCCTCAGATTATATTGTGGTTGTATGAGTATCGTATTTATTTAAATCATTGAACGTACATTATAAATAGAGTTACTGTTCGCATAGAGTAGTTAATCTATGCTCTCACTAAGCTTAACGTAAACTTAATAGTCCTTAGAAGGCTTTTAGGAAGGGAATGAGCTTAATAAGGTATTCCCAATCCGGGAGAATTATTTATTATTATGCTAGATTCAACCAGTGGTTACAGGACAATCGGCACACAAGCTACGAGGCGGAGGACGCGAGGGCGCGGGCGCGCGGCGGCGTCTACTACTCTCCGCCCGGTACTTCGTACACGATAGTAGAGAGGCCAGCCTCTTCCCATGGCCACCATGCACAATATTCACAACACCACTATCCAGGAGGAAAATTATCGAGGGCACCTTATCTCGGTTCTTCTACGATAGCTAACAATGCAGGTATAAACCCTCATATACGCACATTACTATTTTACTACTTAATTAGTTTTTTTGTTTAAACATATTTGTTTTTAAATTGTACATATAGCAATATACTTTTGATAAGCTTTTCTTTTTCTTGACACAAATAAATGTAACGAAGAGTTGCATTATAAAATATTTCATATATTCCTTAAATAAACAAATATTACGTACAAACACTAGTAAGAAGTGTTTACTATATATCTATTAAACTCAATTTTAATGTAAAAGTGATAAATAATATAAAATTAATTTTAAAATAATAAATACGAGTATGTATCAAATAAATGAGACAATTTCAAAGATAAATAGATATCATATATTCGAGATCTTTCATTTTATCAATGACTACTTGCCACAATAGTGTCGCTCGGATCAGTTACTCGACCGATCGCCAATTAATATGAGTGCGATTCATTTTGGGATAATAATAGTAAATCAACCCGAAAATACATTAACCGTTAATGTTGTTTATAAATTTTCGAATATCTTATACACCGTTTTTTATACCTAGCTGTAATAATCATTATTATCCACTAACATTTAATTAGAGGACTGTGGCATATTTACTACAAAGGTATTTAAAATATTTGAAATTAAATTTTAATATATAAACCATAAATTAATTTTAGAGTCCCTTGGAACATATGTATGGAGCCTTAACCGCAATAATAATATGAAATTAACAATATTATTATTTTAATAATATCTGCTTCATATATTAGGAAAGGAGATTTCTTTTAAGATATCTTCTTTCCTAATATATGAAACAGGGTTTACCCTTGTATGTTATATAAAAAATCATTCTTATTATTTTATATATAAAATGTTAACAACACGATTTGTAAGAAATGTCAGCTTCACGCTGTATGCTGCACACAGTAAGGTAGGGTCAGGAAATCTAGTGTTAAAACATTCCGTTCCACACTATCCGCCGAATTCTGGAGGTATTGCTTGTTGAGTGGTAGAACACAACGCCGCGCTTTGTCTCGACACCAGAGCGAAGAAATGGAAACTTAAATTTAAATAAATATTCCATCTCCTCGAGTGGTGATCGAACCCACAACCAGTCGGTTTACAGCCACACTTTGTGCCCCTGCGCCTACGACTGGCGTCTGTAAGAAATATATTGCCAAATAAAGGACACTTAAGTTTTATTATATACATAAAAAATGAAATTTAGGTTAGGGCTCTTAATAAAACGAGTGGGTTACGTATGTGTATATGTATCAGCTTTTTTATATTTTTCTATTTCAAACCAAATAATAAATTAATATATATGAGGAATAATATAAGTCTTGCCTCGGTTAATGAGCGAATTTCTAGAAAAATAAAATAGAATTCAAATATCTTTTTAAATTCACATTCATGAATAGAATCGTTCATAGATAGTATGAGTATGATTTGTTTTTCATTCATAAATTACATCAAAAATGTATTTTCCCAAAAACACAATTTTATAAATTGTTATTATCGATATCAAATTAATAATGAATGTTGCAACAGGTGCCGCTAGTCTACGAAATAGCACGAATCATCTCAGTGCAAATGGCAAGAAGAGACCTATATCGCCTGAACAAGTGCTACGATTGTTCGGGCAGGGCGGCGCGGCGGCGCTAGGCAAAGCCCTGCCGCCCTCGCACCCGCCAGCGCCGCTGCCGGCCCCACGCCGACACTCACCTGCGAGCAGTCCCAGCAGCACAACACATCATGTTAGTTTGTTTGTAAATATCTTAGTAATATTTGCTAAAATTAATTGTAGTGGAAATCTATAAGCGTTAAATAAATAACACCTACTGAACTGAATAAACTTTTATTCGTTCATATATTTTATTAATATAGCTCCTTCTTAATTTCAAAATGTTGCGTAATTTTAGTATTACTTACTTTCCGTGATTTTCCCTGTAAAATACTAAGAAAATGCTTTATAAATCCCGAATATTGCTATCCACATTTCATTTGAGTAGTACTTGCTTTCTAAATATAGCTAAATTCTAGAATCCAGAAGCTCTATAGAGGCTGTCTTGTGTAAATTATTTGACGCGAGCGGCTGCAGTCGATAGCACTAAGTTATTCATGACCGCGGTGACCAGCGTTTAAGAGCCATGGAAATAGACTGAGCGCAACATATTATCATATTACTATTATTATTACTTTACTTTTATTTTTCAGTTTTTACATAATGTGTGAATACGAAAAATTAAATTCATATTTCTATAGAAATGTTTGAAAAGAGTGTGGAATAATCGAGATTTATTGAATCTAAATGGCCGAAACAAAAGGAAATTTGGTTATGATATATTAGGTATAAATATATAAACCATGGTTTTTATGGGTGTGTCCTTAATTGGCTCGACATGCCACCGCCATCACTGAAACTGTCAGTTGACGGTGAACCATAGCACAATAAAGTCTATATATATCCATCTTTTTGTAATAATTTAAAAAAAATTTAAATAACCTACAAATTGAAATAGCTTTTTGTATTTCATCTCGTGACAAAGAAATGTAATTGAATTTAAACGGTCAAGAGTATATCAGGTTTATGCCAAACCGGATGAAAAAGAGGTCACCTGTGAAAATTCCCGCGATGTTATGTGCTTTATGAGAACTTTATTCTATTTCGTTGTAGAAACTTATAGTCGAATATTTCACTAATCGATAGTGACCACAGTACGAGGGTTGTAGAAATGAATGCTTAAAAATTAAAACAGTGCGTGATGTGCTTCTGTATCGAGCGATATAATAAAATTGTGCTGTGCCTTATATTGTTGCCACATTGGATTCAAAAGAAAAGTATGAGGTAATAGAATTTTGGTACTTTATATTATAAATTCTAATAGAGCATTCTGCATATTAAATATTCTAAGCGTAACCGTGACTGTATATTTTTTTAAACATAAATTTTACATGAATAGTTGTAGTTTACGAAAAGTGATCTAAATAGCTACATTAGTTCTGATAATAATGCTTCAGAATGAAATTAATTTTAGTTGCACCGGATTATATGTCTGTGATAGAATTTTTTAGGTCCGTTCATGTTCATTTTAGGCATATTTAGCGTTTGAGTGATTTATCTTCTATATACGAGATCCTAAATTAAATAAAATTATTGTGAAAGGTGACAAAATCTATTACAACTAAAAAGAACAAAAATAAAAGATTTAGTTTCCATATTAGTTCAAGATAAATTTTTGTTGTGAATTTAATAAACCATGTAAATTTATGATTTCCACGCTGTTTATTCATTATTTTCTAAGTATTTCTACAGTTGTCAAAATAAATTTTATTAGTCGTTCGTCGATGGTGGTGTTACAAAGGAAACGATTTAGACTTTCGTAGGCTTTTTGTAGCGGGATCTACACCGTCGTGAAGTTCGTGTGAGCTGTCAGCGAATCTTCTTAGTGATTGATGAAGATGTTAGCGAGAGCTCACTTGTTGATCTGGAGGAAATAGTCATTATAATTTTTTTTAATTTTTTATTAATTTTTCTAAAAAATCGTAAAAAAGTAAAGCTTTATTTTCCCCACCTATTGTGACAGTATATACTGTCACTTATAAATGTAACAATAGTTCAGACATATCTATCTGTATTAATACATATGTATATAATTATATAACACTGTTATATAATTATATAACACTCATAATTTTTCTTAAAAATAATAGTAGGTACATAAATTTCGAAAATATAAATTAATTAAAACGTAAAATACCATATTACACATTAGACAAACAACTTATTTTACACGAAAATAACTTAAGAACTAACTAGAAATTAAAAGAAGATTTACTGAAAACAGAAGCTTTCTGAGTAAATAGCTTTATGAACTATTTTAAAGTTTCTCAATGTGTCTTACACAGCCGAGATAGCTTCATGTTTTCACTTCGCGATATTGTTTGCGATTTCCGCTGGAGAAAAGATTTAGAACTGTTTCATCTGGGACTTTACAAACAAATGGAAGCACGTTTTAGTTGCAGTTGTGCATTGTAGAGCTGCTACTCCTATCTGGCGCAGACGACACTCTTGGCACTATTTTAAAAATGAACGACGGAAAACTACTTACTTTGCGTACTTACCTCATTTTACTGTTTCATTCAAGTTTAATAGTGTCGAGGAGAGATCTGCTCTCTGGCTATAATTCAACAAGACATCTTGTGTCACGTTTCAAGTTTTATATTCTTAATATATAATATGTTTACTCGTCTAAGGTACGAGTTAGTTTATGCTACTAAATTACTTCTATCGCCGTTATTAGATATATAAAAAAACAAATATTGAAAAGGATGAGTACAATAAAGTAAACAGGTGTCTATTATAATATAGTAAAGGAAGAATAGGAGAATAGGAGAACAATAGAATAATAACACTTCCAAGAAATTAAACGCGAAGTCCTCGTAGAATTGTAAATATTTATATACATGTACACATATATATGATTAATATTAGTAAGATTAGTTTCTAACGTACAATTATAATACTTACATGATCCAAGTTTATTCGTAGGCCATTTACCGAGGTGACAGAGAAAGGGAACGGCCATATTCGTCGGGCGGGGCGGCGCCGCCGCCGGCGGAACCCACCACGCGTACGGTAACCATGAGCCGCGATCCCGCTGATTCCCACGGCTTCGGAATCTGCGTCAAGGGTGGGAAGGAAGCAGGTAAAAGTTAGTAAGCTTGACTAGCTGTTTGATTATTATATACACACGTAGATAGAGCATTAACATCCTATACATACATACATACATACATACATTGACACATATTTCATACACATGAATATTTGATTTACAATTGTGATTATTAGACTCATAATATCGTTATATTCAAGTCAAGGCTTTATTCAGTCCGCCGGGAAAATGTTCAGAGTAAATTTAACCAAATTTATTATTGTTACAGTTTTAAAAATATTTCTCAATATCGCACAAATCCAGTTAACAGACAAACATATCTGTATATTTTTGAATGTTAGGTTATAAAACATAAATTAAACCGTTACCGATCACCGTTTGATTAATGACCGTCAATATGGCTTCCGCCATGGTCGCTCAACCGGTGATCTTCTGGTTTACCTCACCCATTGCTGGGCTGCGGCTATTGAAAGCAAGGGAGAGGGCCTGGCAGTTAGCTTGGACATGGCGAAGGCCTTTGATCGAGTGTGGCACGGGGCGCTCCTTGCTAAACTTCCATCCTATGGGCTTCCCGAGAATTTATGCAAGTGGATCGCCAGCTTTCTCACTGGACGTAGCATCAAGGTCGCTGTCGACGGTTTTTGCTCTAAAAATATGCCCGTGAACGCTGGCGTTCCCCAAGGCTGCGTGCTGTCCCCTACGCTGTTTCTTCTGCATATCAATGATATGTTGGAGGATTCTAACATTCATTGCTATGCAGATGATAGCACAGTGGACGCTGTTTACTCCGGCCGCGCAAGTCTTTCTCGGGAAAACGTCGATCAGTGCCGAAATAAACTTGTGTCTTCAGTTGAGGCATCCCTCGGGAATATCTCCTCATGGGGTGAACGGAACTTAGTTCAATTCAACCCCAAGAAGACACAAGTTTGCGCGTTAACCACTAAAAAAACCCCATTTGTCGTATCACCAGTCTTTCAAAACACTCCCCTTAAAGCCGCTGCCAGTATCAGCATATTGGGCCTTAATGCTTCGAATGACTGCCAGTATCGCGATCATCTGGACAGCAAGGCCAAGTTGGCCTCGAAGAAACTTGGGGTTATCAGCAGAGCGAGACGGTACTTCACGCCAAAACACCGATTGGCCCTATATAGGGCCCAGGTTAGGCCTCATATGGAGTACTGTTCTCATCTCTGGGCTGGTGCACCCCAGTATCAGCTTGAACCATTTGATCGCATACAACGCAGAGCCGTTCGAGTTATTGGGGACCCAAGGAGCTGTGAAAGGCTTGATACTTTGGCTCTGCGTAGAGACGTCTCCTCGCTGTGCGTTCTCTACCGCATTTATCATGGGGAGTGTTCTGAAGAACTATTTGACCTGTTACCCGCCGCCGAATTTTCTAACCGTACAATACGTCATAAGCTGAAATATCATCCACTCCACCTGGATACGTGGCACTCCACTACTGTACGGTTTCGTAGGAACTTCCTTCCACGCGCCACGGAACTGTGGAATGGCCTACCCGCGGCGGTATTTCCGGGTCGATACGACATGGGTACCTTCAAAAAGCGCGTTTACCTCCTCCTTAAAGGCCGGCAACGCACCTGCAGCTCCTCTGGTGTTGCACGGGGTCGTGGGCGGCGGTGATCACTTACCATCAGGTGACCCGTGCGCTCGTTTGCCTTGTCCTTTTCCATAAAAAAAAAAAAACTACGCAATAGTACGTGACGTAGTACGTGAAGCACGTATTATCGACCTGCGTTCATATAAGAGCTATATAAATACGAGGGACGGCGGCACAGCTTTGTGATCAGTGATCTACGGTTCTCCACAAACCACTAATATATCCGCCTTCCCGGACTTAGTGAGGAATTATGTCGTTCAAAAGGTTTCAGTGCCTCCTCGAGGCTTTCTTTTTATGTCAGGATTTGTTATATACGTTTCTTTATTTTTTTATTACATTATATGAATAACAAAATATATATATATATCTCTGTCCGTTTATTTAAAAAAAAACTTGTAATACTATTGTTTACTTAAAAACTAAAATAAACTTCCTATTAAAATATAGACACATTACATAACATTTAAGTATTTTTAACTTTATTAGAAAATTTAGTACCGATTGCATTAAATTAAAACGTATTCCTGTCAGACTCTGCTAATTTACGTCCTCGTCCTGTACCTAATATTAAATTATAATAATATTAAATTTTGTATGAAGTTAATGAGTTAAAGCAAAGTTCGTACAAACATATAAACAAACTTTCATACATTCATTATCATATTATAACACAAGCTATAACATTATTGGGAAAAACTTTATTATAATATAAATTACTATTTCATATTCGTAGGTGTTGGTGTATATATATCAAGAGTAGAAGAGGGATCAGTGGCAGAACGAGCTGGGCTTCGCCCTGGGGACTCCATTCTTCAGGTGAATGGAACACCCTTTTCGGGGATATCTCATGAGGATGCTCTTAAGGTAATTGCGTTCATAGCTCACTATATTTTTTATTTTCATTTTAAGGAGTGTATTATATAGTCTTAATATTTATTACGAATATAGGTTGTAAGCATCAAATATAATATTAACAAATTGAGATCATGTTGCAATAAGTCTTAGATATTTGTAGAGGCCGTCGTAGCATATGTAAAGTAAGCTCGATGGTCGTGTATTCAATTTCCACTCGAAAACGGGAAAGAATTATTAACAAATTTATTAATATTTTCATTTATTCTCTCTATTATTAAGGCACAACGTTGACTTCCGTCACTCAATACATAAAGGAATATATGTCTTAATATTTATTACGAGGCCAGTCGTTGCGCACGGACACAAAGTAAGCTGACTGTAAACGCGAATGGTTGTGAGTTTGACCCCCGTTCGAGGAAATTAAATAATTATTTAAATTTCTATTTCCTTGTCTCTCAACTCAATACGCAATGCTTCCAGAATTCGGCAGAAATTAGGGGAACGAAGGGTCTAAATACTAGGTTCCCTCTGTGCTGTGAGCGGGATACAGCGTGATGTCTATAATAATGATAAATTTTTTACGAATAATCAAATTGAGATTATCTTGCAGTACTCTTGTACTTATCCTTAATAGATAATTTATGTAGGCGCGCCTGAATTTCGTGAATATTGTTAAATAATCTCTCGTGCAATTTTCTATTACATTCGTGTCTTTGTATTCCCGATACAAATTCTGTGATTTGCGTGACATTTGACCTTAACCCAGCTATTTCTGTTTTATACGTATTTGTGGCGTCCTAAATTATTTAAACCAATAACTTATGCCAACTGTAAATTGAGACTACGGTCAGCAGCATAATTAATTAGGGGTTTGATTGTAGTAAAATTTAATATATATATTACAAAGATTTATATTATAATTTAATAGGCTGTTGTGGCGCAGACACGAGCGTGCTACTGAAAACGTGACAGTAGTGAATATTTAATATTTTGACGTTTAATTCCGCTACTAAACACGCGATCGATGGAATATCTTAACGGGGAATTGAGTGTCTTAACATTAAGTTCGCATATTCCTAAAAAAATACACAAATCACATGAGAATATTTTAATTTATCGAAGATGAATATTGAGTTGAGTGTAGTGTTTATTTTTATAGCGTCACGCTTTTTCCCGCACATAGTAGGGTAGGCAGTGAACCAGGGAACTGTCTGTTCACTCCGTTTCCATTAAGGCAATTTGGTTCTCCACCTTCTGAAGAATCCTCGAGGCATTGCGTGTCGAGAGGCGGAACTCAACTTCATATTGCTTATAAGACCATTTTTGTTTTCGTAGAACAAACACAATATTTACCGCATAAAATGTCTATAAGAAAATATTTTGATGAAAATATTGTGAAAATAAATTCTATAGTGTATTTAAAACCTGTTGCCGTTGGCATGTTTTTCTGAGGCAAGGCCAAATGACTCCACTTAGCGCGGAGGCGGTCTGAGCCGCTTCTGAACGCCATCTCCGGTAATTACGAGCGCAACGTCAAATGGATTTGGAGCTGTCACACACTATTATAGGACTTGAATGGTCACTATTTTTAACTTCTATATAAGTATGGTTTTTCTAAATAGACTTTTCATCACCATATTATAATTTTACAAGAGGACTAGGAAATACTATTAATTTTAAATTTGTGTAAAGACTTCGACCCCCATCCCCTCATCCTGAGTTCCATCGCTCGAATTGGGTGTAAAACAAGATAACAGTGTCTTGGCTTTAGCTTCTCTTTATGTACTGTGCTGTTTGATGTTTCCATTCAAAAAGTAACAACAAATGACACATATTTAAATTATGAATATCGTTGACGCCGCTGACGTTTATATAAATTAATCAAAAGCCGATTGCGACCACCATTTTATTTATTTCGTGACCAAACTCAGTTAAGCCTAACAAGCTTTGTCGTTTTTCTTAATTGTTTTCCTGAAACTCGATCGAAAACATCCACTCTACGTTTACATTGCGAATAGAATTTTGTATAATATGTTTCTTTAACAAATTTCCACAATAATATTACAAATAATATTTATATATATATTTTTATCAACTAAATTAAGTTGTTTATAGTATATTTAAGATCTGATCCATTTGAAAAGAAGGTTTTTAATACAAAATGATGTACATATCTCTCTTACTTGTTATTCTGCTAGTTTCTCTCAAAGCTCCTCATTGCCTAGCGTCAATTATGCGGTAAATTCTTAAAGATAAAAGAAAAGATATAAAATTAATATAACTTTTGAGATAGCCAATTTTGTTGCCGATTTCTGATGTTTTCTAATAAGTAAACAAAAGAAGTTTGCTCCTATCAAATTACTTTGATTAAGAGAGGGTCCTGTTTGTATTGGCAACCGACAGCGATACTTTATCAACGCAGAAACAAGGCTGAAGGTTGAATTGACGTTCTCTTTCAATTTTCGCATCAATAACTTCATTTTGCTGTTTCTTAGACCGAAAACGAATCGTTGTATTTATTTATAGGATTATCAAAAAACAAAAGCTAAGCATTAACTGTAACTTATTGCAATATGTGTATAATAAATAACGTACTCATGGTTTGTGTTACATTACCTTAATATTTCTAATGTGTAATTTAATACACACTCCATATTTAGACACTCCATATTAAACATATAGAAATAGCGTTAATCTATTTTTAGGTAATATATAAAGTTCACAGAGTTCACAATTAATATTGAATATGAAAGTCGGATAAAGGCAACAAACACAACATCTATATTTTACCAACTAAAAGGTAATAAAAGGACAATGTCTGTTGTATTGCTATTTTATTTCACTGTATTTCACTGTTTGGAGGTCATTTCATGTATTTTATTAGCCGGAATGTGTGGACATGCTTAGGGAGCTATCTTAAAATGGCAGTTGATGATTGGTACTATACGCGTTTTTAAGAAAAAGCTACGATAAAAATAAATCGCATTTAAAAATATCAGTTTCGATTAGCTCACGGGTATAGAATTGTTTATTTTTGTGCTTGTTTGAAATTATCAGCATACAATACATTACAATATACTTTATTGCACATAAAATTTATACAATATTCATAATATTCTCATTTATTAAATTATCATTATCTAAAATTTCGAAAATTTAAATAATATGTGTAGTAAGTAAGACTCCGCCAATCAACATGCAATCTTTTGAATTCTCTGCAGAGAAATCGGCAGAGAATGTGGAAAAGAAGTGTCTTAGTCAGGTTATCACATCCTGTTAAGTGTAACTTAATAAAAACATACTTCACACAACCCAACTGAACGCAAGACTTAAACCAATAATTTTATTACGGACTAAACAGTACCACAAAAAAATTTACCGCAAAAATAATACATTTTAAGTGATTAAAAAGTGCTCAACATAACTTATTTTTTCATATGAAACTAAACCTTCATTTATGAATACATACAATAACAGGAAGCCGGCAGAACCCCTCAGCTTTTGTGCTGACTACGGTGGAGCTACGGCGCATTGTCTACGCGTCATTAATCAAGGGACGCGGAGCTTTTTTAAATGCTATATGTGGCTTCATTTAAACGGATTGGCAGCCGGCAGGCCTTTTTTTATACCTTAAAAATTTTTCATTCATAAATAATTAAAAAATCACCAGTTACTGGCAAGCGAAATATAAGTTTCTTTAAAAAACCAGCAGCTTCACGTTGTATCGTTGCACACAGCAGGGTACAAGCATAGGGAACTTAGTGTTAAGACATTCAGTTCCATATAAAAACCGACATCATGCCCATAAATGTGTCACTTAGATTCTATTAATTTTGATTTCTATTCCACTTCTACCTCCAAAAAGCTTGTAAAAACGTGGCAATTGACCCGAAGATTTAGAGATTTCCTTGTAATAGATACGCCACATTTCGTTCCACAGTTTTTCAGTCATAATATTATGCTAATAGCACCGTTTAAGTAAACAACTTATATAATCGTGGCCGACGTACCGCGTAATTTCAGCCGTTACGGCCGGTATAAAATTAGTTTGACGGGGATCGAATAGGAACAATAATTTTATGGCACGAGTATAAACATTTTATGATAAGCCTTCGTCGTCTTTGTCACCTGTATCTATATATATTTAGAAAGTTAAGTTAGTTGTTTTTTGTTTATCAATTTCTGTTTGAAAATTGTATGTTTCTATATATAATTTTATTTAATAATTTTAAAATAAAATATATTTTGAATTGCTTTTCTAAATAAGTAGGTACTAAATAAGAGGGTACTCGCGTACTCTCTGTTAAACTGGCGTAATTATTTTTTTTCTTTTTCTATACAGAATTATTATGCAAATTTCGTGCTTTATAATTAAATATAAGAAAATGTGATTTTTAAATTACAGTACATTCTGTTCCATTATACCAATATTTACAGATTCTAAAATAGGAAAATAATATGATGAGTAATATTAATACATACGTATTAATAGACTTCGAATTAAAATGCTTTACTATGGATTAGGTATATATATATATGCTAGAAAAGGAAATGACTCCAGGAAATGAAAGACTCTTACGTCAGACATGGTAGATAATAATAAAAAGAAATACATGCCACCTTGCTACCGTATTATGCTTACTCGTATATCCAATATATCATAAACGATATATTGTGCCGCCATATATTTTTTATATTGTTTGGTATTATTCTGAAAATGTAATAAAAACTATATGCTAAATTTATGCATAATCCGAATAATATGCGTTTGTATAACGATGTATATTAATTAATTTGTGATTTTTTTTGCGTTGGTAGGTTTGTCACTACCGTTATCATATAAAATTACTCATAGTAGTGATTTCTTCCCCAAATTTTTGCGAAATACACGCAAATAGGTATAACTTTATTTGACATACTTTTGCATACTGTCTATTGACTTATTAATGATTGCTGACATTGGATATTAATAATAATTAAAATTATATTATTTTTTTGTCAACAGATGTTGAAGTCTTGTCGACAGCTAACCATGGTGGTCCGAACTGCGGGTGCGCTGGTGGGTAGAGGCTCTTGTTCGTGGATGGATCGATACGGCAGACCGGCGTCACCGCCGCCGCTGCGCCCGTTACGTTCGACAAGTAAAGACCGCATACGAAGGGTTCGTTTTTAATATATGTTTATATTTTTATTAATTTTTCTTTTTTTACTTATAACATTACAAACGCTTGGTTTGTACCATTTTTCATAGATTTGTATTTATGAACAACAAACAAAAAACGTTCCCGACGTTTGGAGATATCAAGTTGAAATTCAAACCATATAATCATATTTACGGCCCCATGATTTCCTAAAACAAACTCATATTCATTAAGAAAAAAGATATGGCCGTTTATATAGCAAAAAACACGTATGTTGATCCTATAAAAGGAATCAAATTTATAGGGTAGTCCTGGTTGTCTTAGAATTAAGAAATTTGGCAGTAAGTATCTACTAGTTCATCAATCATGAAAAATAATAACCTAAAAAGAGGAGCAAAATTTGGTACTAAATCCGCTAGTTATAAAGTGAGTATTAAAGTGAGGTATCAGATGAACAAACCCAAATTGTCAGCATGTGAAAACTATGAATTTTAACATTACTAGTTTATCCAATAAAGTCATATCTTGGGAGAATGTGTAATTAATAAATATGTAATTCAACATTTTTGCTGTGATATCATAATAAGTTTTATTTCAGTTAATAGTGAATTTCAATTAATTAATATTGCTGTTAATTATAGCCTATTGCGAAAATTTTACAGAAAATTTAGTTTACACGAAATTTATAGTTTTTTTATCATTCGGTTATGAAACTATAAAAACATTCTAACACTTATGAGGTTAAATTAATGTTTAACATTAGTTAGAGGAATGTAAAGAAAGCTTCTAATATTAGGTGCGTATAATAAACATACAATGTTATATGTACATAACTGAATGGAAGTATTAAGATAAGCCAAGAAGCATCTCAAAAGCTCCTTTAGGTGGTATCTAGGTCACGTCTCCTAAGGGCTTATTAGATACCTTATGCATAGTTCAGAATACGTGATTCCATTTCCTCTTGCCTTATATTTCAATGCCAGCAGCTTTTATTGAATTACGAATTATTTGGTTTATGGGCTTCCTTTGTAACCCGGTCTACAGATATTATTACAATTAATTATTATATTTATAAAGAAAAAGAGATCAGACTAAAAAGTAATTAATATAATACATAGCACAAAAAAAAAAAATTATTTAAAGATTTTTGCCAGCTAATGTTTTTCACAATTAATAATTCAGCCAAAAAAAAAAAAATGTTTCTGTGACAGGATAAACACGTAGAGCACGTTCGATCAGCCCACGCAAACATTGTCATGTATGAAATATATTCAGGACAGCTTAGTCGTGGTTAACAGATTACTTCGTCATGTCCGCACCATTACGCAATAGAATTGTGATCAATTTGTATCGCATAACCAACTAAAAATATATATAAATATATAGCTGTTGTAAAAATGAGGGTATACAAAGGAAACGTTGTGTTAAGACACTCTGTTCTGCGCTGTCTGCCGATTTGTTCGACGCATTGCGTGTGTGTGTGCTTTGTTCAGTGGCGGAAAGTGATAATTCAGTCCCCTGAGTGGGAATCGAATCCACGACCGTCGCGTTACAGTCACAACCATATGCTTGCACTACGACCTCATCGAGTAATGAGTGTTGTAGTATATTTTACCTTTGCATTTAAATATAGTTGACAAAGAGTAATAGATTATCGTATTAGTAAGAGATTCATTGTCTGTGAAGCTAACATTGATACGTCCGAGAGAATGGTAAACACTGTGCTGCGGTGTAAACTACTGTCTGTCCATTATGTTCAGTTCATTGATTGCGGTCTCACTATTTGGAGGATACCTATTGATGAAGAATTTTTACGTTATATCATAATATCTTATAGTATTTTTATAATAATTTAAAAGGATGATTTAACAATGTGACCGCATATATATTGTTTACTTTACGAAGGTGGACCTGTGCATCGAACCTGGACAATCCCTAGGACTGATGATTAGAGGAGGGCTGGAGTACAGTCTTGGTATCTATATAACTGGTGTGGATAAGGATTCAGTGGCTGAACGATCAGGGCTCATGGTGAGTTGTGATTAGATTTAAATTGTATGGACATTGGTAAATACATATGTATAACAATAATATGTATAAAAATACATATATATATAAGGTTACTATGTTCAAGCCTTCAATTTTTAATGAATACAGTTTTCAATTAATGATTAAACATTTTAGAAATATGTAATATGTGCGTCGCCTCAACGATTTTCATCTTATAGACTGACATTTCAAACCTAAATAAAATTCTGAGTACAGTATTGTACATAATGTCATTTTGACATGACTCGATCCATCCTTGTGGCGTGGAAAAATTAGCTTATCAAGCTCCAATAACCTTCCCTGACCCAGTTTTACATAAAGGATAAAGGAAACTTGATGCTTTTTAAACGAGCTATTACTATTTATGAAGTTCGTCGTTCGCCATTGTTTTTTTCCTCATAAAGTTCTATCACTGACACGATACAATGGTGACATTGTAACTTTGTACAATATTCTAAGAGTTTGGGCTATCATTATATTATTTATTTTACTATTAATAGCAAAAAAAAAAAGAAGATAAATGTACATGAAATTTATTAATTCTTTATTTTCGTAAATATTAAAAATATTGGTTGCTGTGCTGGCAGTGGAGCATGCTTGGCTCGCATTAACTGAAGGAAAGGTAGAGTGGTTCTTAAAACTTTAAACAAGATACGACTTTGTTATCGATTTCTATACAGATAAATGTCAAAATAATAATACAAGTAACTTTTTTCTAATCGAGTTAATGTGTAATAAATTTTGGTTTGTACCCAATGCAAAATATTGATATATATGTTTAAGTTTCTTAGTAAAAAAAATAATTCATCTAATAAATAAAGCACAATATAGCGAATAGTTAAATATCTCGTAACTAAAGTAAGCTTTTCTTTTTAAATAGGTGGGCGATCAGATCTTGGAAGTAAACGGTCAGTCGTTCGTAGACGTAACGCACGACGAAGCGGTCGCACAACTGAAATACCATAAAAGAATGTCTCTGCTTGTTCGCGACGTTGGAAAAGTACCTCATGCGTGTACGGCTTTCGGAGAGCGAGATGCTGCCCCAAGGTATACGGATTTTTATAATACTTTTATAAATTTCTTACATTTTAAATATATTTCATCTGTTAATGCCAATAATATACTATGGAGTTTGAAAGACATAGATTGTATTTTTTTCTTTTTTTTGTATAGTTTAAGCTATATGATAAAGAATAAAGTCCGGTAGGATATATATACGTTCCTTAGAAACTTTTGGTCCTAAAAATGAGAGTTACACGCTTGTGTCACAGCTGCACAGTGACGGTCTCGATACGCGCGATGATTTCTTAAATCTTGTCCTGTCTTGTCTCGTCTAGTCAGTCGATAGAGTAATTATTTGCATTTTTTTTTACAAAATTATGTCTTATCGAACTTTTCAGTAATCGCGCCACAACCTGTCAGTAATAAAATATCAAGCATTAGAATTTTTTACTAAAAGAGACTAGAACAATGTTTACAGAAAAATATTTTCTCCATAAATTTTTCTTTTAAATAATATCTTTTTAGATGACATTTTTACGTACGTTCAAGCCTCAAAACCTCCCTTTCTTGGTTGTTTGAAAGTAGAATATTCTACGGTAACATTAACTACGCGTACGTCATTTATCACGTTGCGAGTCTTTTGATGTTATGTTCATAGTTAATACGCGTGGTTCTGATAGAATTTATTTACATAATTTTCACTCCGAGAAACTGTATAGCATGTTGTAACTTTTTTGACATATACACATCTAAATAATTTTTAAAAGTTTTCATTTTAATCAGCGTTAAATATTCAATGGATTTAGGTCAGAATATACGACGAGTTTTGCAAATTTCCCCTGTAATACTTGTTCACGTGTTGATTTTATTTTATATTTGACTTATTTTAATACATACTATAATCTTGTATCTCAGAATAAGTGGTTGGGGAAAACGTAGGGGCGCTGCAGCAACGGCGGTAGAACAGAAGGCGAAATCGCTGTTACCTCAGAGTGATATTCCGGCTCTTGCTTACTATATGGAAGAGTATGCGACTCGACGGCTGACATCCGACGCTTTTCTTACAGTTTTGAGGGATCTGCTCGACACGCCACAAAAAGTAAGTTGCTGTTACAAACGTACACTAATGTGCATGGGATTCGGCGTAGTGACCTAAAACTAGGCAATCTCTACCTAGCCTAGTATATCGTATACCTGAAGTATCATTTAAATATCTAATATCTTAACACATACATTTAAGTAATTGAATAAGTTATTATTAACTGCGTAGGAAGACACAAATTTAATAAGTTTGCCTTGTCTGTGTATGAATGTTTCTGTATGTCCGTCTGTGGTATAATAGCTCCTAGACGGATGAATCGATTTTGATTTTAAGGATAATGTAGGAGACATTGCGTGTTGAGTGGCGAAACTCAACGCCGCACCATGCTATTGTATAAGTATTTATTTATACCTAAAGTAAAACGGGTATATTACAAAAACTCATCTTATTAAAAGGAAAAATATCTTTTTATATTACGTATCAATGGAAATACAACACATAAAAGCTATTATATTATTAATAAAAATAATAATCAAGTTGAATGTTGAATAATATACTCAATATTATTCAACATTCAACTTGATGTTTTCTCATTATTCTTAAATGAATTATGAATGGGCCATTTACCCTCAATTGCGTTTATTTATTGTCGTAAACATTAAGAAACCGCGAAAAAGCGCATTACGCCGCACCGTTCTCGTTTATTTCTAGTTAATTACATTAGCGGCAAAACAATATTTGCTTTTATAATTAAGAAATGATTAATTATAGTAAATATACAATCTTGGTAAACTCGCTTTAATTATGTAAGCGGTTTTTAGCGAACTATTTAATGATATATGCTTTATATTTAAATATAAAAAAGGTAGTTAGGTTTAATCTATCTGTAAAGGTATGAAAAGTTTGAGTTCATATAGATTTATTAAAAGTACTCTCAGGCAAAAACTTGAGTTCATACAAATGATGGTAACTTTTTTTTAATGAACTGGTTTTGATGAAACAAACTTTAAATGTTTTGCTTAATTAAAACAAAATAGTGGGTGATAGTTTTAAGTAAATCGGCTCAGTACTTTCGGAGATACACGTGAATATTTTTTGCTTTCTATTTTTCTAAGTCCTTCTATCCATTTCAGTCAAAAATACTAAATGTACAGACAAAATATTTTTATTAATTATATTATGTTGAGTTTTCCTTCGTGGGTTATAAGGGCTACAAAATTAGTTCGATTTAGTCTTCTGTCTGTTTAGTCGTCTGTATTTATTTGTATTTTATTCTCTACTTTAAGCAATTAAAATATCAGTGAAATATAAACGATTATGCATTTAATTTTAGAAAGCTTATAAGAAATTGAACCAAAATTGAATATCACATTTAAAAAGATTTTTATTGTTGGCAGTATTCACTTTTGACGGAAATCCGGGAATTTCTGCTTCCGGAGGACAGGCCGCGTTTCGACGAGCTTGTATACCGCCGTCCAGAGGATGGACCAGATCCCCATATAAAGGTATATAATTATTACACAAAATATACTGTATCTGAATAAATTACTTCGTTCAAAATGTTTTTTTACATTATTGTTTACTGGATCTGCTCTAAGATTTTAGTAATAGTGGGCTACAGTGTCCAAACTCAGGTTAATTGTGATATAACATGTAGAACCACTGAACACAGATGATAGTACACCTGAAGCTATTACTGTCACCTATCTAATCCCGATTCAATTATCGTTGACCGCGTTGTTAGACATCATTGAATTGAATTATTGTTTCATATGCGATAACAGATAATTATCAAATCTACAGGTGTAATTCACAAATAAATTTTACACTTTAAATATAACTAATAAAAACTGCAATTCTCTTTAGAATTGTATATTATTCTTAAATGAGGATTGACGTGTTCACATTTCCTTAGTATCACTTATTATGATGTATCTAAATATATAACTTTTTGGCAAGGCCTTTTGACAATATTCTTGTGAAATCAACAGCTTAAACTGTTTTACGATTTTGATAGCTTGTCATATAAGCATAATATAGATATACTAAGCAAAAAATATTATATGCTATATCTAAATCGTGCATATTTATAAATGGTAGAAATGTCTGTTTTGTGAAGTACCTGCGATTGCTCATATTTTTTATAAAATTACACAATGAGCAAGGCTGATTGAAATATATTTTGGCGATAATTTTTAAGCGTTTTTTTTTATAGAGTATATAAAACCATTGTATTATAATTATATTAATGTAAAAGTTGTACCATTTTTGTATTGAACAAAAAATTATGAAGTGTATGTATTTATTTAATAATTATTTTGCTGTGTGCTTGATTTTCATTCAGTTTTTCTTATTTTACCGGTCCAATCTTAAATCTTGAATTCTACAGTATCTTGAATTTCGGCAGAACGAGGAGACAAAAGTGTCTTGACACTGGGTACTCTCTGCCTTAAGCGGGGTTATAAGTGAGGCTAAGAATAAAGAAACTCCATGTACATTGTACACCCATTTGTTCCTCCAGTACCTTGTGAATATGTTATGTATGTAGGCATATTTACCATTACACATTATATATATATTTATTTATTTATAGCATAATGAAGCTAACAAGTAAATCTATGAATGCTTAAATTGCAATAAAGAAATTCAATAATAGATTTTTTTGATTGACTTTATAACCTAGCTCAATTACTTTAAATATTATATACGATATGCCACTTGTTTTTTTCTATATTGTTATATTAAAATTGGCTATACCCTATTAAGTTAATTTTTTTATCTCAAATTTGCAAGTCCTAATTAGAAATTCGCGCTCGCAGATAAACATGAAGGCGCTCCAAATTCGTAGATGTTTATTTTACTGGTCTTCTTTGAGAAATGAAATGAGATATTATACATTTTTAATAGTTAATATCGTAATAAATTTATTGCTCATAAATTTATTACATCATATAATAATTTTCTAGAATTCGTCGTAGCAAGGAAATTGTAACTGTTACCATCATATTTAAACAATGCTAAAGAAAATAATGTCAGGTATGATAAAAATATTGCTGCATTAAGCTATACAAGCTTACATGGACGGAAGTTTGAATAAGTAAATGCGTTTTATTTTTCTACGTGAATATAAAAAACATAGGACTCCCATAAAGCAAGCTTCTCAATAAATTATTGTTATATTTCTTCTCTTAATATTTTAGACAATACCTTCGAATAACTCTAAATGAGTCAGGAAAATCCTATTAAACATATATTTATGGCAGAAAATGTATTTTTATAAAACTTGACAAAACAAGACAGAAAGCGAAGCTTCTATTTATTAATTTTAACGATACAATAATAATTTGATCTTTTACATTATTGTATTCGTAATTGCTTCAAAAAAAAAAAGAAAGTTTGTTTATAATAAATCCAATAATGTTCATTGAGCGGTGAAATTTTAATAAATTGGATTCTTTATTTCATTTTACATTTTTTCCAAATTACATAACTAATTTTATTATTTGTACACAAAGTGCGGATAGAATTGATTCTAGAATTACTAACAAGATTTATTTAGTTTCGAAATTTCTAGATAACGTTGATAAGAGAAACGTCAGCAAAGGGTGTATGCAAAGTTTTTTTTAACATATAGCCCAAAGAAATTTTGGTGTAAAAAAAAACTTAGATACATCGTAATAATTAAAAAAAACACAATTGGGTTTCTTAGCTGAGATTAAAACCATGTGTATTACTGGCATGTACCTGAGACCATACCTGAGGCTTCGAATTGTTCGTAGCGGGCGAGTGAGAGACACATGCTGCCGTCCTCAACTATGCACGAACTTCACGACCCGGTAAGTGCTTCGGCTGCACGCGTTCATATGTTGCATGTCCATATAGTGACGCGATACGACGTTACATTTCCTATATACATATAATATGTATAATTTTGTAAAAAAAAAAACTTAAAAAGAATTTAATTTTCATAACGTCCTATCGCGTTGCAAGTTTTACGTTACGGCCTTATGACGTTAGATATTTGAGTTCTGTTGCATATAAAGCATATTTGATGTGTAAAATGTATTTGTGTAATAATTATGTTGTTGTTGTTAAAAGCTTTGTTAACATAGAAAACTTAGAAGATGTTGGTAGGTCAAATTTGTACAGAACTCGTCACTCACCATAACATAAACAAATCGCCAGAACGGCATTATTTATTATATATCCTTCATATATATATTAGTATACATAAAGTCAAACGGAAATGTTTACTATACTTATTTGTAAGTATAACGTGTCGTCATAAATAAGAAATTTGAAAATAACGGTTTTCTATGAGCACTCGGCGTGAACGTCTTCATATAATATATTAGGGTGAGGTAGAGATTGTTGTTGTAGGAGGTGCCGGCAGAAGTGCCTCTCGTGGTCGACCATCGCTCGCCCTCTGAAGACTCCGGCTTGGGTCTCCCGCCCCACGATCAAGCTTACAGGTGACCGCAAACAATTAGGGATATTTAAACATAGAGGTCATTATAAGGACATTATATAGCAATTTCACCACATGATTCCAGCAAGATATATATGTGGTTGGCTCATCGCCAATATTTTTGTTCGATCGATTGTTTGATAGACGTTCGACGTAGATGGTTCGCATTTATTGTCACCAGCGGTTTTATAGGGCTATCATGGATGTAAGGGTTCTTTTGAACTAACTGCTCGTAAAGTCGTTACTTAACAATCTATTCTGAAAATACAATTTAGCTACTATTAAGATATATCAACTACTTCAAGTTACTTAAAAGTTATTGTAATATAAAATTTTAAATTATTCTAATTGGTAATAAATAAGAAACATATATATGAATCGAAAAACGTTATAAGGTTCTGCAAGAAAGACGCTGGCTCTACTTTATATATTACATTAGCTGAGATGTTTAGTTTGTCGTTGATCGTTGATGTAAGACAAAGTGTTGTGTGGGGCAGGAGCGGGCGCGCATGGCGCGCCGGGGACCCGCCGCCGCCGGACGACGAGCTGGACCCTCCGCCTGAGGTGATTTTGCCAGAATTACCTTCACTTTCATATTTTACCTGTGACACTTTTCTTCTCAATGCCTTATTTTCAGCAGTTATCTGGGTGTCACTTGCAACCCCACAATCACGTTTATTCATTAAAATTACAATTTACGCTTGAATTAGTGAAGCTATACTAAGCTATACAAAATGTAAACATTTTACCACTAATTTGTATACATATCTACATTTAATACTAAATAAATGCACTCACATTTTGATTCGTGTTGATGTCTACATATAAGTAGAGGAGAGTGGCACTTCGACACGACCACTGATTTCACGTTTCTTGCATGAGTACAACGGCTAGATGTAGTAGTTCACTTTGGTGTTGTGGCCGTTATTTCCATTTATGTAAAGCCTAAAACAGATGGATCTGGCAAAATTTTCATTCTTTAGATTAATGAACACTAGTGACAAATTGGCAAATTTGCTGAAAAAAAAAAAAAAACCAGTTAGTCGGTAATAGCGGCCAACAAATACATTCTACTTCCTAAATTTCCTATTAGAATAGTATACGAGATTTATTATTTATTATCTTTAAATCCATTTTCTTAAAATAAATAAACATTTTTGAAATCAGTTTTTATAGACATGTATGAATAGTCATTTTACTTTTTCTGGGGACACCTGTATATATTACAGCTGTGTACATTACACTATATATATAATTTCTAAAAATGCTTATTTTAATGTAATATAGTATAACAAAATGTTTATTTTACAACCCTAGATTACCGGCTCGTTGGTCTAGGGGTATGATTCTCGCTTCGGGTGCGAGAGGTCCCGGGTTCAAATCCCGGACGAGCCCTTTTCAACGTCATTTTGGTTTTTTGTTCATGTTATCTTTGCATATAATATATTATGTTTGATTGAATAAGAAATTAATTTCTAATGCAATAAATTAAAATATCTCATTACACATAATTCTGTTTTTACACGGTTTTGATATAACATGGTATGAAAAGAAAATATTTTAAATTTTTTTACACGATTTTATTCCATTTAGCACTATTTAAGATTTTTTATCTATATTTTTTTTGTCAAATTTAGTTTTAGTGAAATTTGTTCTTATCACAAATTTAGGCGAACTCCGTTTTTGTACATACAAGTAAATTTACTGGTCAGAACAATTGAAATGTGTCGATATTTTGTGAATTCTCAATGCAATCAGACGTGTTTGGTAAAGAATTTTTTTTTTTGGTGGTATTGCCAATTTTACATTAAATTTAACGCATAAAGATAAAAGGTAAGGCAAGAAATAATTTATATTTATTCAGTTATTTATATTTTTAAATTTTGTTAAATATTTTATATATCTCTAAAAAAAAATGTCAAATAAACATGAATACTTGTTCTTAGAAAAATCCGTGTTTTTCACTAATTTTGATAGGTTTTAGAGATTATCACCTATTTTTACAAACGATCAATGTCTTTTTTTACACGGGTTTTTCTGAAACCAATCTACCGTGTAAAAACAGAATTAGGTGTACTATATATCTAATCATTAATACGTAATAGTAATAATAAAAACGTATAAAATGAGATTTTATACTAATATTATATTATATAAACGTAATTTATATAAGTAGATAGTATATAATATTATTTAATTTTTACAAAATAAGTTACCGAAATATGTAACTTTTATTGTATTTTACGATATTTAAATATCATTATTGATATTAAGTAATAATTTTGTCGAAATAAAATAACGACTACACGTCATATCCTATGATGTTAAGAGTATACATGCCTGAGCTTAGCTCACTGAACATTCATTTGAAAAATTACATAATTTTCATGAACTGCTTGTTCAAAATCCTTTAGTAGAACAGAAAATAATCTACATATAAGCATATATAGTAAAAATCTATTATGCCCACCTAAAATCAAGCTCAAACCAAAATAATGATTTTTAAAATGATAATTTTATCAGATCACAAAAGTAATGCAGATGAAAAAATAGAATATAATTGTGTAGTGAAAGCCGGAGAAGCCGCGAGCTTTTTTGCAATTGCCTTTGTTTAATGATAGTTATGAAATCTTAAATGTGTTGATGGTGATCCAATTTCACATTTGTAGTTATTTTTAAAATATAAAAGCCCAAAAGCGTTATGTACTCGAATAGCTTTTTTCCCTTTTTTAAGGAGATTATCTGCCCCAAGTGGCCAAATGACGTCAAACGAGACATGATCCGAGCCACGTATTTGATGTATCATTAAGATAAGTGGTTTCATTCCCATGGTTTAAGGGTCGCCCTTTATTAAAGTAATAGTCTATTCATATTTCTTTTGAAACAAAAAGTTATTTGACTTAAAACGTGTCCTCATTACTTTTTTCAGTCAGTTAATTTCTAAACTAAACGATCATTGTATATTAATTGGGTGTAAAAGTAATCGTTTACGTAACCACAAAATTTAATTTTAACTGACGTGTGTTGACGTGTGTTGACATGAAGAGGTTTTTTTTTTGTGTGTGTTAACTAAGAACTTTTGACTGTGTGAACCGATTTTAATGATTCTTTTTTATATTTGAAAGCTAGTGCTTCCCGTGTGAGTGGTTCTATTTTAATTTGGTTCATTTTTGCTAATTGTATCAATGCGAATATCACATAAGTCTTAAATTTCCATTTAGGTTGCGCGCGACAAATGGACAAATATATTATAATTCAATATCCCATCGACCAATTTCGATTATTCTTTTTTTAGTAGAAAAGATCTACTTTAAGGGTAGTTTGATGAAAGTTCTGATTGTAGGATACAGTTGAAATTAAAGAAGTCGATTTTTTTTTCTTTTAATCATAACTACTATATTTATTTTCATTTTTTTAACTTATGTATTGATGTCCAATCAAGATTATCAAATCAATAAGTATTCTTACTTTAAATTACAATTTACCAATTTATGTGAAATTTTCACAACTATTCGCATTCAATCTATTCTCCGAAACATGCGCAAATTGTTTCTTCGAATGAATATTGTCAATAAGCACGAACAAATCATAGAAAATGTGTTCAATTGAAAAATGATGGCGTACGGGGGGGGGGGGGGAATTCTTCTGTGCGCGTCACTTATCATGATGGGGGTGATGAAGACGTCCGCGTCAGCGTCAACCGGCAACACGGCAGTCTTCGGCACGCCGGACTGCCGGCTAGACGCCATGTCACGTCGTCGGCGTCGCGTCGCTTTCCGCGACTACATACAACTGGACATACGTGCCATGGCGAAGGTATTGGCCATGTCATAAAAAATAATATATGATCACTTAGCAATCCAGAATTTATAATAGATTCTTTTAGTGACGTTCTGTTAGTGACGTCGACTAATTACGAGTTATCATTATGAAACGCGTCTCCATGTCCTATTTATGGCATAATGCGTAATAAAACTGTCTGTAACTTCCGTTTTATAATAGATATTGTATGTTTGACGTTTGTTGTTTATTCTATATTTTATGGTTTAGATTAGTTATAACTATTCATTTAAATAATAATTATTCTATTTCTTAATAAGTTATGTTAAATAATAATCGTAAATTAATTAAAGTTACATATACACTAAAAACATTATAGACATAACAACATACTACAAGCTAACGTACTTTTAATTTGCAAACTTCGATATAACCGTGGAGTGCCTGTTTGTAGCAGAGCTGCAATTGTGCAGCTCCAAAAAATAAGTAAGTAAATTTATTAAAAATATATCAAAATATTATCTTTTCCAAAAAAAAAATTATATATACATACAATATGCTGAAATAGAACATATCAATCAGAGGTTAAATAAATTGTATCCTATTTGTTGTTTTATAATACTATATAGAGTATAATATATGTGACAATCATTTTCCTCTGAATCTTGGAAGCATTGCGTGTTGAGTGGTGGTCGGTTTACAGTCACACTTTCATATTTATAATATTGAGTTGTAGGTTCGATCCCCACTCTAGAGAATGAATTTTTATTTCTTTATATTTTCATTTCTTTGTTTCTTTCATTCTTGCAAAAGCCCGGCGTTGAGTTAATCCAGTCAACACGCAATGTCTCAATAAATATGGCGGAAAGTAGGGAACGCAATGTTTTAACCCTACGTTCCCACTCCTACCCTGCTGTATGCAGGAAACAGCGTGAAGTTGATGAATGAATGAATGAGTTTAGTAGGATTAACAACATGGTAACTTAATTTTTCGCCGTGTGTGTCGGTGTCGTAAGAGGCGACTAAAGTACGTGTGGTAGAGTCACGTCGCCAGTAATGGAAACTCGCATGGGCAGACTCGACCAGATTAATACCACCCCCGGCATTTAAAACCGGCGTGAAATAGTGACTCATGCCACTGCGTTTCGCTTTAGGTAATGCCGGCCTCCGGCGCCCAGCATCCTCCAAAGGCTGGCAACGCACCTGTAGCTCCTCTGGAGGTTGCATGGGGTCGTGGGCGGGGGTGATCACTTATCATTAGGTGACCCGAACGCTCGCTTGCCTTGTCCTCTCCCATAAAAAAAAATAACTTAACATAACAACATGGTAATTTCGTAAAAATGCTTTCTTCTTGTTTTATTTGTGCGTTGTTAATAAATACAGTTTAAGATAGTTTAAGTTTGCAAATTACGTATTCAAATTTATCAGGTCTTATTATAATATACGTATTATCTCAGTTAGTTTAAGATTTACACTACTTTATTAAAAGCAGGAGCACGTTCTGAGCATCAACGCAGTACAGAATTTTTATTTTTTTTTTGAGACCAATCTTGGCGCAGGAGCACAAGCGGGCGACTGTAACCGCCGCAATTTGTGGGTTCGATTCCTATTAGAGTAAATGAAGCATTTAATATTTTGTATTAACGCAATTAACTGCGACGTTAAGTTCCGCCACTCAACAAACAAGGCCTCCAGAGTTCAGCGCAAAGTCCCATTAAGACACTGCCGTTCCCCAGTGTCCTAATAGGAACGGAGTGTCTTAACACTAGGTTGTCAGATTCACTCTCCCTACCCGCCATGTGGGGTATAGTGTGAAGCTGAAAACATATTTATATATTTAGTTTAAAGATTTTAAAGAGTCTTAAAAGACTTAGATAGGAGACGTTTATGAAAAACAGATTAGAATATCTCGGGTAGAATCTTATCCAATTGTAACAAGATTTAAGGATATAGAGTTCTGTTCCTCTGGGATTGTTTTCATTTCATTGTCGAACCTGAAGTAAAATGAATTATATTTATTTATCATATTTATTTTAATGCAGTTAGAACTATTTTACACTCAAAATTCTATTTAAAACGTTATATTAATACATGATGACCAGCTTTAAGCACTTATCTTTGTAGAGTTGTATTTGGTATACAGTATGAGACAACGTACTATAACTTTAGCTTAATTATTATAGTCAACCTATAGCTATGTAACTCCGGGAATATTCATTCATTTCAAGTGAGTTTCCACCTCTGTCTTCAGAGGATGAACCTCCATAGCTTACTTCTTTTTATCGATTCTTAGATTTTTTTTATTGTTTATTTATTAAGAATTCAGTAAACGTGTCCAATCAACCTCAGCAATTTCTCTCATCTCTGCTTTACGCACACTGATAACGATCCAGTAACGATTTATTTATAAATATATATTATACTCATTTTATAGTGTTTTTAAGTATTTTTTTCATTGCTAATTCAATCGGCTAAATTCCAAAACTCACACGCTACATAGGAAATGGCATCCTTTACACCTCTTCGGTCATATTTCGTTTTACGTACGACTCGTATACTGACGTTCGTAAATCGATATAAGTCACAACATAAAATTGTTTACTTATAATGAAATTTACTGCACATTTTTTACACTTTCATTAAGTGAAAATATCGTCGATTGGTAATCATACAATTTCTATCACAAAGCAATATACTTTGACAAAGACGTCTCCAATCCACTTATTCCATTTTTGCATTTGAATAAGATTTTCGAACTTAACCCAAAAGCACTGAGAACATTGTACCTTTTATTTGTTAATTGTAATTATTGAAAATTTTAGAGTTTAATTATACTTTGATGTGACTCAATAAGCTTTTGACTTTGATATTTTTATACCTTAAAACTATGCCGCACAAAAATAGCTGCAAAAATCAATTGAACGGTCGAGACTCTTGATCATCCCTCACCCTTCAGTTTGATCGCGGTCTCTCGTAGCTTCACACTGTTATATACCTTTGAATCTTTATTGTTTTCGGCATAAAATCGCTTATTGTGCGCCTTATGAGACAGTCATGAGTAAGTTGGTGTCACTGAACGTTCTAACGTCGTTGAACGTGTTGCCCTCCTTCCTTCGAGTGCTTATTAATTTTTTTTCCTGCATGTGTCGTCTCTCTGTGTATTTTTATGTGCATGTATGTACATGTATGTTGATCTTTAGGCGTTTTAGAAAATATAAATTTTAAAAACTATAAATTAGTAATAGCTACTATACATGCAGGAGTACGAGGAGGAAGGCAGGCGATCTAGAAGACACTCTTCGCCATGTAACTCCAGAGAGGGCAGCACGACTGCTCTCCACACACAGCATTACGACGAAGCCGTAAGTAATAGATTCTGTATATGTATATTATTAAACAAGAACTCGATTAAAAAGTAACTAAAATTTATTCCGCTATTACTTATATAGAGTAACTTATTTATAATTTATCTTTAACTGATAACTGGGGACTGAGATACAATTAATATAAAACATATATAAACCATAACAATTTTAAATTAAAATTAAATCCAATTTTATAACTAAAACTTACAATAGTTATTTAAACAAAATCTGAATTATGTTATCTCTAATCTCTCTCATCTCTTCTGTCTCTAATCTTCAAATCAATTTTTCAAAATATTTTTAAAATTATCATAATTTAACATAATTTGCGTACACTTTCAGTGTTTAACCCAGTAAAACTTACTCATCCCTTCTAACTCTCAAAGAAAAATGTAACACATACATTCATCTAGTTACATTATGGCTTTCGTAATACACTTTGTAGATCTTATTAGAATAACACAGGGCGTGTTTGAAGAAAAATGGATGTCGCTCATGTAGATCACTCTACCTATGACAGCAAGGCTTGGCGGTGAGCCAGCTGTCTAATACATTCACTCTTCCTTTGCTAGTTCCAAGAGTTTATACAAATGACTATTACTTAATTCATCTCTACATTTATATTCATGAATTTTATTAAAAAGTATTCCAACAAATGCGAATTGATGCAAGATTCATTATGACAATTTAATATGAATAAAGCGGTGTATATACGTTTTTGAAACTCTATCAAATACTGGTTGAGTGGAAGAGATCTCTCATCCATATACGAGAAAGTCTACCTTTGTACACGAAATATTTAAAATTTTTGTTTATTATGTATTTTTAGTACAATAAAGAATATATAGTTAATAATTTAGGACAATTATCAAACTATTTTATTTGAATAAATTTATGAATATCGTACAAAAATGCTCAATGATCTTTTTTTATCCACTCTTCCACAGATCATAAAAAAAATTAACTCCTAGAAACCGTCCAAGAGGCAAAATTTGTATACGTTTCTAAAAAGGTTTTTTTTCCTAAGTGTGGAATAACACTTTAAAAAATTAAAAAACAGAGAAAGTAAAATTACAGTGTATCATTATGTTTTAACATACAATTTATCAACAATAATGGGTTTTTATTTTTATAAATAAAAGTAGGAAGTGGACACCGTTTCCTGCCTCTATTTATAGTTTTCTTTACGACAGTGACTAATATAAAGTGAGTAACTATGCCGTTTTTATAAGCTGATAAATTTTTCAGCCTTCCAATACAAAGGTTAATAAGATTTTGTGATTCATACGTACAAACAAAGTGTACATATAAGGCTGGCGGGCCTCTCATAATAATATAAATTCATCACAATATAAATAATTTAATAGAATAATTTAATGTATATCATAAATATATATAATATGACGTTTTGTATCAATGCGAACACACCAGGGAAAATATTAAAACAAAACTATTAAATGATAAATTTATTTCATGTCAATAATAAGTCTAGGTATCAGTCTTAAAAACTACTCACAAGCTACTCTCTTCTCTTTCTTGAATAAACATAAAGCTAATTATGTGATTTAAATTCAAGTCAAAACCGTAGTAGATTTTATTTTATTTTATATATATAAAGAAATCTAAATTTAGTATAAATATTTATTTTATTTAAATGTCCAAATGTGCAAATGATATCCTTTTGCCAATTCTACAAATTAATTTATAATAATGTTTAAATTTCGCTTTACACTAACTATACTTTTCGGTGAAAATATAAAGTAGTAGCATTTTCATCAACATTTTCATTCACGGTGTTTATTTTAAACAGTATGAAAGTTTAAGCCAAAATGTAGCTGCCTTTTTAAAAAAAACCAGGAAATTAAAATTATGATGTATGCTGTGTTTGTAACAAACTAACCTATAGGCTTACTGTAACGTAAGCCACCTAATTTAATATTTTAAAGTAATTAAGTTTTCTGGTAATATAAATTAGTCTTTTAAACTTAGATTATTTTTTTTTTTTTTTTTTTTTTATGGGAGAGGACAAGGCAAACGAGCGTTCGGGTCACCTGATGGTAAGTGATCACCGCCGCCCACGACCCCATGCAACACCAGAGGAGCCACAGGTGCGTTGCCAGCCTTTAAGGTGAAGATGAAGGGCACCGGGGCCCGGCATTACCTAATGCGAAACGCAGTGGCAAGGGCCACTACTTCACGCCGGTTTTAAATGCCGGGGGTGGTATTAAATCCGGTCGAGTCTGCCCATGCGTGTTGCCATTACTGGCGACGTGACTCTTCCACACGTACTTTAGTCGCCTCTTACGACACCGACAGTACCAGGGTGATCCTATTCTAAGCCGGGACCACACGGCTGACTTTACCAGAGCGAAGAAATGAAAACATAAATAAATATTTTCTTTCCTCGAGTGGGAATCGAACCCGCAACCAGTCGATTATGCAGCACAATTTGTACCACTGCGCCACGACCAGCCTTAGATTATGGTAAAAAGGTTATAGTTTTTCCTGTAGTGTCCGTCTGAGCTCCTCTGTAACCTTCACTAGATCCTTGTTGGCACGATGATGTCGTTTGCCGCTGAGCTCGCTGCAATCTTCGAGGTAATCTTTAGGGGGCTCCGCGGGGCATTTGCGCTCGAACTTGGGCCGAGGTATTCTGACTCGTTTCACGTCATCTAACCAGCTCTCCATGTTTGTAAATTGAAAATTGACGATCTGTTCTAAAAAACAACCTGCAATAAAAATAAGTTATTTAACGTTTGTTCGTATCGGGAGAAATATTAATATGAAATCGTATACGTCTCGTTAATTTCTGTAGTTCACATAATTTACTCGTATATCTTTTTTTTAATATTTATAGTACAGCACTTATGATGACATTGTCAATCTTAATGCACACTTTACGCTTATTACGATATTAGCAACGCAATAAACTTAATAACAGACTTAGCAGTGTATTGAGTAAGATAAGATGTTCGGTAAAAATTTCGAAATCTTGTACAACTTGGTTAAATAAAAGTTGTACCGTTACGCAGGCGCCGGCGCAGCGCGAGCGTGGGCACCAATGCCAATGCAGCCAATCGGTTGCAACAATGAAACAAGCTATTGTCGGTGCCAACTGCCATTGTCAGTCGCTTTGTTTTCAGTAGATCTTGTCTCTTTATTTAGGTTAAACAATACGCTAAATTAATTCCGTAGCGAATAATGATCTAACAATTCGAATATTATATTTTATTTAAGTAAATGGAGTATTATATTTTATTTAACAAATGAATAACAGACTAATACCTGTTAATTTATCAATGTTCTGCTATCTCGGACTAAGACAAAGATGTTTAATGCACGATTGACTTTCTCCGGCGAAAGTGTAGCTAAATGTACTAACTAGCATTATTTCATTTGACGCTTTCGAAACCACAATTTACCAATTTGACACTAGCGCTCGTCAAATAAAATAAAATCGTTCTGGTCTTCAATCTGGATCTATATTATTTTGTTTCTTAAATAGTGTAAATAATGTAAAATAATATAATACAACCAACATAGTGTTATGAGTAAAATAAATGACTAATACTTATTTTCTTGTAACAAGGCGAGTTTTTTATTTCTTTTCCGTACTTGGAAACATTTATTGTACCTATATCGATCTAACTTAGAAACGTGTTTGAAAATACATTTTATTCTGTTATTATCTCAAATTGGTGAAGCAAGCCACAACCACAAGTTAAAATAAGTTTGTAAAACGATGATAATGATTATTTTCTTGTCAACAATATAAAATTTAACTTGGTGGACCCTTAAAGGTCCAAGGATCACGAGGCAATTTCATTCGGGCACTATGTCGTAATATAGAAAGCGAGCCGTCTGTGAGAGAACATGTTAGGAAGCGGCTACACGAACGCAAATTATAACGGATATTAATTAAACTTTAATAAGAATACGTAATTCTTTAATGTGCAAAATAATAGTAATAATATTCATTTAATGGATATTTTATTATGTTAATTTATTTATTTAGACATTAATAGATAGAGTAACGCTAAGGTGTGATAAAATCTATATTTAATATCTATTTTTTATATCAAATTGCAGTAAATCTGTGTTTTGGTACTTGTGCTAGTTTCGTTGCCTGCGCCGCGGCTGCTGACTCAGGGTCGATGTCGATACGACCTCTTTAATGAGAACAATCACTGTGATCTTTTGTCATGTTAAAGAGTCTAATAATACTTATTATGTTAATACTTATAGTTGCAGTTTAGCTTGAAAATAAATTTGACGAAAAATTGTAAATATAATAATAATATATTGTAATTTTATATTATATATTGATATTAAAGCAGTGTTATGATAATTTTGAACTAACTTTTTAGTCATTATCTTTGAAACCGACTTTTTAAATTATTAAAACAAAGTACAAAGGTCATTTTAATATTTTCCTTTCAAATATATCAAAATCTGGTTGGGTCTTCCATATCATCCTTACTTCCATATATGCTCCGTAGTGTGATTGAGCACGTAATATATTTAAAGATGAGTACGATAGTACACCCTTTATTCGTGGTATATAATATTTCCTACATTTTCATAAATCTTTCAAAATGAGGCCAGTCGTGGCTCAGAATTCGGCGGAAAATAGGCAATGTGCGAGATACAAGGTTTTATGTTTAAACTAGTAACGCCCGTAATTTTTTTGGAATGGACTCGTAAGACGTAAAAAAGAAAATCCTATTTTTTCCCATTCTCATAGTATGCTCGAGAAAACTTCTCAGTCTGTGATCAATAACACTTTAATTAAATACATATTAATTAAATTCTATAACATAAAGATAAAAGAACAATAAGATTTATTAATAACAGTGTGTGTACAAGTTATAAAACATATGTATTGTATGTAAATGATTGTGCTGATATCTATTATCTGGTATTCTCTCGCATGAGAGGAGTCTAGATGTGCCGGAAACCGTCGCGTGCGCAGCGCCGACGCTTCCGATGACAATGGGAAATTATTCGCAATAGAAAGTAGAATTTTAATTCATATCTCTTATGGATAAGAACAATTTATGTATATATGAAGTACTTACTATATTTTGTATTTATAATTACATATCTTGTTAAGTGTCTGCAATATAATAAAAATCAATACTTCCTCTTTAATAGAGAAACTTTTGTTGTTTTGTTTAAAATGTATCCACGAGTTTTAATTAATTTGACCTACAATAAATTTCATATGTAAGCTTTCCTAGTTTTTAACATTGTTACGCTAAAAATATTCAATACCTATGTTAAATGATTTATATAGATATCATAATGACCTAGTTGTCTGTCTAGTGGCTACAAACGTTATAACTCCTGATCTAATAAATTACCACTACATGGGTAGGCAGGCATCAGCTTTTCCGCTTACATTTAATATTTTGAAATGGGCGGAAAAGAATACAATAGAAGGCTTGCTTAAGAAAGACAGTTGAAAAACTAGTGACAAGAGCAGTCGCTAAGTATAGATATGCGCATAAGTAAAGGAAAACACACCGTTGTAGTTGTGGCCTCAGACTCCAGGTTGTGATTGGAGGTCCACGTGGAATTATATAAAAGACGGCCCGAGGGTGAGTGTTTACGTAAATTCCTAAAGTTAAAGCTAACTGAAATAAAAAAAATTATATATAGATAATAAATTGATAGAAATGATTAAGCTAACAACGTTTGCCAAAATGTCTGCCAACTGTCTGCCAAATATCAAAATGTGATCAATCGCTAGACTAAGTATGTAGCCACCATCCAGACATATGTTCTTTAATATTTAATAAAATAAATATTTTAAGAAAATTAGAACTTTGTATAATAGAAGTAATCTATGTACCTATATTAAAGGGCGGCGTCGAGTTCCGCCCCTCAACACGCAATCCTTGCACCATTCGGCGGGAAGTAGGGAACGGAGTGTCTTAACACTAGTGCCCCTGCACCCTGCTATGTGCGGGATACACGGAATAATATTTAAATTAAATATTTTATTATGCAAATCGCATAAATAATGAATGTAAATACAACTACCTATTTAAATATAACAAGCAGTACGTGCTGATATGCAAATGCTTTTACCAGAGCACTTATAGGGACCACAACAATAAGACAGTCTTGTAGCATTATGAAGGCATTTCTAATAGCCCCCAATACGTGACAGTAAGAGGTTCCTTCCAATTAAGCCTCCTTTCCACTTTCACTTCACGACTTTTAACAAAGGACTTTCAACTTCTTATTGGTTCAGTTTGATATCTACATATATACGAGTACGTACGCATAATAGTGATGTAACTTTATTTTATTTCAAATAAATATTACAATAAAACGATATAACATTCAAATTTTATTTTTATGCATCTAGTTGGATAATATGACCTACGTGTATTTTACTTATATAATCTTATTACCGTAAAATATCCTAAAGTGTGATAAATATTTTAAAGTCTTACCATCTGTTAAAATCGTCTATAACTATAAAAATAGATTAAAAACTAATGCTATGTGTTATATAAATAAAAACTGGGTAAAAATAATAATAATATATAAGGTAACTGTGAATGTATTATATTAGCACATTTAAAAGCTATTAAGAAGAAAAGCCATCAATATCTTTGTGTGTCAAGCGTCTAGCTATAAATAATAGCAAGATGAATCTTAGACCAGACTCCGCTAACTCAGACCTAATAAAAGCTCGGTTGTTCCCAAGACTCGAGTTCCGGGGTCACCGCGCTGACACCCTTAGATTTTATCACAGTGTCCATATATTTTATAGTAAATACAGATTATATTACAATTACTTTTTGACATGTACACACAATGTACACCTAAAACTTGTAACTTGTAACATATTTATTGTTATTTATAGCTTATAAATTAATATTTAATATAAAACTTTTACAAATAACTTACCTAAAATTATTTAAATTAAAATATAACTGTTTTTAAATTATTTCCTTAATAGCGTTAGTTGTATGCTAGATAAAGAGGATATGGCGCAATATTTATATGATAGCACTCAGTAGTGCGAGAGGGCAAAATGACGTGGAGCGGGCACTCGTGCAATAATTGCGCTCCGTCAGCATACATCACTTATTTATTTTAAAACAAAATAATTAGAGATAATGAGATCTAAATTTAATTAAAATTTTAATTTACTTACAAGAGTCTATTTTATGTTTAGAAAAAAACCTACGAGACATGACGTATGAGACACGAAGCAACGTACATAACGTTGTTTCTTGTCTCAAAGTCTAACGATAATATTTAATCTTTAAAAAATAAAATGAAGTTGTTAAGCTTTCTATATGTGATATATTGATAAATTTTAAACGCCCTTAGTCTCTGTATGCTATTATATATCACCAGGAAGAACGAAATCTAATGAAAGTATGTAACATTGTATTATAATGCGCCTTCGGCATAACCTGATATTTCCTGAGTCTGCGATTTTCTCGCCTCACTTGTGCCACTTTCATTTTTTCAATATTATCATGCTTCGATAAATGTGAATTAGCTTCTTATGATTTTCTTTTATTCAATTTGGAATAATATTTTCTTGTCTTACATAATATAATAATATTTTCTAGAAAAGTTTTTGCCATTTACTTATTAGCCATATCATAAATTGAAAATTCGAAGTGTTCATAAAGGTAATACAATGCACAAAAGTTCTGCAAATACCTTATTGATATTAAATCCTTCAAAGACGTCGGACCTTAAGTACCTATATAATATATTAACCAAGTTTTTAAGACTTCCTTTATTGCTTATCGTCAAAGTTTAAGCTCAACTTTTATGAAATGACTAATGAAGTGAAATCTTGTTTCGAGTCCCGTAATGATTGTTTAAGAAATAATATTATGAACATAGTATGCGACTCCGAGTGAACGGCCAGCGTGTTTGAGTAGCGGGATTATAGACGGTAGCGTCGTGACCGATCTTAAGTATTTTGTATATAAAACGGTAAAGTGTAACGCTATGCCATAAATAATTTTGTATTTCTAAGACAAAAATATTTAAATGTCGGTATATTATAATATGTAGAAAGATAATTAATTTTTTATTCTAATAAACTCATTTGAAGTGAAAAAAAGTATAATTAAAAACAATAAAAGTTACGGAACTTTTACCAGTTACGCTATTGATGTTGTTATTGATATACATACATTTTATACGTAATCTGGTGTAAAAACAGATAAACGGATTTGGATGGATGGACATTAGACACTTTCTTTCCGGGTAAATACTACGTTTATTTGCACTTATCAATCGACATTTCTTAGCTTTTGCTTTGTTTTATATATGAAATAATTTTAAAATAAAGTTAAGAATAAGAAATTCTTAATTTCTCAAATAAAAAAAAAAGTTTAAAATTAACAATCACATTGTCCTTTTCATTCCACTTCGAAGGGTAATATAATGTAATTTGTCAAGCGTCATGTTACACCAAGTATCACGTACACGAGTCTCGTATATCTCGGCCAACATAGCCTCTAGTGAAGAATAGCCTTAACCCGTTCTCTCGTGTTACAGCGCTAATTATACGAACGATCAAAAGAAACTCGTTCACAGATTGATTCTACACGAAATCTCTCTTTGATTCATTGCGGTGTGTCAGGCTTATTAGTGGCTGTATTGAGCTGTAATGTTGATATACCAATTCACATTACCTATATTATAAATTAAGCTTCACGCTACGGCGTGCCTTTATCTGCTGTGTGCGGGATATAGCAGGGTAGGCAGAGGGAACATAGTGTTAGGACACTCTGTTCCCCACATTCCTCCGAATTCTGGAGGCATTGCGAGTTGAGAGGCGGAACTCAACGCCGCTCTTTTGCCTCGACACCAGAACGAAGTAGTGATAATATAAATTTAAATAATTATTTCAATTCTTCGAATACGGATCGCACCCACAACCAGTCGCGCTTACAGCCACACTTTGTACCCCTATATTATAAAATACAATTTTATTTAAAATATAAAAACTAGCTACATCTGGCTATATATAGTTCAATATTGTACGGTATTCCTAAGCTAACCATGAGAGGCAGAAGCATTTTAATATGCATCTCGAATATAAACAATAAGTTAAAAAATCTGCCAAGTGTGAGTTGACAGAAATTTTATTTAATTAATATATATATATATATAATTTAATTAATATATAATTTGGCTTGGCTAATGAGGGTTCCGTATCAATTTCATATTTATAGGTAGATTAACAAGGACGTGGTTCATAAAACTTGACTAAGTTACGTTTACGACGTATGCATTTATTTTGTATGAAATTAACTACATATGTAAGATTATAATTTTGGTTGATTTAATTATATATCTATAATCTATCCTTTACGCTATATCCTGCTTTATATACCCTAAGCCCTAGGTTTTCAATCCGCCGTAACTTTCATAAAAAATACAGCAAAAACGACGTAACCACTCGTAATATTTGATTTAGAAACCTTAGAAACTTTATTTTTTTCTGTGGCCCCTAGGGCCATAAACCTGTATATTTTATATTAACTTAAGCTATCAGCTCAACATGATCTTGAGATATCTTTGAGTTGGTCTAGATAGGCGGAGAGACAGACGGAGAACAGAATGATCCTATAAGAGTACTCTTTTTATAGAACCCTAAAACAAATATTAGGTTATATAATATATTTTTCTTCCTATAACCATAAAATACCTCTAACAATTTCTATTCATTTAGGTCTAACCGCACTCGAGTTTATGATGAGTATTAAATACGATAACTATGTGATTAAACTCAAGTGTTTTATTATCTATTTCAAGAACTTATGGTTATTACACAATTACATAGACTTAAATCACCTCATATATAACAATCTTTTAATTGTTAATAATTTAACGTTTTAGTAAGTTGCAATTTACAAGAATTAACTAATATATAATAGCTAGAGTACAATTTTCAATTCTACATTAAAATTATTTTTCAATAAAAAAGAATCATCGAAATCGGTTTTCGTGATTGTCGCGCACATATTTAATTCAAATTTAAAGATTTCAAATTTAAGTTTTATTTGATTTTGTCATGAATAACATTGTCAAAAATGGACTCGAATGGAATGAAAATAAAAAAGAATCTTCAAAATCGATTCACCCAGCGAAAAGTTCTGAGATTCCAAATATAAAAAATACGGTAGAATTAAATAACCTCTTCCTTACGGAAGTCGGTTAAAAATATAAATGCAAGCCATTTAATGTGATCAATAATATGGTTCTTGCTTTACAATTATGACATTTTAGTTACAAAAGATAATGACTCACAGCGTCGATTGAAGCTGAAATATAATTTTAGAGCAACGACACTTTCCCAAAAGGGCCGGGAGGCTGATGGCCTCTGCGCAGTAAGAAACACCTACATAGTGAATACTCTACAATGTAACATTAACCTCTATAACAGAATAATTTCAATTGACCACGGAAATCGTCGTCAACATCTCACGCTGTATCCCGCACACAGCAGGGTAGGCAGAGGGAACCTATAAATATAATTAATTTTGATATGGTAATAAGATACCGCTATCGGCAACCAGTATTATCTTTCCTAATTATATCGTTATTATTAATTATATCTAATTGATTCTAACTGATAACAAATCTCAAAATGAATTTAATATTCCAATTAATGTACAATTATTATTCGGTAAAAAAAATATAGCTTATAATCAGCAGGTTTGAAAAAACAAGTAAAATAGACAAATACTGTGAATAGATAATCATAGTAGTGTTAACAAAAATAAAACACGATGTCCAATAAAAATACATAATATACATATGCAAACATTATGTCCAAAAGAGGTTATGTTGTGACCATCGAAGGGGACCTGGATGTATCTAGTCTAGGTAACTGAAATCGTTACTTAATATCGAATGAAAATCGATATGGCAGCTCTTAATAAGGCCAAACTGACTTACGTCAATGCAGTATACAAATATATACAAGAAAATTTGATTGAGAACCGAAGTGCAATAAAAATCGACCATACCGCCATTGCTATTGATTGAGTGCTTGTTAAAACATTAACATAATCTATTTCGGCCAAGTGTAAAATAAGCTCACCTGTCACGTTTATCCGGAGAGTTCACAGCGTGTTTTATTTGTTTACAAGTTGAAGAAGTATTTTATATAAATATATAATACGTGTGTACCGCACGGTTACCGGTACGCGACTGTGCGAATCAAGTTTACGATGGTCTCGAATGACTGTCCGTGTGCTGTGGAGCACGAAGTATGGCTAGCAAGAAAATATGACCACCCACCCACTTACACACTGAGCCATTTTCACATAAAATATTGTTCATGTCACTTATGTGTCATTTATTGCAGAAGTATAAATAATATAAGTAAATGAAATGGTTATAATCATAAATCTTCTATCTAACTCTAATCTCCTATATCAAATACCATTCTATAATATATATATTATAGAATAAATAGAAATTAATATATTTATATTAGATTACTAGTAAACCGCACATATTATACGTATAATTAGCGCGAAAGTGCTCGTGCCTGTAATGTAACATATTCAGTGCGGTTAGAGTAACTAATAACACATCGTTGTCACTATACCACACTATTGGATATATATTGACGGCTTTGCCAACTCGCATAAGCTCGATTCAACTTTCGCTAGTCTGTTTTGTGTATAACGAGGATTATATGTTTATTTCATAATAAAACATATGAAACAAAAAAAATACAAGGCTATCTAAGTTTCTTTAAGAGAGGACGCCATCTACTTGATGCCACACATTTTCCAGATCAGAAGGTGACGGAAGGGAGTCGAACCCACAATCTTTTGTGTTTACTATAATACAATTATAAAATGCCTTCGTCTCACTTAGCCACTATCGTCCTTATATTTATTAATAATAATTTAATATAAGAATTGTGTCTAGTTTTTCAGAAAAATAAGCTATATTACCCACCTGATTTTATTATGCTCAACATTTTAAAGTTATGACAGAGTATCCTTAAGATACTTTGTTTCAGTGTTTTAGGGAAATGAGCTTTTCACATTCACCTTTCTATAGCGAAACGATGCAATGTGTGTAATTTTTATCGTTGGTAATTATTGTTATATTTACATATCAGGATTTTAAAAGTTATTTTATATTATTATATTATATATTTTTTTTAAATCTTCGGTAAATAACTCTTAAAAATGTTACAAAATTTGAAGGTCCCTAAAACATTTACAATAAAATAAATTTTAAAACAGAAAGGTTGTGATATGAATGCAAATATCGTCATAGAAGTTATCATACGTTGGTGGTTGTCTTAGAGATCACATCTAAGTCCCGTTATGTTGTACCATATTTCGGCATTACTACGGTACCGTTTGATGAACAAGATGAAAAACAAAATAAAGGCTGCTCTTCTGCTTTAAATACTTTACAAGTACCGAGAACAAGGCTGTATACTTTTATTTAACACTTTCAAGTGGCTAAAAATTCCCACGGATCCATCCACTTAAAACTGGATAAACCGGATGTTGTAACTTGATAAGTTCTTTGATGCGTCTCAAATCTTTCACTATGTTAAAGTGCTTTTATATGAGAAAATATATATTTTATATAACACGGGCAATTATAATTAAACCAATCGAGACTTTTATGACGGACTACTATCGCAAGACTTATTCATTATTAAACGTTCTTTGTAGAATATGACATTTGATTGTATTTTTTAAATTATGGCAAATTATAATAATTAGAAATATTATATATTTAGCCATTTTTTATTTTAAATAACATATACAGGGTGGAAGTGTCTGCGCTCCTCTTACAGGGGCAGGGCATATAGGGTAGTATATTTCAAACCCATAACTAAAAAATGTGACTGTAACGCGACGGTTGTGGGTTCGATTCCCGCTTGAGAAAGTGAAATATTTATTTACGTTTATATTTCCATTTTCTTCACTCTGGTGTCGAAACAAAGTGCGGCGTTGGGTTCTGCCACTCAACACGCAATGCCTCCAGAATTCGGCAGAAAGTGGGGAACGGAGTGTCTTAACACCGAGGTTCTCTCTGCCTACCCTGCTGTGTGCGGGATACAGTGTGAAGCAGAAAAAGAAAAAATTAAGATACGTAAACAGTTTAGAGGTAGGATTTTTTTTCATTTCACGAGATATATATTACATACTGTATTACATGCGACGCAGTTACGGAGAGATACCAATAACGTCAACACTTCCTACTACAAAAATATTACTAAAGGTTAAACATCTTTGAACTTTGCCGCCAATACCTATTATTCTGTCAGTTTGAAATATTGTAATAGTTTTCACCTCTTTTCCTTTATAAGTAAAAGACAAGTCTGCGTACCTACATTGTTCGCAAAATCAAGAGGTAAAAATATATTTTAACATTGTTAAAAAAACCTCAGTTCCATCCTCGTTTTTCTCACGACCCAATTTTTTTTAATTAGAATTTATATACCTATTTGGTCTCATTTGCACCCATGATTATATATCCTATTGCTTATAAAACTTTAGCATTTTTTAAATTTTCAACTAAACTTTATTATGAAGTTAGTAACATTTTTAATATTTTACTCTTATGTAAGCTAGAAAATAAATCTATTACACATTTGCTCTGCGACTGTAAGCAAAGTGTAATAAACTGATTTTTAACTAAAAGAAAAACCTACTTCAAACAACGAACTAAAAAGTAAAAAATAGTTTTACAAAGATTTTATAATTATAAAGTCGGTGCCAAATTAAACAAACAGGGTTATTAATTTGATATTCGTCGTTGTAGCATTAGTTTGACATCGACTTCAAAATTATAAAAATTGTATATATATACATTCTAATCGATAACCTCATTTTCTTACAAAAGTCGGTTAAATAGTATTGACAATCGTAATTCAAATTTTGTTTTTTTTTTATCATTCTGACATCTCTCACAATAATACTTGTAATAATGACATAAGTTTCTGATTTATTATTTATAATAAGCTTAATAAAAGAGATTATATTTTTTCCGGTGAATGTGGTAACCAGTGTAGTGTGTAGTCATTCAAACAATATAAATTATTACAATATTCCTGATTTTTTTTCTACATCTAGAAGTTTTCTGCGAATAACACTAATGAGTAACGGATGTTTTGATTTGGTGCACAGATAATTATAGTACTACCATTCATAATTGACTACGCATTGTGGCTAAGATAACGTTATTTGAGCATGGTCCACTCACATCCGAGGTTATCTATACTATACTATATACACTAACGGTATGATTTACGATGACAATTTATATTTGCTATGTATAAACGTTCGTAACCTCTCAATATCGTTATATTAGGAAATTATTAAATATATATATGTGTGTGTGTGTATATAGAAAGTTATATTTACTTTATCTATATCTCGTCAACGTATAGCAAGGTACCGTTACATAGCGAGTCGCGAGAGCCTCGTTAAATGCAACTCTAACTTGGAAAGGATCATGGGAACTGGGGCACAATTGCTTCGTGTCAATAATATGGACATAAATCAAGATCACTTGCTGTAAACAAAAATATATGTACAATTATTAATGAAAAATAATGGAACGTTATTCTATTTTAATGGAAAAAAATGTAGTTACATACTCGTAGTTTAATATCATTGCATGTAGAGACGTCAGATATCTTTTTGTAAAATAAATAATCTTGAGCACAACCATGCAATGGACTATTTATAGTGTATATGTAGATACAGGCATTTCTGTGGGAATAAACTACATAAACACCTGGCGATTGCGAGCGGCGTGGTATCGCAGCGGGCGCGTGTTGCGATTGTATCGCTATGTTTATAGAAAAGACTAACGAGGTACGCCATCAGCCAGGATCCCGAGAGTCAGATATTGGATAAAATAACTATCACGTCATATCAATATGCTTACAATTACAAAAAACTATATATACCTTGCATTGATTAATTTTAAACTAAATTTATATTAATATAAATTTATGGAGCCACTACGGACAGTAAAGCAAATATTATAGACCATACCTTCATGACTTATAAGACAGTAAGCCTCTATTTTAAAAACATTTGTATGAAAATATGTTCATTATACTAGTACTTTTTACATTTTAATATTGTTTGTTACACGCACCTTGTACACCCGACAAAAGGATCAGGTATGTACTGCGTAATATATATATATATATATATAACCGTACAAATATATTTATTATATTTCGCATAATTTTAACGATATAGTTTAAATGATAACGTGATGAGTTTAAAATCTTTCTATAGCTTGGCGAGCAACTCGAATACATACATATGATACTTTTAGATGTAGATATCGCTATGTGTGCAATGTTATTGGGTTGAATGTGAGTGCTAATTTTAAGCCAAACTATCATTGGTATATTTCATACAAAAACATTGTCTAGTTCCCTAAAAGTCCTGCATTTTATTAGGGTGTGACTCGTAGTCTAGAGTTTATTATATCATGGATAGTTGGCACTGGGTTACTGGGTAACACTGGGCGTTGGGCGTTGGGCGTTGGGTGACGGAGAGCACCTGGCGCTGAGTGAGTGTGATGTTTCAGTGCGGCTATCTCGAGGGGCTGCGCTCATCACTCGGTGGCTGGACGCAGAAAGTAAAGTCATGGTACTGGGGACGACCTCTAGTAAGTGGCCCGGCCTCCCGCCGACAAACAAATCGGCAAACTGTCCTAGCACATTGAAAAATCTCTTTATGCACGATATTAAAAAAGTTAACTTTCTATTCCAAATTCTCGCTTTTTAAACCGAACGATGCTTGGTGTTAGAAGTTTTATTTACGTTGTCACTCCTTTTGTCGCACTCCATTTGGCACTTCACTTCGGTGTTTATTTTTGTGTGTGTAACGCACACAATTAATTTATTTCGGTTATTTATTTTCATCGATTAGTTAGTAGAAGTTACCTCATTACTGGGTTAAATTGCATGAGATATTTTTTTTTAATTTCAACTAAAATAGTTTCCGCATTTCATATCACATTTGTATTGTTTGTACGTATTTAAACATTCAAATCGGTCGTGGTAATTAATATTTCTTTTCTTTTTTTTTATTGCACTGCATGGTGGCAAAAAGAACAATTTTTTTATTGGGTTCTCTTAAAAAATGTCATATACGTAAGCTTTATGTTCTAATATATAATAATATTACAATTCGTTACAATTATTTTATGGTGCCGCTGCATAGGTGCGCTAATTGGTTTAAAATATATTTTTCATGAGACATACTTACACTTGTAAAGTAACCTTTGTACCACGCCACCGAGTGATCGAAACGCATGTTTCCAAGCCTCCAGCTCACATCTCACTTACAGCTTCCCGGTACATTTGATGTAAAGATCATTGACATTTTGGTAACTGAGAGGCACAAGGTTGTATGAGTGAGCCTAAGTATTTAGTAAAGATTTCGCGAGATACCGCCCTATGCCGCCCAGCTACACTGTCCTTAGTTAGAGCACTCAGTTGTTATTAGAGGCTGATATATTGTTGCTGTCTTAGCGTAGTGCTATAATATTAGTGTGAATGTGGTAAATAATCAGGGACACAAATAACAATTAAATTATTATAAGAACTCTAGAAATGTCGAAACAATCAAAACTAAGAACCTCTATAAAGTAAAGTAACTGCTCAAAGTTAAACCACCAATCGAAATTTAGATAAAGAACGTTTTAAGTAAGTCATATCGACAGGAATTGGCCCACAAGTTGTCACGTAGCTTCGACATGAAAGAAGAAGGTGGTGCTTTACTTGAGGATCGAGGTGGGATCCGCAGGCACCAGTCTATGCAGCGCCTGCAACATGGGGAAGGGACGATCGACGAAGGCAGAGCGGCGCGGGTTGTCCCCGACCACCATGGAAACCTGCACATTACTGTGAAGAAGACCAAGCCTATCCTTGGAATCGCGATCGAAGGTGGTGCCAACACTAAACATCCGTTGCCCAGAATAATTAATATTCATGTAAGATTTTGACTTATTCTAAAATATATAATTACATTATTTTAACTAATTCGACATTGCACCTGCAGTATTAGGAAGTACCTTAAATATGTTTCATTTATATTACAGGAGCATGGATCAGCGTATGAGGCAGGGGGCTTAGAGGTAGGACAATTAATTCTGGCGGTAGATGGGCATAGAGTAGAAGGGATGCAGCACCAAGAAGTCGCTCGGCTTATAGCAGAATCGTTTGCGCAAAGAGATAAACCGGTAAAAATACACCAAATTAACCATAATAATTTTATATATATTTCTCATTCGAAATATTAAGTGTTGAGTGGCGGAACTCAACGCCGCTCTTCGTCTGTATTACCAAACCACTAAATTAATACCACTAAATAAATTAACTCATTTCTTCGAGTGGAAATCCATCCCACGACCTTCTCGTTTACATTGACATTTGAGACGCTATCCTGCTGGAGAACAACGGCTTTAATTAAACTTCGTATTTTAATTGTTATCGTAACAGCAATGTACTCAATCTATATTTTTCATTTATTGCATTTCAGGAAATAGAATTTTTGGTGGTCGAAGCAAAGAAATCTAATTTGGAACCAAAGCCGACGGCTTTAATTTTTTTGGAGGCCTAACATCTACTTTCCCTCCCCGCCAGCGACCCTCCGGCCGCGCTGGGCACCGCGACGTCGGAGGTCGACCTCACCGCGCACACCACGGAATAGCCAACTCCAACCTGCGCTGTCACATGCTCTTCTGAACGGATTCTCGGTAACAACTCGGCACTATTTCAAATCCTACTTATTAATATTCAAATGTTGGTATTACGCCTAGGGTATCGAGATATATCTATAAAAGAAGTTAGAAAATATTTAAAGGAATTAACGGAAGGATTCTCGTTTACAATAATATTAGGTAGGAGTTATCGAAGAAGTGTCGAGTGATTAACAATGTTGAACAATGATCACTCTACAGAAGATTGCATCTAAATAGATGATGAGACAACAGATCCTGGTATAAAAATATAGGCTATACAAAATTAATGGCACAAGGGAGGCGTATAAATTTTCAAATATAAAAATAAACTTGAGAAAATATTGCAGAAACTTGAAAAATTTCAACCAAGTACACTGCCCAAGATTAAAGGACTCTTCAATAACGTCCCACTTTATTCCACCGGGATATTACGGGTAGTCTTTAAAGTTTTTGAAATTCTTTTCTAGAATGTAGTATTACCAATTTTACCGGTAGTCTGTGACTGAATTTTATAAGGAATCTCATACTTTTAACAATTGTAATTTAATAAAATTATTCACTTTTGAATAAGTCACAAGCAACTACATGCAGATTAGGCACTTTAATACAATCCGCAATTAACTCCAATAGAACTAGAGTTGTAAAATTGAAAATAACATAGACGAGCTAATATTTAATAGATTGGCAACATTGGTGCTACGTATCTAATTCACAAAGGATTATAGATCGGTTCACACTTACCTAGTAGTTGGTCACTAGAGGGCGACTAGAATTTCATACATTACATATCATGTGATGTCATCTGTTCACTTGGTTCATTTCAAATAAATATTTTTAATTTAAAAAAAGCCATACGGATTGCAATGCTGTCGTTATTTACAATAATTAATAAGACGAACGACCCTCACCTGATAAATATAATTACTTTAATTTCAATATAAATTGCAAGAAAATTCTATTAAATTTAAATATAATGTAACTGCAATTATCACTTGAAACGTCAACTCTCAGTCTTGCAATCCTAAAGAACTGCGGATTTCAATTTAGATTCACGAAAATATTTTAAAGAAAGAATATTAATAAAATTAATAATTACATTCATATCAAATCGAGCGGTCCATGTGCCATCAAAGTTGCATTTGGTTTGGATCATTTCATCGACTCGTTGTCGACGGTCAATAGGAGTAGATCATCATCAGTAGAGCAGAGTTTGCAGCAACGCGTGACTAAGCAAACTATAATATCATCATTTTGTAGAACTACCTACACTTACAACATTATTTCATAACAATGGATTAATTGGTACATAATTGAGAATCTCAGTTTGCTTAGAAAATAAAAGTGCGTCAACATCATTCCATTTGGTAGATAAGCGGTGAGTTAAGGGATTTATGGCGGAGAGGGATTTTAGCCCGCTCTTGGTAACAGAATATTAAATAATTATAAGTGAGTGTGTGCTATCATTTATTATTAGATATCGGCTTTATTGTATTAGAATACGTAGTAATGGGAGTTCAGTTCAAAATTGTTTAGAAGCTTCTGTCATATTACACGATTTTTAAACGTATCGATTTAATCTTTTTACTGGCTATTACTTAATATTATGAACAAAAGTACCTAGATTCAATAAAGATCGCAAAAATGAAAATATATATAATTAGGTACACATTTAATGCTTTGTCAGTGGATAGATTAAGTGCGAGTTCATATATTATGATATTTTATTGGATGTTAAACCTTATTTGTAATACATATAGGTATTCAATGTGTCACGCTAAAGCCTTTAACTCTGTACAAATGCTGTAGATATATTGTAACCTTTATTATGCAATCCCACTTGTACTATGTAAAATATATAATAAATTTCTTCTAATTGTTTTATCAGAAAAGCATTTAATAATGTAAATATATAAACGTAAGTTGTAAATATAATATAATATTTGAATGTACTGTAAAAAGATATATTTCATGAAGTTAGTGCCAAAAGCGAACAGTCCTTGAACTTATTCTCTTAGATGAGATTAACGACAGATACCAATTTAAGGTTTTTAAATACGTATATATGAGTAAATATTAAAGAAAAAAACTTGTTTTAAAATGTATAAACAGTGTCTTAATTGAATTAAGCATTTCTTTATAATTATGACATTGCTCGTATAAAATGCATAGGAGTTTATAAATGAGCGGCCATAGATATGTAACCACTTTGTACGCTCATTTCACTTACGCTTTAAATTTAGCATATAATAATATTTCATCACAACTTCACGTCGTTTATATTTTATATAACTTACCGATTGTGACTTTTTGGTAAAATTTTATACATAGATTATAATATGTATCTACTTATGTATGTATATATTGAATCTGTACCTTTATATTTAAATAAATTTCCGTACTTATATATTATTAATATACGTTGATTGCGTTATTTAGAATACTTATTGAATACATATTATGGTCACATTTAAAACAATATCAATCATAAAGAATTTAAATATAACAATTTACGAATTTTAAATTTCATATAGTACATTATAGGTACTCTGTATATATATTACCTTCACATTATTGTCACTTTATAAATTATTTGTATAGTATTTTCAAAAGCTTAAAATGTCAATTCAAGAAACTGTACTGTAATAAAAAAAAGCAATGTACGTAAGAGAAAATTTAATCAATATGTAGTATGCGAGTGTACCGCTCTTGTGTAAAAAAAAAAACTCCACCATTTTGAATTATTCTCCTGTTTCGCGCTGGTTATTTTAATTTTTGAAATCATTGCTTATTTCACTTTCCTTACAATATTCTAACCTTCGCTATCAGCAAGGACATATTCCTAAATATTCTATGCCGTCCACATTATTTTTGTTGTTTTGTCCTCGACGCAACGCGATGTCTAACAATAAGATTCTTTATATTATTATAAATTATATGTAAAACTTTAGCTAGCATTTGGTACAATTCACTATATATTTTAAATTCTACATGTACTTCGTGCTATTATTCTGTTGAAATATCTATATTGTAGTCTGTTGTTAAGTTTGCAGTTGACAACAAAATATATTGTTATCTAGATAATATATTCATTTTGTGTTTTATTTTAATATTTATTCTTTCTTTCAGATAATGTATCTATACGTACTACAGTCAAAATTTGTTATAAAAAATATTACATTGTCCGTTCTCTCTCACTTCCCCGCTAGGGATGAAGCGTGATACCTTCACGCTTCAGTTAGTACTAATTGTAGATTTTAGCTGCCAAATTTCATAACCCTAGGTCAACCGGAAGTACCTATTAATTTTGATTCCCTTTATAGTGTCAAAATGCCCCTTTTTTAGTAAATATAGAAATATTATTTTTTTAGAAAATCAAGGGACCGGTCTAGACCTGAGTATATGGTTTGAATTTCATCTCTATCTCCAAGCGTTTCCGAAATAGAAAGACAGACAGACAGACGGACAGACAGCAAAGTAACCTTATAAGGGTTCCTTTTTTCCTTAAAAAGTACGGAACCCTAAATATGATAAACTTCACCCAAAAATATTTATCAGGTAAGTTACGTATATTACTAAGAAAAGATATATTAATGTGTGTGTTTTTGTATAAAAAATGATAATACGCTACATACTTATATTTTATTTATTGCATTATTTTATCTTTTGTTTAAGTAACTAGGAATATCATCGGATAACGACTGTTTTTTTATCTCTTAACATTAATAACAAAGATATTTTCAATAAGTAAGGGTAAAGTTATTATATCGTTTACAACTCTGAGTGTTAAGTAAGAACCTAGTGTTAAGACACTCTGTTTTCCACTTCCCACTTCCCACAATTCGTGAATGTTGAATGGGGTTACACTCTATCTCTTCGCAGGAAGTGGAGCCCACAACACAACGTGTACACTGTTCCATGTTGCCCTTCATGATATTTTTGAATGTATTATATCTTAATTGTAATTTCATTCCGCATGTATATATCTATATCTATATATATATACACAAAATATTATACAACTTGTTTTCGACAACCTGTTAAAACATTCTGCGCTTGACGTCACTGGGTCTATCTATCACCAAGTTATATACAACACAAGAATTGTCTTTATTATTGAAACTTTGTAAGAAAAATATATACAATTTATATAATATATTAAATATATAAATAAAATTCATTAGATTATTCATTTACAACTACACTTTGCCTAGTTTCACATTTAATGCTAAGAGAAATATGAATCTAAAACACGTGCGATACATTCTGCTCCGTGACTTCAGATGTGGAATTGAAAAGATCACATGACAACATAACTTATGATTGAGACGAAATTATAAATATAAACAAGGGATCTAAAGTTAAAGCAGTTTTGTATCATGCCGCTTTATTTATCTATTTTTCAATTAATTATAAATATTGATAGCACATATATTTCTCCTGCATAGGGAAACATGTACCCACCATAGAAGCTTCTTTTTTGTATATTCAGACCTAAATACAACCGGCGCGGTGTATGAAACTCAGCGGGACTGATATTTTTTCCAAATAATTTACAGATTTATAATTCAAAGAATTTGAATCGAATGAAAAATTGATCGAGTGGGGATCGAACCCACGAGAAGTTGTATTTACAGTCGTACTTTGTTTCCCTTGTTAAGTAGCTTTAAATCGTCTTCTCACCAGCCATCTTCTCTTGGAGCCAGCTTTCCAAATACAAGTTGAACACAACTTTTTTATACTCCTCTTGTTAATATTTTAGCACAACTGCAATATCCAATCTAATCAAATTGATAACATAGTCTTTTTATGAACCTGTGCCCTTATAGGAAGGCACAATGACACCCCCCCCCCCCCCTCTTTTCCAGCAGAAGAACAAAAAGAAGAGCAATATTTTCACTAAGTTCCATCGAGTATACATACAAGTGTGAATACCTCCAGAATTCGGCGAAAATCTACATCCTTACTAAAGCAACATTTGCGTTTGTTAATTATCTATAATATAGTTTTTGGTTGCTGTATCACTTAGAATAAATAAAAATATTTTTTATCTGCAACAATAAGTACCTACTACGAGGTATGTAGTAAGTTTAATGGGAATCAGTGATTATATTCAAATGGTTCTTTCTTTTTTCTTTAAATCTATCGTACTATCACGTCTAAGATTATAAAAAAAAGTTTTAAAAAAAATTGGTATAATCGCACAAAATGTGGAATGATAATATATATATATATATATATATATATATGTTTATGATTATTAAATATCGAATGTAATATCAAAATGCCAAATTATGCATGCAAATATGCACATTTAAAAACATTTATTAGAATATTAATATAAGATTAGAATATTAACATTTTCGGAGTATTTTAACATTATTATTATTAACATTAGAATGACATATTAACATTGTATAGTGATAAACACTAGATTACAGGAATTATACTTATAATAATCATTGTGGTCATAAGCAAACATAAATTTCCAGGTTTTATACAATAAATTTGTATTTGTCACTTAATAATATTAATTTAAAGGCACTAAAACGTCAACTGACGTTACTAAGCATAATTAGAAAACTGGCGCGATTTCTGCAGAAACCTCTTCAGGCAGTTTGTCTGATGCCGTTGATCGAAGTCAATGTCAAATAATTTTATTCAAAATAAGAAGTTACCTACCACCAGTTCACTAAAGTTCACTTCAGACCTGAGAAGAGCCGGGGAGAATTTCATTCCGCGTGTGTGTGAGTGTGTGTGCGTGCGTGTGTGGCCAAGTCAAGTCGTGTTATCATTTACGTAATCATTAATTTCGTAATAACCTTTAACACACAAATGTCTTTTCACAACTCTTTTGTGAGTGATATAGAACATTCTCGGACGTTTTCTGGGATCCTTTTGTAAAAGCGTAAAAAGTTTTGACATTATCTATATCACCAATTTTCGTAAAATCATTAATATTCTTAACGTACATAAAACTTTCAAATATGTATTGAGATGCAACTGTCAATATATTAATATCTTAAAATTTTCCCATTAAGGAACTTTAAGGGCCTAAGGTATAGATTGCGCGAATAGTTCGCTTCTGCAAGACAAGAATTGATTTAATACCGGCTGTTTACCCCAAAGTAGAATACCGTGGGACATAATACTATGAAAGTACCTAAAGTAAACAAAACGTGCCGTTTCCACGTCAGGTAATTATCAGATTTTTATTACCACAAAAGCTGCTGAGCTAAGTCTATTCGCCAATCCATCAATATGAGGTCCCCATTCTAATGTAGAGTCAATGGTGATAACGAGAAATCCCGTATAATCGACAGGGTCCACGGCTTCACCATTTAAGAGTACATCAGCTTTAAGATTTTTTGTGTAAGGTGTTCTAAAAATTATACATTAAGTTTTTTTACTACCAGCTCTCAAGCCTCATATATACGCTTTATAACTCCTATACCAGATAAATGCATAATTTTTTACCGCGATTATATAGATACCGCGATTTTTTATCTATCTACTTTGTTGTATTTATAATTTTAGTGTAGATATCAATTTTTTTTTTTTTTTATGTGAGAGGACAAGGCAAACGAGCGTTCGGGTCACCTGATGGTAAGTGATCACCGCCGCCCACGACCCCATGCAACACCAGAGGAGCCACAGGTGCGTTGCCAGCCTTTAAGGTGGAGATGAAGGGCACCGGGGCCCGGCATTACCTAATGCGAAACGCAGTGGCAAGGGCCACTACTTCACGCCGGTTTAAAATGCCGGGGGTGGTATTAAATCCGGTCGAGTCTGCCCATGCGTGTTGCCATTACTGGCGACGTGACTCTGCCACACGTACTTTAGTCGCCTCTTACGACACCGACAGTACCAGTGTGATCCTATTCTAAGCCGGGACCACACGGCTGATCAATGCATCTTCTTCGCCATCTCTTCATCAATGCATCTTCTTCGCCAGCCCCAAGCCCCGCATAGTCACTAGCTACGCTGATCTAGGGCACAATGTGTTTTATTATTACATAATTTAGTTAACATTGACATTTTTCAATTCATTATATCTTTTGAATGAAATATCCAATTTTAATAATTTAAAAAATATTTTACAGGTATTAAAAATACCTTTAATAAACTATCTTTTAATGGGATAAGGATTAATACAGAGGTATGACTAATATGGTTTAACTATCGTCAACATTTTTATCTACTTTTAAAATGTAAAAAAGTAGTTACATTGGCATAACTACAGCAATTGGACAAATGGTATCGTGGACATTTTATAGACATTAATGCGTTCTGTAATACTGTAGAACATTGTTTTATTCTATCATCAATAGTTTCCCGGCAGTAAATTAATCGGCAGATACACGCGATAATAGATTTGTTACGACTATTTTTTTCACACCTAGGGTTATATTATAGCATTTTTAATAGGGATTCCTATTTTTTTTGAAAATGTAATATACCCTAAATAGCTCAGTGAAGATGCAGCTTTCTATGGTGAAAGAATTTTTGAAATCGGTCCGGTAGATTTTTTCGGAAAACAATACAAACATATATACAAAACTACAAATCCTTTCCCTTTATAATATAGAAGATAATTAAAAACTAAATAAGTTTAATAGTTTATTTAACATAAATAGTATGATAAATTCAGCAAGTTTCGTGTAGCGTGTTAAAATTTGAAGCGTAAACAAAATTAGGCTGATGCAAGTTTTCGGCAGATGTCATTTACTCAAAGCATCAATGGAATTCTATCCCCCCTTCGTCTCCCTACTCTAGCGTGAGGACACGCGCAGGCGCAGGTACGTTAACACGTCGTAAACGATAGGTGTTGCATCATCCTATACTATTTACGATGTAACAGCTATACATTCGTTATAACGACTTTCTATAATGATATCAATCAGTACAATAGTAATTAATTTTACAGTAGTACTATAAAAATTTTACCTTTATTACATAAACACAATGAATTATTTCACTGCCTACAATTATTATACATCTTCTTTTTCTTAGTGAGAATTAATATTTTAAACAATCATATATCAAATTATTAACACTTACTATAATTAGGCAGCTAATTAGAAATAATGATCAATTTTATCTATAACATGATAGAAGCGTGATCGCAATAAAAAAAAATAGTCATCATACATCTTATTCTACACAAGAGACTATTAAGTTGAAAACCTTTACATATATTATATATTCATGACTGGTGCTGTAGAAATGCCGGTGCCGGTGCCAGTGGCTGTTGATTACATTCCGTTGAATAAAAGATCAAAAGCATATTTATCTTAATATCCAAAGTGTTTCCCCAGCCTAGATATAGAAAATATCGTGGAATTGAGGTTTTACCAATCAGAGCGTAAAATCTTAAATGGAAGAAAGTTGAAAATGGCGTTACTTAATTCTAGTATGCTATCCTCCCCGAGCCTCATTAATACAGTAAGTGACGAAAACCACAAATTATCAACATATTATTTTAAATAGTATTCAAAGTACGTTCTGGTGGTTCTCGACCTGTTCGATATGGACACGACCTTTACCAGTTACAGATACGACGTTCCAATTTCATCCCGATCGCGCGCGATTTCAATGATTGACTTGTGCGACAAGATAATGCAAGAGTAATATTCATTTTACAGTTTATTAAATAATATTGATGTAGGTAGGTAGCGTTTGACGGTGAACGTGACGGTTCTCATCCTGCTTGTATGTAAATAAAATTCCACCGTCCGCCACTTAACTCGCTGTCCCACAATCGAGCGGAAAACGGAGAGCTAGGGAGAGCCTAGTGTTAAAATATTTTTTAACATATCTCTCTCTATATATATGCTATAATATGCTTATTATGCTATGGTAAAGCTTAAAGCTTAAAAGAATATTTTTGAAAAGACAAACACTAGATATCTAAAGATCATATTCAATATACTCGTAAAATCAATTATATCAAAACTCTTAGTAATATAAATTAATGTATTACATATACATTCATTATATATATATATATATATATATATATTATATAAACAAAATTCAATCCTACATCCTGTATAGTGCCACATAGCACGACCTTTACTAATAATAACTGGTTTATACTCACTCAATTATCTTATTTACATGTAAAAGTGTCCTTCCAATGTATACCTAATACTACCAAAGAATCTAAATTAACAACATCAAGCAATTCAAAGGCGATAACGATTAATATAAAAACAATTTGTCCATGTCGGGTAGGTAGGTTAGTCAGGTAGAAGATTTTTTTGTAAGAAGAAAGCAAAGAAACTCTCGACCTTCAAACTTCAAATACTTTATATATGTATCAATTTATTTATTAAAATTTACTTTTTATAAATAAACACTGTCTTATTTTCTTTTTTAATCTCGCCATCCCTTGCAACACTCGTTATACGGGTTAGTCTTTCAATGATTCCTACAGTCTTTTAATAATAATTTATCACTGTTTATATTTTACATTGATTTGTGGAAAATTTTGAAAATCGTATAAGTTTGGCGTTTGTTTTATATATTACAGTAACATAAGGTGACAAGGACATCAAGCGATAGTAATATTTTAATAAAATTATATCGGAAGTGGTGTTACGCCTTATTTATTTATTTAATTTAATTACTGAAATTTTAGTAAAGATAAATATATAACAGGTCGAAGATATAGAGTTCTCTTGGAGTTTAGCGTATAGATAAAACTAAAGCAAATCTTGAAAAGTGTTTAACATTTTATTAACTTCTTTTATGAACAGAACAGCATTTATTCAACAAAATTTGTCTTTTCGGAAAACATCTAGTTATGTGTCTTAAAAAAATTACATTGTCATGATTATTTACTTATAACATCGATGACGACACAAAATACATATAATGTACTAGTGACGCTTACAAAAAATATTTACAAGTTTACATAGCTTACGTTATAGTTACGGTATTATTGTTTTCGTGTATTTTTCCTCCAATTGACGTCGCCTCTATCCTGTAATAGTTTGATCGAAGGAACGCAGTCACATTAACTCTATTTATTGCGTTGTTTTCAAATAAACCTAACTCAATAATAACATGTGACGTCGCGAAAGATAATTCATCAACATTTTCACTAGCAAATTACTATATTTGTTTAGAAAACGAAAAGTTTATTATTTATGTAGTCAGATATATTTTAGACTATTCTGGCTAAAGAGATAATCTGGAATCTAGATACTCGAGTATTATGTGAAGGTATATTTTATTTCTTTAATTCTCCAGAAAGAATAGAGTACGTACTGTATATTAACAATTAAGTGATATTTGAAATGTCTGAAAATCTAGTATCGATTCTAGACACATCATCCACATCTAAGAAAATAAAAATAAAATAAATCTGCTTCACATTGTATCCCGCACACAGCAGGGTAGGCAGGGGGAACCTAGTGTTAAGACACTCTGCTACCCACTTTCTGCCGCATTTATACATAAAATCATACCTGACATTTTTTTTTTTTCGTTTCGTTGAATGCGCAAAAAAGAATAAATTATATTAAAGAATCAAAACAACAGCCTAGCTTAAACTAACACAATTGTTACATCATCTTTGGGAAAAACTACACGAAAAACAATAAACAACGTAACCGAATAAAAATTGACACTCTATTCGTAACATATCAGAAATTTTCGTCAAATATTTTTGTTTGTAACAGAATTGTTTAATGAAAGATTAATTAGAATTGTGTTGAAATAAAAAAGATAATTCAATCCTCCAGCATCACTCGTGTGCACCTTAGCATTGATACTTTGACCCCATAATTACTATCGGGTGTGTTAAGTTTTAGGTGGCCTATAATGGTTTTGTTGCTTTCATTATTCTTGTGGCTTCTACCTCCTAAAGATTTACCTTCAGGATCGAGTACCCTTGTTAAAAAGCAAGAAATGTGTCCTTGGAAGATCTCAGCTTCACTTCTTTGATATCTTTAAGGACTGCGAAGAATTCGAGATTCGTTCTTTTAGTGGTCTATGTGTAATATAACCGATACCAAGTTGTCCATTTCCGCTCTTGATAACTTGGACAGTAGGGACCTGTGCAGAATTCATTTAATTTAAGCTATTTGAGTATTTCTCCTGGCCAGTAGGTTTCCAACGGTAAACATAAAGACGTTGCATGTGACTCTAGCAATTGGGTGTTTTTGCTTTTTCATCTGTTGTCTTACGTTCTGACCCCCTTTCGGTGATCTTAAACGGATTTGTGAGGCTCGCCTCGCCTCCGAAAGTCATATATTCTTACATTACAATTCAAGTTATATTTTACTCGCCCTCTATCTTTTCTTTGATTCATAATTATTATCTACAAAGTGATTAAATTATAATTTTAAAGAATATTTTTACAATATAATTCTAAAAGTATTTTTAGGGACCAAAAGTCTTGTAAAATATTCATAAATATATGCAGAACGCTTAAAATAATAACGTCAACAGAAAACCAGGACAGGCAACATTGGTATATTTTAGTTACATTTATTTCATTGTTTAAACTGTCTCCTTTATCACACAAGATCGGTGAGTTTATTCACCGCCTTCGGACGTCACAAGACTCGTACGACAATAAGAGATATGTCTATCATGTTACAAAACGTATATATTTACAACTATTTTTGTTAGAGAAAATAACAACCGATATAAAACGTTTTTCATGATGTCATATATTTTAAAGAGCTTTTGAATTACCTACTCATATTTAGAGTCATTCTTGAGCGTAAAACCATAATTTTACAATAATTCTTTATGATATTATTTTATGATTTTAAAAAGAATCGAGAATATCTATTTTATAGCCACTACAGGGGACTACTATTGGGACTCATCAAACATCCATTTGAAATTCAACTTTGATTCAAAATGTAACTTTAAGTGAATATAAACACTTAATCGCGAAACCCAAAACGTGGATTTAGGAAGAGCGGAGCATGTAAACCAGGCAATTCTAGTTTCGGCGTCGAGGCACGAGTCGGCGCGTCCGGCGCTGGCGCACGGGCACGAGCTCGCAAGATAAGCCACTATTACATCAGGCGGCGCGTGCCCAAACAGTATAAAGCCGGTACTCGGACCGCTGCCAACTCATTCACAACTCCCTACTCGTAAATGAACGGTCAATATTAGATAGTGGCAATGATTTACGATTCCATGCATTTACCTGAATCTATTAGTAATTACCTGAAATACGACCAGTGGTGGTACAGTGATAATTGGTGTGATAGCAATTCCCCGGGTTTCGAGCACCAGCAGAGGTAACAGGAGCTTTCTGGACCTTGTGAATTTATTAGGTAAATATTATTGTTCTTGTTGAGTTTTTTTAAACCATAATAATGTGACTATAGGTAAATTAAGATTTCATAATAATGTGACTATAGGTAAATTAAGATTTCATTTTAATAATTTTTTTACTCAATTTTGCGTTCGGATGTACCTTAGATACTTATAAAATATATTCCAAAATTTAAAAAAAAAATAGTCCACACTTCCTGTTACTTGTAGTGTAAAGTGGATAAAGAAGTCAATCACTTGTTGCCAAATTATTTTTTTCGTATATGATTTACGTCACTTCTTCGTGATAAACTGTAAGGTTAAAGTTGTTAGTTTCTTTAATCAAAAAAAATGTTATCTTTTGTATGATATTTTATTGTCAGAATTATATGATTAATGACATATTAAATCCATGGCGAAAGTAATAGTAGTAAACTAACAAGTTTATTATGACTTACAGCCATGGACAGTGAAAAGGCATTATAATTCTTTTTTTTTGTGACACAATAAATTATAGAACATTTCACATATTACTCATTCAATATGATCGACTTTTATGATTGCCATTAGTTTAATTGAACCTCGTTTTATAACTTTAAAATAAGTTGTGAAATAATTAATTTTAATAATTGGTATTTACATTAATCAAATTTTAAATGAATAAGAAAATTAAAACAAGATCTCTTTATTATTTACAGTTGCTGACCTTCTACAAAAGATATCAGTTTTAAATATCCTTTAAAACCTTAAAAAGAAATTGCCTTGAATTGAAGTAAAGTGGAAGTGGAAATTGAATAAAATGGCTACCGTACAAAGCCCCCCCGAGCTTAGCCTGTCGGCACCCCTTGCCGTGAATCAGGATACCGAGATAGATTTTGTAGCGTTAACGATGGCTGCTCTACGTTTTGTTAGTCCTTGGTCAGTGGAGACCAAATCTAACAAATGGTCGCCAAAGATTGAACCTGGGACTCCGGAAGCTAAAGATCGGGTCATTTCCCTCGCAGAAGTATCTTTACATGACACGCAAAAAGATTGCTGGGTCGTGATATACGATCGCGTATACGATATCACCGATTTTCTTTATGAAGTAAGTTGAAATTTGTTTCATCTATCTACATATTGTTTTCATTAATTTGCAATATATTTAAAATTCGACAAAGTATTATTATATATAACTAACAATCTAAATTTCTTATAGCATCCCGGTGGAGATGAGATCATGTTAGAATACGCAGGGCGCGACGCGAGTACCGCGTTCAGAAGCTCAGGTCACTCTAGTATGGCGACTAAAGCCTTAGACAGGTTCCTTGTGGGAGAACTGCCGATGCACGAACGCATGTACAGGCGACCAGGAGGCATTCGTCTTAGTGATATACCAGAATAATTATGTTAAAAATATCTGGTAATTTCAATTTAAAAGTAATAATATGTTAAAATTAATTTAGCTATAGATCAATGTTTCTCAATGTACTTAACTTTTGAATTAAAATTAGTATAATTTTATATTTAATAGCACATTATCTCAGGCCTCAGATCTTGTAATTTTTATTCATTGTAAGTAAAGGAGTTAGTTGAAACAATTTCACTGTAACTAGGCAAGTTATCACTAACATGATTTATCTCTTATGTTAAGCATTTAATTTTCTGCAAAAACATGCTTTATGCATTCATATTATAAATTAATATGAAGAGATCGTATTTCATAGAGATATATTGTCAAAACAAATATTTTACCAATATTATCTGGTAAATTCATTATAATGCATTTACTTTATTATGTTTACCATTTTGTATCACAGTATTATGTTTAATATTTTTTATTTTGCAATATGATTATTTATATTTCCCATGTATTACTTTAAAAACGTTCCTATAATAACTTAATAAATATTTAGTAAGAATATAGATTTTCTATTTATTATTCTACTTTCTCTATAGTCTTGTTGGCATAAACAGCTAAATCTGGTTCTACAGTGAAAGTTAGTGGTCATATAATTTCTACTGTTATTAAAGACATTGTTTAAAATGAAGAGAGTTTCAATAAAAAAAAACAACAGATATGGCACTTTATGATTTATAACACAAATAATTGGAATAATATCATGGTGGATGGCGTTATAATATTTATTCTTCTAAACTTTCTTACCGGACCTGAAAAGAACAAATAAAACGTTAACAAAGATTTTTCAAACGCACTTTTAAGTATAATCTGAAACTTAATTTGGGTATTAGTTTATTAGTAGGTTTAGGTATTGTTCAAATTAAATAAAACTTTAGAAACTCAAATTAAATGTAAATAAAAAACCGGTTAAGTGCAAGTAGGACTAGCCTATTTCAGCTTCTGCACCAATTTCAGGATTGTATATTGTGGTCATCGAAAAGTACAGTTATAAAACTTAAACTTGGGGGATTATGTACTCATTTTTATGAAATGAAATTTTTGATTACGCATCGCATTTCATACAAATTACAGCAAAATCGATGCATAAATGCTCGATCTTATAATTGCATAGAAGTTTGATTTCGTCCATGACCAAAGCAATCTCACAAGTTCCTATAAGGAGAACCCTCTTATCTTTTGAGGTGCCGAAAAAAATGCTTTGTAATATTTGTTAAAAATTTTTGGTCAAATGTCAGGTTAGTGTGCCAGGTACTAAGGATTATTCATCTATTCTCATTTCTCTTTCTCTTGATAAACAAAGTACAATAACTAGCCATGGGTATACTTTGTATATACATATCAAAATTAATACCGCAAAATAATATCAAATACGCAAAAAACTTATTTTCAGGATCCACAAAACCATGAAAAATCAAAAATAATCGATAGATTTTTAATATTCATAATTATTTAATAATTTATTTTTTTAAATATGTGCGCATTCCACTTATCGCAAATGACAAATTATAACTTGGTAATATTTTTTATTATTATTTCTAACAGTTATATTCAAGTATATGTTTATTCCATTAAATACTTCAAGGCAACGCTGATAAGCAAATTAAAATAATTGTGTTTCTTAATAGCACATGTTGATATAGTCGATTATTTTAAAATAGCCGTTTTTTAAACCACTCATTTAACGTGTGGTATAAAAACTTAATTAACATCTAAACAAGCTAAAAGACATGTTCTGATAACTTTCAAGCATTTTTCTTATGGCAACCTCATTCTTTCCTACTATAGAGAATGGGCAGTGAGAGCCTCGAATCTACATTACAAGACGAGCTAATAACTTAACATAGCTGTACGCTTTACCCCTAGCGGGGAAGTCTTTCGCCTCGTCCACTGTTATCAAACTTCATACATGTCCTCCGGGGGGTCCTCAGGCTTTTTACATGATCTTCCTCCAGTATCTGACACTGTGTTTTCGAAGGTCAACAGAGGTCTCCCCCTACCTCTCTTACCACTCTTCATTTCATACACATACACTTTTCATTTCAGACTCGATCAACTAAGCTGACTCCGCGTATCCTACGAAGAGATCGCATCTCCACGGCATAAATCTTTTTTTCGTTCTTCTTCTGTAATACCTCGTTTCGCTACCGCATAAAAACGTCGGTACCAACACTACATTGTGTACGGCGAAACGCGCAGCTGTGCTGACATTTCGCCGTCTCATCCATACAGCTAAGGCTTCGTTAATACTGCGCCTTTCCACATCCATCTCCATCTCTACTGAACATACATCCCAAGTATACCACTTCGTTCACTTGTTCTATCTTACCATTCACACTGAATGAAAATATTGCATTCCGTCCTTTCTTCGTTCGCTTCAAATACCAGAAACTAGTAAGCTTATAATTATATTCACAAAACAAACCATCCAGTAAATGTAGAGGTTCGACGACCGAATTACAATAACAACAAGTAAGTGACAACAAGTAACGGAGTTTAAAGTTCAACTATAATAATAGATTTCATATATAAAATTTGGCTAATTTGTATATTTCAATAAATGCCCCTTCGTTGCTATGGCGACTGTCAACACGTTTTACAACTGACATCACCTTGCCAACAAATAGCCAAAACATACTGTATCGAAAAAAAAACATTAACATCAAAATGAATTAAAACTAATTCTAATCGTAAAATGTCCATTGTCTAATTAACTTCGTAATTAATTCGGTATCGTTATCAAAAGTTTACTTTAGTAAATTACATTTTGACTTTTTTATCCTTACGCTTATACATTTTCCTGAAAATGAAACAAAAAAATGTTGTCTTTACATTCACACATCTAAACGCTGTATAGCAGGCATAGCATAGGTTACGCAGGGTAGGCTATAAGCATTTAAATGTTAAGACAGTTCGTACAATCCGAGACATTTTTTAAATTCGAGTGGCGGAACTCAACGCCGCGTTTTATCTTCCTATCACAGCGAAGAAATGAAAATCATTCATTTCGTCGAGCAGAAGTTGGGTCCACTACCGTTGCGCCGACAACTATACGTTATGTCACTGCGCTATGAGCCTACAACAGCCTTGACATCACTATAGTACGACTCATGACTAAGGGTCTATGTGTGTAAGGGTCTAAGTGAATTTGCGTTCGAACCTGTCATCCGCTTCGTTTTCCTCATGCACCCCTCAATCTCCGCGTAATGGTTTACGAGATATTTGCTCTGTTTCAACTGTCCTATGTGCAGTCCAGTCTCATCTACCATCACGCGACCGTGCTCTTTAATAACTGTTCATCGACTAAACGAGTCTGAGTTTGTCGAATTAGTGGAGTTCATCAGTTTATTAGCATTCGGACATTCCCAAACTATCATAGTATTATTTGGGATCTTCCAAAGTAAATTTTCCTTCACGAGACAAATAGTATCTCCAAGTTTACCTCTTCTATTCGATACATCTTTGAATCAACCATAGGTTCTTTTGTTTTTCACGCAATTTTCTTCATTCACCTCTTCAAAAAGCCGCTACGGTTAGTTTAATCAGTGTTTTAATGAATCTTGTAAATTGTACTCAAGCAAAGTGTGAACGATTTCCAGACTGTATTCACATACACAACATATTCCGCAAGCGCGTGCGCGTACCTCCGATAATTCTTAAAGTCGGTGTCGGTTTATACTTAGTAAATACAGAAAATAAATGTGTAATTAATTATTTACTTACAAAAGTTTATAATTAAATGCATTTTTCGATGCACTGAAGAACCTCAAGTAACAGAGCAGAGTGATTAACATTACAATGGCAGTCATTTGCATCGTACTTTCGGTCGGCATCTCACATTTAGATATTTTTACTTCTTCAGTCGTTATAGATACCTGGTGAAGATAGAATGAAATAATAATAATTTGGTAACAATACGCTATAAAGATAACCATGAGGTTAATATAAAAGTAACAAGAGGTAAACAAATTAGAAAATGGTTAATTTACAGGTCACGTAATAGGCATTCACTTATAAATTATAATTACTGGGGTCAATATAAATATTTATATTGCGAAAAAACATGTATCGGCAGACGTTCGTCATTTCTGTATTATTCTATATATAGATCTATATCATCTATATCAATGATAATAAATATTATAGAAATCCACTATTTGAAGCCACATTGTAAGGCACTACACATAGAGTAATGTAAATGAACCTGATTAAAATGAGATAAACCGAATGTCCGAACATCCAATTAGACCTAATCAAATCCACTAGATGTAACGATAAATATACAAAAATATGTAATACATAAACGTACACAATACAATATAGAAATGTAGTATACATTCATTAATCGCACTTAGCAACTCGGTTTGTGTACACGACCTTAAAAATGACCTGATGTTATTAATACACAGATATCCAACGGCATTCAATTAAAGCGACCTAGACATCACAAGAAATGTTAAATACAGTTGGTCGAATATCGATGTTATTTACTTTAAAAATATCATATATATATATAGCATTTTATATAAATAATTTATATATCAAATCAATGTATATCAAATCAAATCTAATAAAACTGTCGATCGATTTCTGTCAGGAAATAAATAAAAAAATTAAAGAAATAATTTAAAAAAATATAGATACAATATAGAGAAAATAATAATAAAAACATTTTATAATATATAATAAATGCCCCCAATAATAGTATTAGGGGAAGTCTGTGCATTTGTTTTAATCTAATCTCAGAAACGGCTTAACTGATTGACATATATTTTTAAAGGCAACATTTAATGGTAGTTTTATTAAATCTGTTCAAATTCATAAATAAAAAAGTTACGTCAATATGCATTGCGTGCAATAATTTTGCTACAAGTAAGTGTTCTATTGAATGGGCTGAAAGTTTGGTTTTCAATATATGGATATTATCTTTACAATAATAAGATCACAAAGGTATTTCAGATAAGAAAATAAATAATTATTATATTATACAAGGGTAATTATTATACGGGTGAAGCCACGAGCGGGTCACTAGTCTCATAACATTTTAAAGTGTAAATGATATAATATCTGCTTAAATTTCAAAATATATTTCACAAACACCGTATAAGCATTTGAAGATAAAAGATCGTATTTGAAATTCGCATCATAGTCGTTATTTACGCTTTAAAATTCGTAGAAAGAGTAAAAAATAATAAAAATAGTGATTTCGTTACCAAATAATATTTAGGGTCCAATCGATTCCGCCAAGAGAAGGACGGCACAGTATATTCTGTAAACTCGACTTTATGGTCTCGAGTTGGTACAAAGCTATGACGAATTATGCAGCTATGGTGTGTATGCCCGCCGAAAGCGGCCCTTGGATTTAAATTTTCTACCAAATATTCCGTAGATTCCTTAGACAAGCAATCCCATCGTTCTATAAATAGAGTGTTCCTATTTGGCAACGGCGCTGAATCAGCCTCTGGACACATACTATCAGATTCCCTGTATAATGGATAATGCTGAAAATTTACAATAACAATCAGTCGGCTTTACATTATTTCTGTTTTTTATGTTCATGCCTCCTCGTTAAGGTCGCGGGAAATTCCACACAAATGTGCCAAAAATAATGCGTAAGACTGCGTTGACTTGGATGCTTAATCTTTTCGGTGCTTCAAGGGAGTATAGACCAGATAGATATTTTATATCAATTTTACCTTGATACCTCCACGCGATCTTATCTTATCTACAATCCTGAAAATGGTACTATACCCTTGGTGGACGGATCGTATTTTTTATTTTCTTTTGAGATATGAAGAAAACAAATCTCTTTTTATAATATAAGTGCAAAAGTAATCCTTACTTGCATCACTATAGGCCTGCTGTACTGCGCGAGCTTGGTTTTACCTTTACAGAGTGGCGATCCACTACTACATTTTAGTAAATCTGAAAATTATCGTAAGATTTTATATAAATTCCATCAAACAAAAAATATTATAATTATGTGTATTATTTAGTCAGAACAAATTCAATAAAAAAGGAAAGATATGTATTTTTCTAGAAGATAATAAATTTCTTTCATCTTCTTCTTTTTTTAGCTTCACTCTGTATCCCGTACGTAGTAAGAGTACATTGGAGCCTCCGTTCGTCCTTAAGGCACCTAGGTTCCGGCGGAACTCAACGTCACGCTTTGACCTTGTTGCGAGCGCGAGAAAATAAAAATATTAAATATCCATTCCCCCAATTGTGAGAACCGAACCCACAATCGTAGCGCTTAAAGTCGCACGCTTGTGCTCCTGCGCCAGACGGCCAATTATACACTTATGGATTCGAAATGCGGGTACTGGACCTCGCTGAATCTCGCGTATTTAATATGGTTATAAAAACGAGAAAGTTTAAATAAATGACGAACCTGAAATTTTATCTAAGTCTGCTAGCGCACGAGAACATAAAGAGCAGCCGTCACCCTCCATAGCCATAGAATTGATTAAAACAAAGTGGTTTCCGCGTATACTGACTAGATTAATGCTAGGCGCATCCATTTTGTTCTCAAATCTATTTGCCAAGTTTGGAGTTATCCTTATAAAACAAATTTAAAAAATCAACTAATATGTAAAAAATATATACAAATAAGCTACAATATGTATAGGATTTTTTGTACATTATTATGTTAAGTTGAAAGAGTTATGTTAAAAATTTGGAGTTATGTTAAGAATTATTTGAATGATTACAGCAGCATTTGTAAAAATTAAGGGATTATTAGCATAGTACATTTTTATTGGTTTTAAAAAAAGACAAAATGTCTTTATTTTGTTAAACATAAAATATATATATACTAAGTAATGCGATAAAAGCACAGGTAACTGTTTACTTAGCTAACACAGCCTATCTACCTACACATGTGTTAAAGGATTAAAAAAAAACAACTAGTGATTAATTTTGTATAAATATTCATTCAAAAATAATGTCTTTTTTTAATTGTCATTTTTTTATTGAAATGGAAAATGTAAAGTAAATGAGATATTCAAAATAAATGTAATTAATTTGTTTCTAATGCTATGTATGCTACCAGTTTGTTGTATTTACCTACGAAAAACATCACCTTTAATAGGTCCAGCCATCTTCACATTCCTTTCAAGCTCCTTACTTATGAAGAAAATATGGTTAATTAAGCATTGAGCTCTATTTTTTAATAAATGGAAGAAATAGTTATGCTTATATTGAGTATAATATTAATATTATTACCAGTAACTTAAATTTGCAAAATACCAGTTACTTAAATTTATAATTAAGTAAATATTTCATCAAAGTGGAAGCTTAAGATAGTCTCCTAAATGCAATTGAAAGTTACAAATTATAAATCATATTAAAATTGTATAGTAATACTAACATTATAATTCTAAACTTACTTGTAATGGTATCCTATATCGTGGTTTCCAGCTACAACATATAGTAAAGTATCATGTGGTACTTTAAAAATTGTGTTAAACCTCTTTACATAATCTTCAAATTCCAATTGAGAACACCATTTCCCTTCATCAAACAGATCACCTGTTAACAAGACAATATTATGTGGTTACAACTTTTTACATGTGACTTTGCAACCTTAGTTGTAACCTATAGCAATCCTCAATAAATACACTACCTAAGAGAATAACTTTTTTTAATATGAGAAGTTCCCAAGGTTATTGTGTATAACCAAACAAACTTTTAAGCTGTAAGTAAGTAAGTACAGAGGTAAAGATTTAGATATTTTGTAGAGAACTGCAAAAGTAGATTCATTACAAATATATAATATGTAAAAACTGGATTCCCTCTGCCTAAATGTAAAGCTACTTATAAATAAATTACCTAAAATAAAAATTACGTCAGGCCTGTGCAAAGTTAATGCAGTTTGGAAAGCTCTTTGCATCTGCCACTCTCTTCTCCATTTATCAAACCAGTGACCATTGTGAGATCCTAGCAAATGGGTATCGGCTAACACCATTGCATACACAGGTTCATTATTAGCCGGAGTATTTTGGAGAGCGGGCCATCCACACTAAAATATATAAAAAGTTAAATACATCTGATATCAATTGATAAATAACATTTTAAAGATCAGTAAAGAAATTACTTGAATTTGTGTCACATAATAAATAAGATATTCACAATAAATATAAATAAATATAACGCCCGCAACTAAGCGAAATAATGTGTTATTTATTATTGTATTTCGCCACCTATTATAATATGCCATAATGTTTGACTATTTTCAAGTCTCATCTTCACATCGCTAGTGGTACTGTAATTACAGTAATTATTTATTATTGTAAAGATATTGTATACTGTATCATGAAGCCAATTTGCATTTTACATTTTTAAAATGGTAAACGTAAATAATAATAGTGATGTTACATGTCAAGCAATGCTTAAACACAGTAACAGTAACGTCAACTTGGACCACGGTATCGATCTAATGTCTTGTATCAAATAAAAAAATCATATCTACTTACCAATACTAAAAATAAAATATATATAGGACTTTAAATGGTTGTTTGCTTAAAATAATGACCAAAACATATTATAAATATTAAGTGTACTGAAAAATTTACTGAAATTACTAACAATGGTTCCTTACGGTTATTTCTTGTTCATTTACATGTTATCTGTGCTTTTGGTAATGTTTGTTTATCAGCTGATTGTCAAAGTCAATTTATATATAAAAGTCTTGTTTTTGTTTCTATTTGCTTTTATTTTTACTTTCTCAAAGAATTGCTAAACTAACATAATATAATAACTCACATTTTTTTTGTTATGTGAAGTAAAACAATATATTTACGATGTCGGTGCATTGGAGTTCAGAAATCATGAAATGGGAGTACAGAGAATTGCAGGCCACAGCAATGTCTGTTGATTATTCGGGTAATAACGTGCTTTTGGCTGGGCGAAGGTGGTTAGCTATTAAATCTATTAGTCTTGAAGGTGATGGCGGAGATATTGTTGAGAAATATCCACGCCACAGTAAATATGATGCAGCTGGAGCTGAGTGGTGTCAGACATATCCAGGACAAAAACTTGCCGCGATTGCGGTAAGTCAATTAAAAATTAATTATTATTAAAATTTTTACTTATATAAGTAATTACACACGAATATTGACTATCACTTATGTTATTTTATTGTCTTCTATAAATTATCTAGAGTAATCAACATGTAGATGTATATGAATGGCGAGCAGGAAATGATTTGACATGTATAAGTTCACTTCGAGGACATACAAGAGTGGTCAGTGATACACACTTTCATAGACAGGATCACAATATAATTGCAACATGTTCCATAGACACCTTTACATACCTCTGGGACTTGAGAGATACTAGAAAGCCTGTTTGTTCCTTAAGTGCTGTCGGTAAGCTAAAATTCTATCATTATTTGAGTACTAAAAATTTGAAACTTATTGCTTGTCTATTTAATTATAATTTTTTTAGCTGGGGCTTCTCAAGTGCAGTGGAATAAAGTAGCCTCTCATTTAGTAGCCACTGCCCATGATGGTGATATAAAGATATGGGATTATCGCAAAAACTCATCTCCACTACATTACATTTCTGCACATCTTTGCAAAATTCATGGAGTAGATTGGAGTCCTCATCATGAATACCAACTTGTTACTTCTAGTCATGACGGTAGTATAAAATATTTTGACATTAACAATGCAAGGCGCCCAGAAAATGTGATTACAACCAATTTTCCTGTTTGGAGAGCTATATACACTCCCTTTGGTAGTGGGTTATTGACTATTGGGGTGGGATGGGGTGGCCTACCAAGAGTAGAACAGGCAGGAGTTATAGGAATTTGGGTAGGTAGATCTTTAACACATAGACTAGTAGGCCACACTGACACAGTACAAACTATGGTATGGAGACCAAATACACTGCCATCTAACTATCAACTGGTGACTTGGGGCAGAGA